>OU426993.1:8946202-9103702 GCA_911387935.1 Dolichovespula saxonica
TATATATGTATATATTTTAATTACGTGATTAATATAAAAAATATTTCATTAAAATGACATAGAGTTTTATTCGATGAATCTCATATGTTTTTCTTTCTAAATAACTTATTGTTCGTATCGGGTATTCTTTTTTACAAGATTTTTTTCTGAAATCCATCTACCTTGTAAATCTTCGCGACGATTTAACTTGTCTTTTCTTTGAATATTAAATAGTCAAGAATATTACGATAAAGAAAAGTAATTCTTAAATTAAAACTCCAAACGATTAGTCTTTAATACTTAGCTCACTTACCCAGAGAACGTAACCTACGATGCAAGTAATCAATGCTATCATGATCCCATAAATAGCCGGAAGAGTTTCGTGATTGTACTCCAATTGTTCCATCGTGTCAATCGTCGTTAAAGCTATCACTGTTATATCGACACATTCGATGAAATGTTTTCTTAATTTAAGTTTACGTCCTCGAAATTCGACGTATATGTATCGTTGGAAAGAAAACAAATCGCTCGATAGATTTTCAAACGAATATTTTCCATAGAAAATATACAGAGCGTTCGTATCACACAAATAAAGCTCGAAGATCGATTTAGCTAAATTCGATAAATCCGTTTCTGGTTTTCTCTTTTTTTTTTTTTTTTGTCGAGATATAACGTTTGCAATTCTCTTCCGAACGAAAGATGAAAAAAAAAGAAAAAAGAAAATAGAAAAAAAGAAATTTATATGATGGTTACTTCTCGAACGATATCCTCCGTCGCAAAATTTGAAAAAAACATTTGAATCACTTAGACTTCTCCAAGGAAGCACATTCTTTTCCTTCTCCTCTTCTCCGACGCTTGCCCCCGTTTTCCTTTGGAGGCTGAATCAATTAGGTAAAAAAAAAAGAAAAAAAAAAAAACGGGGGAAAAAAACTAATAGACCTCGGGAGAATCACGAAATCAACGATAATCTCTTGCGGATATTATTTTAAATCGTCTCGTTGCTCGCCGAGAAAGCTCGTTCGAAACGTCGAAACGGACGAAACATTAATCAGTCGCACCGTCGAACCCGTCGAACCCTCGTAAAACTCTGAACAAGCTCGTATTCGTAATACTATATATATATATATATATATATATATATATATATATATGTATGTATGTATGTATGTAGGTATCAAGAACGTAGGTCTGTGTTGATTTACAGGACGTTAAAAAAAAAAAAAAGAAAGGAAGAAAAAAAGAAGAAAAGAATAATCGCTAAAAACTGCGTCGTTCAGTTCGATAATCTGTAACGATTCGTCCGTTCACGCATCGAGTTCGCATAAGTTTGATCGATCCACAATCTTCGAAATCCATTCCTGTTGTAGAGGCTAACTGGAACCACGTAACACAGTTTTCCACGATTTACGATCACCAAAACAATCTGTAGTACGTTCGATCCTGTTACCAAAACAATTCTGCTATCCCGCTCTTAAAGCTTTTAATAACACACCAACGCGTCACTTTCTCTGTTTTTCTCTTTCTCTTTCTCTTTCTCTTTCTCCCTCTTTCTGTCCTTCGCTATCGTTCGTTTACCTCTGACTCTGAAGCTCCAAATTGAAACTCGAAAGCACGATTCAACTAACGAAACGTCCGGCACGAAAAATCGACTATGACGAGCTATCCACCGAGCGAGACTTCTCGTATTTTTAAGACAAGGGTCAACGTGTCGAACATAATGCCTGAGGTCGATCAAGAACGATGCTCCCTCTTGCCCTCTCCTCTCTCTCTCTCTCTCTCTCTCTTTCTCAGAAGAAGAAGAAGAAGAGGAAGAAATTTTATCGAAGGGCGAAATATCGATGAAATAGAAAGAATAAGCAATAAAAGAGTACAAGAGAATTCCCCTGCTACTTTATCTTACTCTCTTCTATTCTCTTCTTCTTCTTCTTCTTCTTCTTCTTCTTCTTCTTCTTCTTCTTCTTCTTCTTCTTCTTCTTCTTCTACGATGTACCGGCGGTCACTGAATTTGTCGGTTTTACTCGACAAGTTTCTGGCTTTTCTCTCTTTCTATATCTCTGCCCCTCCTTTCTATCCTCTAAATCTATCTTTCTCTTCTCCGTACAACCGCTGGACTAATATATCTACGCGTATTAATAGTTCGAAAGACACGGAAACTAGGTGAGCGTTTCACACTCAAAGAAAATACGAGTACGTGCGAGTAACGAGACGAGAAGATCATCTTCGTGGAAACGTTCGATATTTCGGTACTAGTATACTCTATCCACTACCTATCCCATCGACTTTATTCGTCAAGGATCCTTAACTCTAATTACGAAGATAACGTGGTTCCCTTTGCGGAAAATGTCAAGAAGAAAGTCATCCGAATATAGGCGGACTTTCGGGGACAAATCGAGGACTAGAGTCGATTCGAATCTATCGAGATTATCAATATAGCCGAGGGGAAAAGGAACGATCTGCAAGCGACGTCCTATAGGATTCTCTCTAGACAGAATTGTTTGGAAAGTTTTGAAGTTTTGCTTGTCTAGACTTTGGAAAATATTAGTGATGTTTAATCGAACAGCAATCGTTCGACAGATTCGTTCCCAAAGTTGCTCTTTGTCGGTCTAGTTCTCTTTTGCTTTCTCAATTCGTCTCTTTCAATGGTGAATATTTAAAAGTTCGAAAATAGAACTCACATTGAAGAACTCACTATTCATAGGATACACGCTCGCTTTACAGCTCAAAAACCCGTACTGATCGATCCGATGGTCACCTTCGATTTTCTTTTTTTTTTTTTTTTTATCAACCGATCGCCGAACGTAAGCCGCGACAAATTAATTCGAGACCGACAAAGTCGACATACCATCCGTACGATTTCGAAAATAATCGAGTCGCCATCGTTCGCTCCGGCCGCATCGAAAAAGTAAATCACGTGTCACCGGCAACTGGAAATCCAATTATAATGAACAATCGATAGACATGTCTCATTTAACGATGCGGTCGTTCACAACCGTCCTTGATACCAAAGCAACGTCGATGCGCAAAATTTGACCTCGTAATCCCGTTGTCACGTTATCCACAATATTCTGTAATTTTCTCTATGAACCATAAGCTACGTCGTATAACCTCTATACTCTCTCTCTCTCTCTCTCTCTCTCTCTCTCTCTCTCTCTCTATCTATCTATCTATCTATCTATCTTTACTGGTTATTTTCGTGATACCCTGGAAAATTCACGGGTAAGATCATTTTCAACGTCATAACGAGAATAGTATAAGTATAATAAATAATATTAAAATAAAGAGACAAAAATATTTTTCCGTAACGGTCACCGATAACGATTCAAGATAGTTCTTGCGAATTCCCAGACGATGTTCTACGATCGTACGTAAAATGTAATTTGGTTGGTGTCAGCTCAGTGTTGCTGTTGCTGCCGTTGCTTCTACAGCCAGGCGCGTTACAAAATTTAATTGGATTTATCGATCGGTTTTCTGATTCCCATTTCCCGTCCAACTCACTACTAAAGCGAAAGAGAAGAGAGAGAGAGAGAGAGAGAGAGAGAGAGAGAGAGAGAACATCGACGAAGAGCCAGTATGCCATTGCGAACGAACCATGTTGAAAATCTACCGAAGCCTTGCAACTTGTAATTGACGTCGTAAGCTAATCGTCGATTCTCACTCTTCATTTTGACCTACGTATCTACAATACAACTTTTGGCAATCTGATTCAAAAAGCTAGATAAGCTTACGCGTAAACGTGAAAATTTTCGTTTCGCAATAATTTTGAGTTTCAACGATAAGTTTTTCTCATGATTATATTATCTGCCTGATATACGTACTTTTCTATTTTATATGATAATCTCGTTTTAAATCATACTTATATACTTGCGCGTTTTTACCCGAATATTGCATTAGATTCGCATGGAATTATTTTAATAATTTATTAGCCTTGTGTGTTCTCTTCGTTAATTCGTTACTTCCCTTCGTATAATTCGATTTCTCTTGCAATGATCTATAAATAAATTGGGCTTGCATCCTGCAAATACATTATATATGTGCATGCGCAAATGCAGAAAAAAAAGAAAAACTATTCATGAAAATATTTATCGCGTAATACTGGTACGAAAGCTATAACATTCTACGATATTGGCGTGAAAAGTTTTAAATTCCTGTTGTAAAATTGTTTCTCCAAATCCTACAACGAATATGCATTAATGCAATTTTTAACGTTGATTTCAGTATTTTCGAAAATGCGAGAGAAATACGACAAACTTCATATTAGATATACTCGACTTACAAGTCGTAAGTTAATACAAACGTACATGACATCAAATGGAAAAATAAGAAACGTCAAGTCGTCAGATCATATGTAATGTACGATATTCGAGAGGAGACGTATAATATACCTATATAGGCCAATCACGTATTGGATCTTGTCATGGATCTGTTACTTTGAAATTCAAAAACTGCCATGTACTTTAAGTTCAAATATAGTAGAAAAGATACGATTTTAAATAAGATATCGCGACGTTGCTCAAAAATAAAAACAAATATACGATAAATAAACGATACGCATTATAAAAGTATTAAAAATTCTAAAGTTGGTAGTTACTCTTTATTATCTTTCGACGTTATATTTTATACTCTTATTCTATCCAGCATTCATAAAAAAAGACTGTAGCAATTTGATACAAACGTTACCTACTATACCAACTATTGATCCAACGGCTCGCAACTTTACCGACTACCGACTGCTAACTTTAAGCTGACCAGATTGAGAAGAAAACTTCTATATTTACTCAAGGTACATTTCTATTGTAGATAAGTTACCTTTAAAGGGTCGATAATACAGTTTACAAACTTATCAACTCTTGTTATACCTTCAAAAGAAATTCTACATTACCGACGGCCAAGCTTTTCAAGATTTTACTGTTCAACATAAGGAAATGATAAATGGAATACGCTCGATGAATATCAAAAATGTACAATGATCAAAGACAAAAGTGTTGCGAATTTATATTTAGAAAACATTTCAAAAGAAATTATAAATTAGACTGTAAGGTAATTGGCCATCTAACGTAGCAATAAACTTTATAACACGTCTTCGAAGAAACAATAATGAGACAAAACGAGAAAAGAAACCAATTCTATGCAAATTAAAGAGGCGCGGCGAAAAAGTTGTCGGATATCGTCATTATCGTACCGATATATTACGTCCTACGTGTAACCATTCGACTGCAGGTGCTCGCAAGTAATACGCAAAGCTCGAAGATCGCTACGTGCAATCAATATGGATTGAGTAATACAAAGAATTTGAAACGGTTATAATTTAAGGCAATTTGTACAACATTTACAATAGTTTCTTCGAATGATTTTAAATTGACTAAAATATAATAATAATAATAATAATAATAATGATAATAATGATAATAATAATAATAATAATAATAATCAGAATAATAATAATAATAATAATAATAATAATAATAATAATAATAACAACAACAATAATAATAATAATAATAATAAAGAAAAAAGAACTATGTGTTTGTCGTACGTCTGATATCGAAGAAACTTATCAATACTTCTCAATCTTGTAAAACATAATAGTCAATAAGAACGAGCGTTCGAAGAATCATGGATTTCCGGGCAAGGAGAGTAAGTACGTACAAGATGTTCGATTTGCGAGGAACGAACACCCATGAAGACCATGTAGTTTTCTTGCCGAGAATTCAACTTGATCGCCTGCTGGCTCGTCTGGATAGCCTGCCTGTCCTGACTGCTTTCTTGCTAACCACCTACCTACCCATTGACTCACCTCCGTACTCCTAAGGAACGAGGAAAAACTCAGGCCGTTAAGACCTCTTCTCTTTCTTGCGTACGGAGAATGATGTTTGGTACTTTACTACGTCTCATCGGTTTAATTTTATTAGGCAAAAATAAAATACAATAATATCGTGTTTCGTGAGAATAATACCATACAAAAAAATTACTCTACTCGATCTATTATTATTCCAACTGAAAATTGAGATTGCAATTTGGACAGGATATCTAATATTAAAGCGTAACATTAATTCATTTCACCGGATTAATTAATAGATCATATTTAATCTGACATCTACCTTGTATCGTCGTAGATCTGCAAGAAGTACAAAACTAACTAACTATAAGATCACACCGTTTCGAGAACATAATAGATCTTCGAAGTCTACTCGAAGTGACCCCCCAAAGTCATCGTGAAAGGACGATAACTTGAGGCGAGAACGAGCCGACAAAGAGTACTTATATGGTAAGTTACGCGGTGAGTCGATCCTCCGAAGTAGTTTTCTATTCGTTCTTACTATTACTAACCGGCCGCTGAAGGCAAGAAAATCCGGCCGTTACTCGATGCCTGCCAACTACGTCGGAATGTTAGTTTGTAAAAAAAAAAAAAAAAAATAAATAAGAATAAAAGAAAGAAGGGAAAAGTTGGCACGGAACGAAGAGGAAGAATATTTGGAATGTAAAAGGGAAAACCTTTCTGATATACGATCGCCCTTTGGCCGACTATGTGTTGCTGCCAGTTGCCCGACTCTCTTACTTTCTAATCGCAAAAGATCGAGAGATAATCGTTAAACGGAAGTAAATTAACAGAGTGTGTAAGATAAATTCGATGTGAACGAAGGAAAAGGAATTTTTCTACGATTCGCTTACCGCAGAAGTAGTAGTTTGCACTCCGGGCACTTTACTGGCCGCTCCTAGTCCAGTCAGTCCTCCGAGACAACGCCGTGCGCAATCAGGATCGTTGTCCTCGCAAATGGGACAACCGGCAGTGGCAGCACCCCCGCGTTCCCTGAGAACGTGATTGCTGCTTGTGTTGGTCGTGTATCCTTGATCGGAACTAGCGTTCGAATTCGGCCTGGATTCATCGGAACTATCGAAAGGTTTGATGTTTTTAGGACGATGGACAATACCAACGGGTTCCCATATCTCGCTGGTCGACGAGGCGTAGTAATTATTCTCCTTCGTTTCGCGACTCCTTTCGTCGACGACCTTACCGCCTCGTGCCACGGTGACCTCTTCCTTCGTCACGATGGAAGACTTTACGCTCAAAGACGTCTCCAATCGTACCGGGGCCCTTTACAATCATGTTCACGTTACCAGGTCGCACGGTGAATCGCAAAGGAAATAAAACAAATGCGAGTTTTTCGTGGAAAAGAAAGAAACAAACAAACAAACAAACAAAAGAAAAAGAATACCAAGAAAAAAAAGGATAGAGAAACTAACTTCGCGTAATCCTTCACGACGGTCAACGACGACGTAAGGAAGGAAAAAAAAATAAACAAACAAACAAATATCATGCGCGATGGGATTCACCGTGCTACCTTAATATCCCAGCTTTGACGAGAATCTGATTGAGCAGGTCACACGGTGGTACCTGACCGGTTATCATCGCCTCGCGAATGGCGACCCCATCCGGCCCTTCGAGAGGTATTGGTACTCCGTTTATAAGTAGAACTTCTTCCTCCCTGACGCAAGATTTTTTTTCGCAATCGACGACCTTCACTCCAGGTCCTAGGATCGACTCCACCGTCGATTGAATCTCGTGGTCGTCCATTCCTGGAGAACGTACAAGCTTTATGGTACTTCGAATTTTTCCGAAGATCGGACCTTGTGCGAATTCGATACACTCGATAACCTCGCTACTAAAGTATTCACCATGATAACGTCACTCTTTTCGATGATATATTCTTCAAAGTCGCTAAAAAATCGCTTTGCCGTTTACTATTATACATTTCTTTGGTTACATTTAAATCCAGAATTCTACTTGATTAAACATTCCTTCTCGACGAATAAACTTTCGATCGTTAAGTACTCTCTCTCTCTCTTTATCTCGTTCTCTCTATTACTAATTGCTACTCTTGAAGAGACACTTTGAACGCTCATCGAGTTTCTCGCGACGTTACTATCGAAATGGTAAGTTGAAAAAAATTGAAAGAATTAAAAAAAATAAGACATTAACTTTCAATCGGATCAACTCGATTCGTGTTATCTCCTTTAACTACTCCATTTCGCTTTATCTATCGATAAAAGCACACCGATGAGGACGATATCAATAACGATTATAATAACAGTAACGAATAATAATGATATGTAATTTGTGATTTGTATTATATTTCGAATCTGCAACGCAGCCGCATAAAATGGAAAAAAGACAGGAGAACGTCGAAAATGAGGAAGAAAAGAAAAAGAAAAAAAAAAGAAAGAAAGGATTGATAAGAGAAAAAAGTCACGCTCGAATCACGGTTCGGTTTAATGCACGAACGATCTGCACGAAGATGCAACAGCAGGTGCGAACACCTGCGCACACTAGCGCGCATACACCTGAGTTACCTTCTCAACCAACCTAAACTAACGAAGGGCTGACTGGCTGGTTGGTTGACTGGAGATGGTAGGAGACGGTACGCACCTGCGCGAACTTCAGACGATCGTATAACTTGATCTCCACGTATAAGGATCTTTCTCTCTCGTGGTGGTTTTCACCGATCCACGATAGATTCGCTCCGGTAAGACGTTCCACGAACCGAACGAAGAAATTGCACGAATGATGGATGGCTCGTATGCGAGTTAAGTGATTTCAATAGTCTCGTACATTCAAAGAATTGAAAATATCGAGAAATAAAATCCAAATCGAGGACGCGTGAGAATCGATACAATTGTGTTAAAACTCTTTTCATTTAGCTTTCGCTTTTTTTTTCGAATAAAAATATATAAAATTGGAAAACACTTCAAACGTATCCTATTTTCTTTTTTTTTTTTTTTGTCAATATCTTTCGCTTTGATATCTTCGTCTGATTCGTTCGAGATTGTACTTTTTTGCGCCTCACGAAGAAAAATATAATGTCAGTGAAATGTTAAATTCACTGTGGAGAACGAACTAACGTATGGTACTATAGCATGATCCTCTGAAAGAGGATCAGAAGGACCATGGCTGGCCATGTTACATTCAACGCAAACCAGTTACGGTGTAAAGCTTCTCCTGGATAGTATCAGGATGGATTGCTGATCAAATGTTTGCTGTAATATACCAAGCATGCTATAGTATCAGCCTTGGCGTTTACTTAAAAAGTAAACAATGCGCAAAACCGTGAGGATTATATGTATGTCTGCCCTGATCTGCTGGACTCTGTTCTGCTCTGCACCATGGCCAAAACCGCTATGAGATTAATGGTAAGATGGTGTTTTTTAACGATTTGAGAATTACGGTTCCTTAAAATTTTCACGAGAAAATATATCTCCTTAAGAAATCATGCGAAGACAAGTTCGACAGTAAACGTTATTCGAATAAAATTTTGAAAGACGGCGCACTGTAAGACGACCATAGCTAGAATATCGATAAGTGTACGTGGAATTACGTTTTCGAGTTCATATACTCACGGTATATAGGTATATCTATGTATACGGTCTCTCTAAGATAGCACGTGACTATTTCTGTACACGCGTTTACTCGCGACTAAGTACAGGTCTAGTATACGAGGCTTAAGACACGCTTCGATGCTGCCTTTTCAAATCCAGGAAACCCGTGAATGTCTTAGACTACGTAAATCATCCTGAAACGTTCACGTAACGTGTGTGGTCCGTGTGTACATCGTAATATAACATAGGATCGATCTAAAGCTATCATAAAACTGTTGTTTTTTTAGTTTATCGCGAGTACACCATTTAAAAATATCTCAGTTATTTCGTTATGGAATATTGATTTATAAAAAAAAAAAGAAAATAATAAATTCTGCGAGAAAGAACAAATTCCAATTTTTCTCTCAAAAAAAAAAAAGAAAAAAGGTTTTCAAATATCTATCGATCTTCGTTGTAAATTCGAAAGATATTTTAAAAATTAAAAGACGCGATCGTTTTTTCTTTCATATCGTGTTGCATATTAGAGAAAACAGAAACAAAGAAAAAGAAAAAACGAGAAAAAGAAAAGGAAAAAACAAATAACATTTTTATTTTTATTCTTAACAAGACAGAGAGAAGGAAAAAAAGAAAGCTAAAAAGTCGCACGTAAAACAAAGAAAGAGTGGGAGATAAGATGAAGCGTGCTCGAAGATGCCACGTCCAACGAAGTGAGTGAGTCTTCTCTCGCCTCCCGTGCTAGCAGGGTCAACGTGCAGGGAGGAACTAATTAATTGCATGAGCCAATTAAGAGCGAGAAACAAAGTGTCGTGTTAGCCGGGTGACTAACGACCGTAGACTTTTCGCTTACGTACAGTCCCCGTTGTCGTCAACTTTTTCGTACTCAGTTTCTCCGAGTTTCGAACTTGACGCAGTAACTTTATCAAGGTACATTAACCCTAATCGATTCGCTTTTACTTTATGTAAACAGTTCGTTCAGACAAGTTCGTCCGACTCCTCCGCTGTTACGATTGTGTGTAAATTACTATTACCAACAATCTACACGATTCTCTCGCAAAATGTCACGGTCTTTTCCCACCTCTAACATGCGCGGCTTGCTGTGATTAAAGCGATGCAATAAGATCAAGGTCGTAGAGTGTAGTATCGTTAAGGTCAGAACACAAATACTCTCTTGTAATTGTCGCGGTGAATTAGTGGCTTCGCGTGCGTGTGAACGAACCTCCTACGATCGGTGTATTCGCGTTAAGTGACTGTGATTGGTGTTCTCATTGTTTGTAGGGACGAATTACGACCAATGGCTTTTGACGACCAAAGTTATTCAAAGTACGACCAAACCATGCATTGTCTCTATTTACGTGAATTCAAGATTCTGACTTGATGAAAGGTAATTAAGAGTTTCTCTCTCTCTCTCTCTCTCTCTCTCTCTCTCTCTCTCTCTCTCTCTCTTTCTCTCACTATTTCGAATTAGATATATTCTATCGATTTCGGTGAACTTCTGGCATTTATATAACTTTGAATTAATATTAAGTAGTAATTGAAAGGTTCAACACGTACTATAAATAGATATTAGAAAATACAAAATTAATAACTCATTTATATTTTAATGATAGCTTTTTAATATATCCTCGATAAAACTGATTGGTCCTTGTATAAATATTTATCTGTACGTTAAAAAAGAAATGGGAAACTTTTCGGTAGATCTAATAATTAAAATATAACTCATACACAGATGAGACTCGGGTTCCGTCCGATTATCTTTCTTATCTCTCTATCCGTTTTCTTTCTCCTCCTTCTCGTTAATTCCTAAATCGGATATGCAATGCGATCATGAATAAAATCACGTTTACACCCGCTTCATTATTACCATTCTTATTATTATTACTAGTTTTACTATCGTTAATCAGCGACTCGAGGGTTTACACATTACCAACCGTGAGAACTGGGCTCAAGCTGTCTTGAAAAGGGAAAGGAGGTAGAGAAGACGAAGACGGCAGCACACACAACACACACGCACGTCGTAAAAAGAGAAGATGGGTACACCTGCCCTCTTCACTCTGATGCCGTAGCAATCATTAGTATGCGCCTTTAATTGTATCTTAGCCGTACGTTTGATTAATATCCTGACAGAACACTCGAAAGAAAGAATGCCTACGTTTCTTACAATAAAATAAAGGATGTTATTACGATTACACTTTTTTTCCTCTCTCTTTCTTTTTTTTTAATCCATCCATCTTGATCTTTCACAAAACGTTCAACCACAATTAGATGAATCTCTCGATAAAACCCTAAATCACGTTCTTGCAATTCCCGTTAATCGTTGGATATTGAGAAGATAATGTAATGTTGTTAGAGTGAGAGAGAAAGAGAATTAAGAGAGAGAGAGAGAGAGAGAGAGAGAGAACGTGAAAGTGACGTAATTTGTTACTCCTAATAAATATACCGGTTTTAACGCATTCAACCTCGAACAATGTATATATGTATTTATGTGTATATATGTGTATATATATATATATATATATATATATATATATATGTAGGTGTGAATGTCGGATTAGACGAGCAATGGAGTTCAGTATTTATTGCGTCTAATTCCGAATGGTTTCGCTTCCACGATATCTCCGATGCAGCTAATCCAACGATGCAGCGTATAAATCCGTTCGTCAGGTTCGAGAATTAGCGTCGTAATTACGGTCAGTCATATCCCCCCATGTATAAGCGTTATCATCGTTACTCGAATATTCTCTTTCTTCCTTTTGCGTATGAACGACGTGACACGAGTCTGTAAATAACGTTCTACGTATGTATCTAAAGGAAACACGGAAAGAGATTTCAGCGAAATAAAGCTTATTTATAATTATAACACACGTTAATAAAAACGATATTTAAATTTCATTTGAAGTTGTGTGTGTGTGTGTGTGTGTGTGTGTGTGTGTGTGTGTGTGTGTGTGTGTGTGTGTGTAATTTATTTTCTCTTCTTAGTAAACGCCGAGGTAAATCGAAATTCGAGAAAACGTATTTTCCAAGTGAAATCGTAGTAAATTTTATATTGAAAAATGAAAGATTGGAAAGAGAAAAGTTTTCGAAAGTTAATTAATGTGAATTAATTATTTAATCAGAATTACGATAATTAGATAAAGATGATTTATCTTGCCTCGCGTATCATTTGGAACGCTTTGAAATTTGAGACAATAAAATTAATAAAACTAAGTATATCGGAGAGAGAGAGAGAGAGAGAGAGAGAGAGAGAGAGAGAGAGAGAGAGAGAGAGAGAGAGAGAGAGAGAGAGAGAGAGAGAGAGAGAGAGAACATACTTCACTTACGCTCCTACGTTCGTTTGCTTCGAGTATAAACAACCGACTGAGCTCCGTTGTAGTTTGTTTTGTCATTATAATAGGATTAAGTCGATCTCCGAGCTTTGTTTAGATCGACCTAGATACACCACACGTATATTTACGTTATGCAAATAAAAGAAAAATAACTTCCATCAGTGACAACATTATATGAAATTTGAAAAAGAAATATCCCTTACGAAACTTTTGTCTCTTTTACGTTGGTGGAATAGTTGCAAGCAAACACGTTAGAGAAAATAATGGTCGAAAGAGAAAAGAAACGGAAGGAAAAGGGAACGCAGGAAGGAATAAGAAGAGACAAAAGACGAGAAGAATAAGAAAGAGGATTTGAGAAGGATGACCGTCGTTCTCGAATCGTCGAGCTTTTTCTTACGAGTATTTGGTAAATCCAACGACGCCGGCGGCAGCGGCGGCGGTGGCTGAGCATCGGACCTAGGAAGAGAGGCCCCCCGATATTTGCATTGCAGAGTGAAATTAACGCTGTAAAAAGTGTTCGCGCCAAGTGGATTTGCAATGTTAACGAGGACGATCGCCAGGTTTCCGATGTGCCAGAAGCTCGGCACGTAGTCTCGTTTGCACGTTAATTCGCATCAGCTTGAGCCCTAACCCGGTACTCTCTTTATCGACTTCCTTTTCTTTATACCTATCTCGTCGAATCAGCTAAGAAGAAGCATTCCGATTTCGGTAGTCGTGTCCATCTTTGTCCGACAAACGGAATTCAAAAAGAACGAGACAGATAAGACGAACATGTTTCGAGATTAATTAAGATTCCATATCTTTTTTATTTGTGTTTAAACTTCGAGAAGAATTTTGTATTTTGCCGATCGAATGTATAGCAAACTAATGTTGATATATCACGTGTCGAAACGTATAAATTTTTTCATATTAAATGTTATTTCAAAAAAAAAAAAATACAAAAATAGAAAAGAAAGGAATTTCTCTTTTATCTTTCGTATCGTTGGATAGAAATGGAAATGTTACGTGTGTATGTCTTCGTAGAAAGAAAGACGTAAACTGATATTTGTGTATTTATCAAAGATGTTAATTAATTTGTATAAAACAACGAAAAAAAATTTCTTTGTATGGATCTTCGGAGGATCTCTTTTGACTTCCACGCTTCCCCACCTATTCGGCCGAATCTCGTAGACGTAGAATAATTTCAGACTCGTTCTGTGTTCGAACGTAGACACCGAGTACTGTCAACTTGGAATTCACGACGGTACGCCATAAAAAGGGAATGCCGCGAATACCGTGCATTCACCCAGTTTCCTGAAATAACCACGCGACGACGAACAACGAGCATGGAGGGACCTTCGAACATACATACATACATACATACATACATACATAAATACATACATAAATACATACATAAAATCATATTATATACACATATATATATGCATACATGCATACGTTCCATCATTAGGGAAGCGAGATGAAGCCCTTCTTTCCCTCTTCTCTCTTTCTTTTTTTCTTTTTGTTTTATTTTTTTACTTTTTTCCTCTCCCAACCAATTTTTACGAATAAATCTCATCCGAGCGCGAAAGTTATCGCGAAAGTCCAGGCTTTTCTACTGGACTGAATCTGAATTTTTTTCTATTCCACGAGTGAGCCAATATTTCCTGCATTCGTATAGAATAAAGTTTAATCTTAGTTTAAAATGAGGAACGAACTTTATGAAAATGGTATATTACATAAATATTTCCATCCTTAATGAATTTATCATTCAGGTTATAAGTTACATTTATTCGTATTGTAAGTTAAAGTACTCGCAAAACTCGATCGAATTGTTCCGTGGTGGATTTGAATTCCTTCCGTGGATTTGAGTTTAAACAATTCGTACTCGTGGATTTATTCTCGTAATACTTTTACAAATCGAAGATACGTCAAAGTTCATGGGAGTTATGGCTGCGATAGGTAAAACGAATTTCGCATCCACGAGTCTTTACTAACGACTGTTAACTACGAATTCTATGGAATGTTACCCTGATAAGGCATAAGATATGATTATGAAAACTAAAATAGAGAAAGGAAGAAATGAAAAGAGAAAAAAGAAAAAAGAGGGGAAAAATGGCGATTCAAAGCCGATCGAGGTTAGTTTTACATCGGTACGCTGGCTAAGAGTCGTAACGTGAAAATCACGAGGTGAGTGGAAGCCGCATCAGCCTTTTCCCGGAGATCTCGCTTGTAAAATTAATTGCCGACTAGTAACAGAAAAGGAGAAAGAGAGAAAATTTTTCTGTCTCTGAAATTACGATTCTCCGAGGGAAGGATCTGCGCGCAATGAGATACCGGTGAATTTACATCGAAATTGCATTCCGACGGTTTGTTCTTGTAATTTCCCATTCGTGGCTCTAACTGCTAATTGGAAGTGCATCGTGATCGCCTTTAATTTCATTATAAATAAACCATCGTGCGATTGCATCGAATGGATTTTGCGGAACGTCGAATTACGTAGACATTTTCCTTTCTATCTACTTTCTTACCACCTAAGAGAGATTTTAAGCTGACAAATATATACATTCGAAAGTTTCAACGCGTTTCAAGATAATCGAACGATCCTAGCTGGTAGGATCGATCGTGATAAAACGAAGAACGATTCGAGTAAGTACATATCCGCATAGAAAGAGAAAGAGAGAGAGAGAGAGAGAGAGAGAGAGAGAGAAAGAGAGAGAGAGAGAGAGAGAGAGAGAGAGAAAGAGAGAGAGAGAGAGAGAGAGAGAGAGAGAGAGAGACATTAGTTCTTATTCCATTCCGTGAGACAGTTCGGAAGGAAGAAAGAAGATCTCTCTATGCAAACGATACCGTCGCAAATTGAAACGACGATTCAATTCGACATAATATAGAAATTGCAGGACGTGCACAAAGTGAGATTGTCTTAACGGCATTAGAAATAACTAGGAGGTAGCTAGTTACCTTCGCGAAGGCGCGATAACGAAGTTGGTTAGTTAAAATTTAGGACGAATCTGTTTAAAGTAGGTGTAATCATTGTGAGAAGCGAAGAGCGGAAAAGGAGGAGATAAAGTAATTTGTGTCAAGAACATGAGGGAGAAGACGATTCGTTTTTATTCGGGCTTGCTGTAAAGACGTTGTTACAAATTAATTCGCGTGAAGTTAACACGTGGTACGAGATACCTAGATAAAAAAGAAAAAAAAAAAGAAAAAGAAAAAAAAGGAAAACGAAATGATGTTCGTGAAACGACGCATAAAAATAACGTCTCGCATATGAGACGAACATTTTATAGCGATTACGCGAGTGCCTTCTGTCGCAATTATGCCAGCCGGTGATAATTACTCGTTCTCGGTGTAACTAAGAAAGACAGAAAAAAAACCGAGAGAGAGAGAGAGAGAGAGAGAGAGAGAGAGAGAACTAAAGAACAATTGTATGACTTTACCCATCTACATACCTACATACATACGTATTTCTTTCGTTAAATTCTTTTTCAGGCAGACGTCGCACGTCGTTTTAATTGGTCAAACGAAAGGAAAGAAAGAGGTAAAGTCTTATATCATTAAAATGGACACATTGAGAAAATTATAGCGTTAATTGGGTTTCTAAAGAGAATAAAGTGAAAAAGAAAAAGAGAAAGAAAGAAATGAAAAGAACATAGTAACGTATAAGAAAGTAACATAAGATAAAAGTAAAATTCATCGAAGCTGTAAGTACTCGGTGTCGAAGGAACGATAGCAGGTGGAACGCATCCGGGTCTTTACGCGATAGTATAGGATAGACTGCTTTTCGTTCGAAGCTAACAGCGACTGAGAACAGGGAGGTACTAAAGAGAACTTCAAAGCGATATACCAGCTTGATTTCGACAAGCTATTTGTTTGAGTTGCAACGCGGGGGCGAAGAGGGTAGAGAATTTTTAAGTGGAATTTTTCCTTATGCATGATATACGTACGCAAGTGAACGAATGAAAGCTCTTCCTTCGAACTTCTCTTTCTCTCCCTCTCTCTCTCTCTCTCTCTCTCTCTCTCTCTCTTTGTAAAACATACGACGACGTCTTCTCCGAGTTTCGCTCTTATCTCACCATGGACAAAGCAAAGCGATGGCCTTTGACGTGTGTCCGAGTTTGTCGTACAGCTCTTTCACATTTTCTTTTCTTATTTTTTTCTTTCTTTCTTTCTTCCTCTTCTTCTCCTCTTCTTCCTTACTACCATACACACGCACAACGCATATAGCACTAACACATCGTCTTTATTTATTTCCCGTCTTTGTCGAGGACAATGCGTTCCCGCGCGTATGTGCTAAGAGAACGACAGAGACGACGGAGTAATGGCGCGCCCACGTAAACAGGAGTCGAAGAATAAATAGCCGGCATGTGATCGTCGAATAGTACCTTCCCAGATTTTCTTCTTCCTTCTTTTTCAATTTTTAGTTTTTGTTTTGCTTCTTGTATTTTTCTTTTCTTTTCTATTTATTTGTTTATATATATATATATATATATATATATATATATATATATATATATATATATATATTATTGTCCTTCAAACTCTTTATATCCCGTCTCTCTCGCGCGTGCTTTTTTTATCCATTACCGAAAACATCACGTAAAAGGATTTCGCAAGGCGACATTCGATTTTATTCAACGTTCATGATATGCTTTCGAATAATAACAAATTTCATTCATATAAACGTATTTTGGACGTATGTAGTTGTTCGCCAATGGAATTATTTGCAAATAAATTGTAATATAGCATCGTTTACAATCTACGTTCGTATAAAAAAAAAATTGTTTTTATATGATATACATACATACACATATATGTATATATGTTTTATAGTTTGCATGTATGTATATTTTAACGATTTTTAATTACGACATTGCGTTGCAGTTATTATGACGAGTACATGAAAATAACTCGAGCAAATTGTCAAAATTTGTTTCATGAAAATGACTAGCATCGAACTCCGTTCGTGTTCTAAAAGAAAGCAACTATTAATAACTTCGAGAAGGGAGGAAGTAGGTATCGAAATTAATCTTAGTTGTTTACTTTGACTATCTTTAGAAACAATGGCACGAGAAAACGACAGAGTGTATGAAGAAGAGGAGGAGGGGGAGAAGGAAGAAGAAGAAGAAGAAGAAAAGGAGGAAGAGGAAGAAGAAGAAGAAGAAGAGGAAGAAGAGAAGAAGAAGAAGAAGAATAAAAGAGATGGAAAAGAAGGAGAATAGAAAACGGAAATAAAGTTATGAATCGACAGTGAAGGAGGAGAAAAAGGAGGAGGAGGAGAAGAAACGAGAAGGTCTCGGCAGGGTGCAGCCGAACGACCGGTTCGAAATCGGCTCGACGATTCCGGGCAGGAAACGGGGCCTGGCTTCACGCTCGGTGCTCAGATCGTATCGATGAAAATTGCAATGGCCTCGACGTGCGCGCTCTTGGAAACGTTCGAAATTTTGCGAGGGATCGTGCACGAGCACGATTTCTTTCTTCCTTTTTATTTTCTTTTTTTTTTTCGAAGAACGGAATGAAAAGTAATTCCCTTTTTCTTTCTTTTTATTAAAACTAGGTGATAACATATAATAAAAATGTGATAGCTTCGACGATTGAATATATTAATTTCTACGAGATAAGTAAGTACTTATTTACGTGTGTCGTTTCGAAAGTCGAACTTACAATTAGCGTAATTCGCGTTCGAAGAAAAAAGTAAGCGAACAAGATATGAGCGAGGCCAATCGATGTTTTCCAAACAAGATACGTATATATACAGGGTGTCTCAGAATAAGTCGGAAATATTATAAAAGTGTCTCCGACGCATTTAGACAATAAAAAAGAAAAGTTCATATGAACACACGTCCTATTTGGTTTTGCTCTCGAGTTATGGCGAATTTGATTTTTCGACGACCAACTCTATCTGCTTACTTCTTCATATTGGATGTTCGAAATGACTTCCTCGCATCTGAATACTTACAAACCCGCAGATGTCTTACCAATGACCGTCTTCGTTCTCTCCATGTGTCCAGATGTTCCTCGGATTTGTTGGATTTTTTTTTTCGATTCTTTTACGACGACACTACGTCCGTGTAACGAAAGAATTATTAGGATAGAAAATGCTTTACAACTGTATAAGATGTGCCGAAGTCATTCATGAAATATATCCCACTTATTCTGAGACACCTAGTGTATACAGAGAAAAAAAAAAGAGTTGCATTAAACCGAAGTGTAAAAGAAAGAAGATCCTCTTATTCATTTCCACGAGAAAAGAGTGATGGAAAAAAAGAAAGAGAGAGAGTGAGATAGATAGATAGAGAGAGAGAGAGAGAGAGAGAGAGAGAGAGAGAGGGAGAGAGAGAGAGAGAGAGAGAGTAGCTTTCATCCCTTTATTCATGTATTTTATATCATGCACAACCCGTTTCCATTGAGTCGCATATGTATTCCCCTAGCGGGGCAACCTTCTCTGTCGTCCCTTCTCCCCTCTTATCCCCTATTGGTATAGTTTGCGTACTCGAACCCTCACGTAAAATACCTCACTCCGTCGCTGCGCTCGTAATTTCGCTCCCTGTAGAATTTCGACCATCTCTACCAATGTAGGCACACGATCGTTCAATGCTACTTTAACGTATGCTCGAGTATACGCCATTCTATACATGTGTGTACATATGCATATACATATATGCGTGAGCGTGTTCGTTAAGTAAGAGTGTCTACGACCCTCGAGAGTATCGATCTGCGATAGCATTGTGGAAAAGGGATGCGCGTTGGAATAAGTAGCAGCCTCCGAACGTTGCCATTTTAGTCAGCCGATATTTTCTCCGTTCTAGCGAAAGAGAGTAGCTTTCCTTTTTTTCTTCTTCTTCTTCTTCTTCCTTTTCTTTCTTCTTCTTCCTTTTCTTCTCCAAACGAACGAATGAAAAACTCAAGAGACAACCACCTTGATTCATAGGCTTATCGGTACACCGTTAGAACGTTTTCTCTTTCTTCCTTTTATTTTTTCTTTTTCTTTCCCTTTCTTTCTTTCTTTATTTTTTTTTCTTGTCTTCTTTTCATTTTTTTTATTTATCTTTCTTTCTTTCTTCGACTTTGTTTCGAGCTCTAATAAATAACGATACCCATCGACGTTCAAACAGCGAACCAACCAGCTAGCTAGGCTAACTCCGTTTCTGCCGCAGCAACAATGACGATGCGCCACGTTTACGGTAAAGTTATCAAGATCGCTTCGCCAAAAAGAAAAGTCAAAAGCGCTTTCCGCTTCAGCTCGCGGCCTTCCCCCTCCCTCCTTTTACCCAGTAGGTACCCATTGAAACGTCAGTTCGCAAGGTGGAGGGAAGATTTTCTGTGTTGGAAGATTTCGAACGGCGCGAACCGGAAGTCGCTGGAGAAAGCACCAACGTATGGACGAGAGAGAGAGAGAGAGAGAGAGAGAGAGAGAAAGAGAGAAGGAGAAAGAATGAGTGACCCATTCAAACTGTCCATTTCACCGCATGCAAGCCTACAAATGCGGACAGGCTTTGTTCCTACTATTATCGAACTTTCTCCATTTCATGTAATTAACGACCCTCGAACGATTCGTCAAAAACAATAACAAAACCCATACAATTTTGAACCTTCAAATTAGCTAACTAATGTTAATAATATAACCACATTATGTAACAGTATTGTACGATTATTAAATCTTTTATTATGTATAAGTGATTAACATACAATATCGAAGTCGATGATCGTTGCAGAATTTGCAAGTACTTCGCAAAATCTGACGTTTAAAAAATATATTTTATTTTATTCTTTAGAAAGATCGTAGGTTTCTTTTTTCTTATCTTTTTTATAGTTTTCTAATTTTTTTTTTTTTTTTTTTTAATAAACAAGTATTCGCCCAATTCGATATAGACCATTGAATAACGATATAAACGTAAACTTTTATTTTTATTAATCTCCAATCGTTATTAGATTAATGACTCAACGTGAAGAAGCAAAGAACAAATCGAAACATATGAAACAGGTGCCCTATTTCGTGTGTCCCCTATTTTCCCACCGCTCGTCTTCTTTTAAGGTCGTTACCGTCGAAGAGAGGAACGTTTTTATCCTCCTTTTTTCTTTTTATTATATATTCGGAAGCAGTTGCCGCGTGACCCTCGAGCGGCTTTAGTTACGCATGCGAAACCTTTGCCTGGTGCGGAAGGGTGCCTCCTGCACTCGGGAGATTAAAACAGTGCAACGGGGTTGATGCACATGCATTATGCAGTTAAACGGAACGAGTAAATATAACCAACAACGACTACGACAGCTTTTGACCATCCGATAAGATTCGTTGTTTTACTCCCTATAATGTTTGTACTCAATGGGAATAAATCGAATTTTCTTTCTTTTTTTTCTTTAGAGAGAATCTTCTCTACATAATTGATTCCTCTCTGATCGAATTCTTTACGTACAATACTTTTATCTTAGAAAATTTTAAATTTTGAGAAAAAAACAGAAACAAAAGAATGAAAATTTTGCGCTCTCTTTCAGATTGATATAAAAGGAAAAAGTTGTGTGCAAAGATCGTACGGCAAGGATCAATAGTTCGAGTAAATGTGGGACTACAAACTTGTTTTTAATGAAAGATCGGAGTGGTTTGATCATCAGGCGAGTCGTGCATGATTACTATGCAAGGGAAGGTGTGATCATTGGAACGACCGCGATTATTCGACGAATAAGATACGAAAAATAATAAATACGTATCCACATGTATACATACATATACATAGATATATAAGTACATATATATTGTTGCTTCGAGTTTTCTTGAAAAAATAAGATTTAGCGAAAAATAATGTAAGTAAGAATTTTCTTCTTTTTAGGTTAATTAAATTCTCAAAGTAAATTCAATCGATTTCAGTATACGTGCTATGGCATTTTTAAACCTCGAAGACAATCGATCGTAGAGGAGAATGAAATAAATAGCGACCGTTGTAAAGAAAAAATATCTCGAAACCGCAATGAATAATCGTAATCTCGACACATCGATCTCTACTTTCTTCGACGCGACGTCCCATGATAAAGCGCTATTCTTCCAAGCGGCGACATTAACGTCATACGACGTCACGCTTGGATAAGTTTAAAAATGAAAACATACTAAGGCCATGCGGAGTTTCGAAAGGTCAACGATCTACGAAAATCCTCGTATTATACGTATATACGAGACGCGTGTGGTTCGAAGGAAGTATCAGTCTCGTTGAGCTAAACCAGCCAAGGAAAGCTTTCATTTCGTTGAACGACCGATACTGACAGCTTCCTGTGGCACTCCTAGTTCGTCCTCGTTCGAAATTGTTCGAGCCTAATTCCGCGTTGATAAAAATAGTTCTGCAACGTGGAAAATAAACCGAGAACAATCGTTCGATACGAAACGTGTTACGTTTTGGAACTCAAAAATGCATACGATCTAGAGACAACAAAAGGAAGAAAACCAAAAATACAAAAAACAATTTATAAAATAATTGAAAATAATCAAAGGTACAGGCGTGCGATTTAATTTTGCACATTTATTTACCGAACTAGCAAAGAAGAATATCGAGCGATCTTACGTTTCCAAAAACAAAACAAAAAGGAATATCATAAAATATGATATAATTAAATAAAAACGAGACCTCATTTTCCTAAGTATGGAAATAAAATAAATGTTACGGCAAAGAAGGTTCATTCTATTTCTCGACGCCATCTTCAAGCGGAACAGGGCACGATAAAGAAGAAGCCATTCGTTCAATTCACATCGGGTCTGAAATTGGTCTTTGCCGAGTAAAATCTCTCGTCGCACGTTTATATAGGAAGTAGGTATATCGATTATAGCAGCGAGCCGTTCGCGTAATGGCCCGTTTCGCGCTTAACTCGTACGTGACTCAATCGCTCGAGCGATTACGTTCGTACTTACAATATCAGAGGTTCATTCTCGTCGGCAAAAGGTAAACTCGTCATCTTGGTTTAGCACGAAACACGAAGCGATAATTTTCGTGGCATTCCATCGATCGCTTTTACGCCGGTCGTTCACCTTTGCCTGTTTGATAATTATTATTAAATAGATTTATAACGAGCTGAACATTTGAATAGAGAAGTATCGACTGCGAGGCAAATAATTGGATAGTTAATGAGCTGCAACATTTCGAAAGAAAAAAGAAGAAAAAGAAACAGAAAAAAAAGAAAATGTCGAGTCTACGTCTCGATTGATTATACGTACGTCTATTATAACAAATTTCTTATCGGACTTAAATTGTCCGAGTAAATCGAACAACGGAATTTTCCTATCTTCTTTACTTAACTTCGTATCGTTGAGCAATCCATTTATTAATTATTTCGATGAACTTTCGCGATTTAATTATAAATTAAATAACGTAAAATTTGTTTTCGTACGATTGACTATGCACAGATGACAAGCTTTGCCGTCTATGTACTATTTACACGACAATGGAGTTACAATTTTGAAATTATCATTCTGAAATCTTAGAAATCTTTCAAAATTCGTTTCTTTCCTATGCGAGGACATGTTTACGAAGAAGGTTCTCGAAAAGGACAAGCAGTCCAAGCAGAATCATTGTCCGAGCGGCACGCTCGATCGCGTACCACGCCGAGAGTCGCATGATTCGAATTCGAATGAACGCCAAAGCCGTTCGTTCCTGCAGAAGAAGCCACGTTTAAAATTGCAACGGCTTCGTCGCTCGCGTGAGAGAAACGCAAGAGGAATCGCGTGTTCGCTGACCGATTCCTTATTTTCCTTCGGTCTCCTCTCTTTCCACCTAACAAAATTTCATTTCAATTTACACCGTACTCGCTCCGAAAGTTCACATGCGTTCGTTGCGTCCAAGTTGATTAAAGGGATATACCTTTTAGAAAGGGTCAATGAACTTTACCTCTACCCGTCGATATAATTTTATCGTTCTCAAAATATCTAACGAAAATAACTATTAACGAAATTAATTAAAACCATCGAGAAAATTATATTATTGATTATAGATGAGTGCGCGTAAAATTACGAGTTTTTAAAAAGAGAAAAAAACGTGCGCTCTTATTCTACTTACTTACTCGCCATTTTTCTCAGTAGAAACAAGAAACAAAGGCAAAAAAAAAAAAAAAAAACAAGGAAAATATCTAACCGAAGTAAAATTATCCAGCTCGCGTTGTTATCGGTTAGATCAGCCGCTGTATCTTCTCTACGTCGCGGCAAGAGTACGAGTACGTGATGTTACGTTCGGACGCGTTGAACCTACGATTGCAAAACGTGTATGTTTCAGAGGCGGTTCGTTCTTCTCAGAAACTCCAGACGTTTGGTACGCGCTAGCTTGGCGATTATGCTGAAGTCGCTAGAACAAACGGGAGTGAATAAGAAGGAGCGCTTATAATATAAGAGCTGTTCGTGTTACACAATCCAATTAAACTTGGAATACGTTTGTGCGAGGAATGCGATACCGAATGCGACCCGTTTATGAAAATATCCCGAGAACTTCGAGATATCGTCGTAAAAACTTTTCTCGAAAAATCGTGCGTAGCTGAAATCTCCTGTCGCAAATACGTTGATTAGAAAATAGGCTTTGGTATTATGTATTTCGACATCCTCGTTGAAATTATCCAACAGTTCGAAGAAATAGAACGTTTTTATTGGAATCATTTTCCCGAATATCTTTAAACTTAACTGGTCGCCCGTGAGAAATTCGTATCTTGAAGCGAGATGTTACGTGATATCGTGATACATTGTAGCTACTTAACGACCGAGTTAACAGCCACCATTAACGCGATTAGGCCTGTTTGTCTTAACGCGGTTACTCGGCTCAAGAGACGAACCGACCGTGTACGAAGATTTTAAAGAGCTTTCTCTTAGGGAAAACGTCGACGAAGTACAATATATACGCACAGTAGTCCTTTCCGTAAATTAATAATATTTGAGATACAATAAATAGAGAAAAGCATAGTTTGTTACGTGTGGGGAGGGGGAAGGGTAACCCGAGAAATCCGCTTTCGAACAATTTTTTCCATAAATGTTACATCATTTTACAAACTAGGAAGTCGATCTTTGCGAAGTAAAACTGGATGAAATCGTTAGAAACTTTTCCAAAGGCAAGTTTGTTACGGGCAGAATAATTTGAAAGAAACCGTGAAACTGTTAGATCGTTGTTATTAGGCGCAGAGATGTTCCCTCTATCGCCTTTCAATTTTCCCGGGAATCTCGCGTCTCCTCTGGCGACGGACTCGGAGAGTAACGCGCGAGTATCGATCCCATAGGAACGGCGTATGCGCGCATCAACTCCCATCCCCTACCATTTTCCTAGCCCATCGCAATGCGAATAAACAAACGGTTAAATAAATAAACAAAGAAATGTAGTTCTCAATCCATCTCTATCCCGTCTCTCTTACGCGCGGACTTCTTTTTATTTGCAACGGGAAAGGGATTGAAAAAGGAAAAAGGAAGAAAAATAAAGAAAAAAGGAGGAAAAAAGGGAATAGAAAAGTAGAATATGGTGGACGCTGAATGTACAAAAACGTTCAATTCGTTCTCTCGTTCACTGCAGATAAATGAAATCATTCCGGGCACGTGAAGTATAAATGTCGCGGAGAAACAGTTAAAAAGGGAGAACAAACTTTGAGAACGAAGCGTACACCGATGAAAGCTTACAGTGAGCAAAGCTTTCCAAAACGGGTTCGAAATCAACGGGGGTAAGCCCTCGAATGAGGAGGACATGGAAGACGAAATGGACGAGACTGGTAGGAGAGAAACTAATTCCGCACGCACAAAAGGACGGCAGTTTCCGTCCTCATGGAAACTGACGAAAGACTGGCCGTTATACTGCAAAGAGAGAAAAAGAGAAGGAAAATGAGGGTGAAAAAAGAAAAATAGAGAATAGGGAACGAAAGTACCAAAGAAGATGAAATTAGGGATTTAAGGATCAACGATTTGTAACACCGTTCGGTTGTAATCGATATTGTTATTCGTGAAGATCAGAATAATCGAAGGAAGTGAGAAAAGGATCAATGACCTTTGGGACGACGATAAAAATATAGATGGTCTCGATAAATGACATCTGTTAAACGGTTCGTTTTGTCTATTCGACGATGCGAAAATATCGATCCTGACAATGCCCATCGAGGCGATCTATCCACTCTAATCTGTCAGTTACAGTTCGCGTTACCGTAATGATCAGAAGAATGACGGAGATGTAGGAGACATGACTCGATCAGATCTCATCGTAAAATAATCGTCCGTTTTATCGTCGTCTGTTTTTAAAGCGATAAAAATGTCAAGGAAACGAACGAACGGGGGAATATGGGGATATCTTCTTTACGTCGGTTTTACATCGACTACGTCGATTCGAGCTGTCGCGAAAAATCAATTCGCTCGACTATCGTTTCTCCTCCCGTCTCGTTGTGCACAGGCAAGCTCTCCGAGGCGATTCTCTTTTTAAAAGAGCGGCCTGAGCCCGAACAATGTGCCATGGATTAGGCCAGTGCCTGCTACTAACCAAAAATATACACACGTACGCGTTCGATATTCCAATCTCGGAAAGATACACACACACACACATATGTATATATGTATGTATCTATATACATATATAGGTATCTCTATGCAGACGATATATTCTATAGAGAATATCGCCTCGAACCAAGTATTACCTTTTATGGGAGATCGTGAACCGGATTTTAAAATTATTCCTTTGGAATTACATTGAATTTAATTATTTATACATACCCACGTAAACATGTTCTCTAACAGATGTATAGAGCTCGAGAGAATAACAAAAAAAAAGAAGAAGAAGGAGAAAATGGTAGGTAGTTCGAAGAACCATTATTTTCTTCTATGTCGTCTATCTAAATTGTAAATTGATTTTAAATGACTTTTCCGAGATCATTCAGACGTCGCGACCATTAAGAATATTTCGAAATATGTCTGGACCAAAGCATTAGACCACAAAATCGTTCGCGGCGCGGGCGGTCGAAAACGATTTGACAGACGACCGCAGATACGCACCGGAAATCGATCTTCACGGTTGCATGCGAGTTCATGTCGTGTCGTCGTCGTTGTCGTCGTCGTCGTCGTATATTTACGCGTGCCACGTCCTCAGCATTGTCTGCACGTGTATGCGAAGAGGAATAATGGAAAACGCACCGAAGATCGAACCTTTTACGTCGCGCCGATTGTTTTTTACGATTATATCGACTTTCGTGCTAGGGATACAAAAAAGAGAAACCGAGATAAAGAGAGAAAAATAGAGAGAGAGAGAGAGAGAGAGAGAGAGAGAGAGAGAGAGAGAGAGAGAGAGAGAGAGAAATAGAGAAAAAAAAGTGGTATAAACCAATAAAGCACGGTAATATACGTGCACGAGTTAACATGAAGTAACCATAAATATACTAATAAGAAATATCATTCAACTGAGTTTCAATTTCCTGTATTTTTTTCACAACATATTTTCCGTATTTGCGTTTAGCAATGAGAAAAAAAAAACGGAAAGGAAAGAACAGAAACTTTGTTAGTTAAAACAATTCAACGTGAGAGAATTAGGGAAATACAACGTACTTAAATAAATGTATATATATATATATATATACATACACGCAATATACGTTGTACTCACTCTTAGCTATTTATTCCATCGGGATTCGACCGTAACAAAATGCTCGTAGTTTTAAATAGACGAGCACGTGTATTTCGCACTTCGATGAGCCATGCAATACACGGTATATGTCTAAGAGACAAGATTGGCGCGTAAGGACAGACAGAGAATGATAATGGGAAGAAGATACAGAAAGGGAGAAATGGAGACGAGGAGATATGAAACTTGGAAAAAAAAGCGAGATAATGATTTTCAATTGTTCGAATAAAATTAACAACGTGTTGGTAATGAAGATGTTATAGTAAGGATAAAATAATATATCTCGTTACGATTCACATTTATGTATAATGATTTTCCCGTCAGTGGAAGAGGACGTTGTTCGGTCCGCGAGCATAACGAAATACCTATAGTACGTGTACCTGCGTTCGACGGACTAATGGAAAGCGCTAATTGGTTCGTTAATAATGATACGAAGGAGACCACAAGCTCATGGAGATACGGAAACCGAAGCGATATCGTGCTCCATCAACGTATTTCGATCGTCTCCGCCTCTGTCACAAGTGTGAGAGATAGAGATAGAGATAGAGATAGAGATAGAAATAGATAGATAGATAGATAGATAGATAGAGAGAGAGAGAGAGAGAGAGAGACAGAGAGTGAGAGAGCAGGAATGAATATTCGCTTGGTAGGAAGCGAGAGGATGCATTTAAGCATGATTAAGCCGAGCAATATCGAGTTTTCGGTTACAAAGGGAATTTCTCTGCCTCTATGGTTTACCTCCCTCTCTGTCATTTGCCTCTCCTCTATCGTCACGGTCATAGCTATCAGAGGAAGAAAGGGAGAGAGGGAGAGAGAGAGAGAGAGAGGGAGGGAGAGAGAGAGAGAGAGAGAGAGAGAGAGACAGTGCAGAAACCGCAATATTAATTAGCGTTCAACGACGAAAAAGGCTCGGAGATGCATCGGATTAAAGTCTCGACAATTCCCCGGTTGCGTTGACGATTTTTATTACCTTCTATATTGTCTTTCTCTCTCTTTCTTCCTTTCATTCCTTCTCTTTTCCTTTTCTTCTTCCTTTTCGTTTTTCTTCTCATTTCTTTTCCTTTATGTCTGACATAATTCGTCCATCTTTTTGTCCCGTTCGAAACCGTCGTAGGGAATTATATGTAAATTACATAAAATATTCTTCTATACTCGCAAATACGATACAAGAGCTTATCGATTTTAATGCTTTGCGCATGTTAAACAACAATAAACAGGAATGCGTATCGTGCTTTACGAGCGTCACTAATGGCCGATTACGTTGTTTGCCGCGTTCGCTTTCGCGTTTCGCGCATATCACATGTATACGTTAGCGCTTATATGTATCGACATAAAAATACGTACATACATATGTCTATGTCTAAATAATCGATACCAATCTAATAAGAATCGTAAAGAGAAAGGGTTGCATTTTCCAACTGGATTCACCGGGTTAGATCAATGATTTATATTTGTGTTTCCACGGCTTTCGACCTAACGAAGATAAAAATTGTATACAACGATTGATCGCCAACCGTTTGTCTTTTCTTATCTCCTCGGTCATCTCGGTTAATGACGTAAAGATGGTGCGAGGGAGAAGAAGAAACTCGAGCCAGGGAAAGCGAGACGATCGCCACTTGACTTCCCGCGTAATTCAAAAGTACGAAGAAAGTGGGACTGTCGTACCGCAAGTAGAAAATTCGATCCGCTTGGTAGAGAAAAGAAAAGAAAGAACAAAAGAGAAAGAGAGAGGGAGAGAGAAAGAGAGAAAATTACAGTGACTAATCGGCGCAGTCAGTTTTGGGTCGAAAATTAGATTCTCGACTATTTAATTTATGTGAACGGGTTTTTCTAGTCATCTCTTATGTACTTATCTGAAACAGAAATGAATACAATTTATCGGCGAAGACTCGACGATTCCGAAAAATTCAACACGACTGAAGTAATTTTTCTATCCTTCATACACGAGTATAATATTACGAATTTCTAACGTAAAAAACGAAAATTTTAATTTAACCCGAAGCGATTATTCGCCAAGAAATAATATATCAAATAATAGTATATCAGGTAAAAATAGGTAGATAAAATATAAAGTATGAACACGTATCGTAAAATATATACACGTATTTTATTATTATATCGATAACAGTTTTTGCTTATTTGCATAATAAACTTATCTTGACAAACTTTAATTAATGTATTTCTAAGCAAACTCCTCTGTGTACATTCGATATGTTGCCAAGGGATTCACTTACGTTATCGAAAACTCATGAATAATAAAAGTTAATTAACATCGAAAGGATTGATTTTAGGACCTACGTTAATTTTTTATTCATCTCAGTGAGTACTATAATGATGCTTTTTTCTAAAATATCAAACACTTCGTTTTTTACTTCTTTATGTGTGTGTGTGTCATGTAAATGCTTCTTTAACGTGTGATTTTGATCGTCTATAAAAAAGAAAAGAGGATAAATTTGAAAATAGCGTTATAATACTCGAGATTGAAACTTTTATCTTCGATATCTCAAAGGATCAAGGAGTGCAATGAAATGGAAGTAGAAGGAAGAGACGGGACATACAGTCCAAGCATATAGTATTATAGAGAATCCTCGAAAATTTTTGACTGGCGTTCCTCCTCAAAGGTGAGAGAAAAGCTTTTCGTTCGGTTAGACTCGACTAAACTCGTAAAGCAAGGATCGTCACCGAGATCGTCGTTCGACGAGGGAACTAACGGAAATTCTCTTGAAATTCTCAACCCGACCAGTTACTCGCTTCTTGCCTCTCATCCGATGAAATCCAAAGCGAAGAGGAGAGGAGCACCAACACGATTCTCGCCTTCAAATTCTAACCAACTTCCGTTCGTTCGTGTATGTCAACCCAGAATTGTTTTCAACTTTGATCGAACATTTCGACCAATGTGGGACGTTCGTTGCCAAGAGATTCCCGCGTTGACATTGCTCTCGTGTTTGATAACGAATTATCGATTCTGTGAAATAATTGATAAAAACATTCATGAGTTTTTAGAGAAGATAGAATATGAAGGACCACATTGGAATGATACAAGATCTTTTTAAATTGAAATATCGATTTAACAAATTTACTTTAACTACCACGAGAAGAGAAAACTGAGCCGTTAATATATGCCTCGATGAATACATTACCATTCTCGATTCGTGTTACAAAGCGTAGGTATGAGATATTAAAAAATGAACCAAAAAGAAAACGATTAATGGATACGATATAGATTGATTATTCAGAGAAAATATAATCCACGAACAAGTGGAACATGATACGTTGTTATTACCCGAACGATCTTGTGTTTACACAATCTATCGAATAATTTATCCATATCGATCGTTCTCACATAAGCAAATCTTGTTTCCTAAATAATTTAGCTATTGAAATAATTATATGTACAATTTTCACTGCTTATCTTATCTAAACGATCGTATTTTGAAAAGAAACAAAAAAAATCAAGCTAATATCGACAGGGTTACACGCAAGGCATACCTCGAGATTCGTAATTCGAGAGGGCTGCTAGAGTGTATCGAGCGACTCTCCCTCTTTCATTCTCTCTCTCTCTCTCTCTCTCTCTCTCTCTCTCTCTCTCTCTCTCAAACGCTTTGCATGCTCTCTCATAAACATACTCTCGAGAGGGGCCAGTGCGTGGAAAGGACGAAGACGAGGACTCACGCCTTTATTGCTCGCATTTATTATGAGCGTGTAAACACGTACACGCGCAGCTAGGCAAGGCTTTCAAGCGACAACAATACGATCCTGTAATGCTTGCAATGCTCTAGTGTTCCCTTACACATCCCCCACCCTTTTCCTCTTCTCCTCTTCACTACTCTTCCCTCGTTCATGCTACACTCGATCCACTTTCGACGCCACTCGAAAACGAAATTTCGAGATATCGAGTACGAGCCATCACTATCGAATCCTCTTCGTTGAAATAACGAACGTTACTACTTTCGAAACATTACGAATTGTAGCTTGGCACAGGATCGAGTTTTATAGTTCGTGAGAAATATAAAAAAGAGAAAAATGCCAGATGAAAGTCCAAGGGGAGAAGAAATTTCGTTGAAATCGAGCGCGAATTCCTTTTTTTTCTTCTTTTTTTCTTTTTTCCCGTTTTTATGTACACACACGCGCGCGCACACACACACACACACATATATTTAAGCGCGTACCACATACATGCTCGTCACGTTCTTTTCTCGAGAAAAATATTAACCAGAAATACGTTGCCGAGACGAAAGTCGTTCGAGGGTACGCTACTGCCTATTGTGGAATAATTGTGCGAATATAAAGCAGACAGACAAATAGACAGTGTGTGTGTAAGAGAGAGAGAGAGAGAGAGTGAGAGAGAGAGAGAGAGAGAGAGAGAGAGAGAGAGCGAAAAAGAGGTTAGAGAGGAAGAGGAAATAAAAAATTTACGAGGATTTCCTTGCACGGAGGAATGATCGCTTTAATTTCGTTCAATTTTTTCGATGACATTTCGTTGAAATTTATATAGGGGGGAAACGAGATATGGTTTTGATATTTTTGAAAAACGAACAAACGTCTAACGAAATTCCTTTTCTTATTCCTATGAGCAGAGGAATAAGTATTACGCGATTGCACTACGACGGGAATAATATTTGTCGCGTCGAATAAAGTCCATGTCAATTCGTTCTCTTCTTTCCGTGTGTTCAATTTCGCACGAACCGATTTAATGTAGTTTTACGACGCTCATTTCCATCGACTTCCGGCGTGGGCGTACGTTGCGCGTCTTTTACGATCGGCCCTCATAAATCGAGGCTCAACGAGAGTAGGAAGGAAGGAGGAGGGGGATGGCGGGAGAGGGAAAAACCGAATTCGTTGCTGACATAAGTGCAATCACGTCGATTAAACGAGTTCGCGCCGTTAGTCTCTCTCCGCAAGTCCACGAATAAGACTGACTCCGTCTCGTCATATGGCCGATTAAACGATCTCGTTTAATTACGCTCATTGTGTGTCAGTTCCACGCTGAGACCTAAGAAATAAGCTTCCTCTTTGTTGTCCAACTTCTTAAATCTTTTTTTTTTTTTAAGAAGGTTAATTAACCCGTGCACGCATTATCATTGGTAAAAGAATGAAATCGTCGCGATAACATTAATATATCAGTGGGCACCGTTAATTAGGAAAAGGAATAATGAGAGATTTCATTTTGATCTGTCCAACGTGACAACGTTAAAACGTGAAAACATTCAAATTAACTTTTGTTCGAAACTACAAACTTTTATTCCTACGCTCCAGATACGCTTCGCGTGTACGAAATGGTATCGATATCGTCGAGAGTATCCGTGCGCGAAAACTCTCGACGCTAAAAATAAGATTGGTGTTATGCATACAATCTTGTCTTAAATGTTATTTGATACGAGAGTTGTATTTCCCTGGTTGCAACGTCAAGAGAAACGGCTTTGGAAGATCCTGGTTGCTAAGGCACGAGACTCGAATCTCCTTGAAACTAAATTCCATCTTCGCAGGACGAAGTATTTTGTCGCTGAAACGATTGATAAAGGCGTTGAAACTGAATAAAGGAAATACCATTTTTCTTTCTCTCTCTCTCTCTCTCTCTCTCTCTCTCTCTCTCTCTCTCTCTATCTATCTATCTTTTTCTTCTCTCTTGATTTTTCGTAAGAAAAGAAAATATAGATCGACGGATGAAAAGCCTTTCCCATGAGAGAAGGATTGTTACGACGAAGGAACTGACAGAGCCATTACAGGATGACAAACTTCACCGACACAAACGGAGCACTCTTTGACGTTTCAAAGATGACGTAACTCGCCGACTTAGGATCTTAACGGAAAGCAGAGAAAGAGACAAAGTCTAGCATTATATGTGTAGTAAAAATCTTTTATATACATATAGCAACGAGGATGTTACCCAAAGAAACAACGTATATTACCGTCCTTGACACCCTTCGTCTTCTCTCTCTCTCTCTCTCTCTCTTTTCCTTTCCTTCTCTTTCCTTCACATTCCTGACGTCAAAAAACTTATAAATAGATCAATAGATTAATAAGAGTCCGATGATCACTTTAGCTTTTATAAATTTTGATTGGATAATAAATGCGAATCAAAATAATATATAAGGATGATTATATCTTTATATTTGCTTCGTTCGTATATATTATATCGTGCTAGCTCACACGTAAATCTTCGGAATGTCAGACGGGACTTTACGTCTTACGTTCTTTCTTTCTCTTTCTCTCTCTCCTTTCGAATACTCTAATCCCTGCTAGAGCGTGACTCATCAAGCTCATAATCCGTCGTCCACGAACAACCATTCGTAGTCACGATCACCACGATATTCCTAATAGTCTCTCGAGCACGCGTTACGATGAACACGCCTACGATCTTCCCTCCCTCCTCGATCCCCCGCCTCTCCCCTCCTACTACTCTTGTCATACTCAAAGTCCGATCCCGACCACGATCGTTTCATTTACGATCGAAAGATATTGCCTTTTCCATCATTCGTCATATTATACAGAACGTTGTTCGTTGAAATATTCTCGAGGTCATGGATTATGTCGCATGATTTTTCCATTTGAGTATTATGAACAGGGACGGGGGAATAAGAAAGAGAGAGAGAGAGAGAGAGAGAGAGAGAGAGAGAGAGAGAGAGAGAGAGAGAGAGAAAGGTAAAAAAAAGAAGTCTTCGTCCTCGTTTCCGTCCTTTTGTTTTCGTATCGTTCATTTGCATAGAGATGCGTACGCTCACTTGATTTACACGTATTGTTCATTTGATATTCAAGGTATCTACTGTCCGTATCAACGACCACACGTGATACATACAAATCGTATTACATACTCGTGTAAAACATTTCCATTGGATTATCGTAGCTTGAATGATCGCGTTTCCCGAACAGAATGATCGAATTTTCGTCGAATTCGAGAAGGAACTTCATACGAGAAATCTCACGGGAGGTGGGGAAAGAAAATCGTTGGAAAACTCGATTCAAGTGAACGAGTTTTACCTCTTTTTTCACCTGACAATGCGATCGTCTGTCGACGAGAACGATAATAAATTGTGGAAAGAAGACGCACAACGGATAATCGGAGAGAAGAGGAAATTTCTATTTCTTTCGCATCGACGCATGACATCCAGGAACGCCTTTCACGGCTTTTCCGTTCGATGAATCATAACCTTGAAGAGGGGTGGAAAAGAGCACATCATGGCAAATGGAAGACGGAAACGCGTTCATTCGCGTGTTTGCAAACGTATAGAAGGTTAGTACGATAGCGAGGGACCCTTTTCTGTGGATATTCACGGAGGGGTCTTAGGGATGCCTGAAAACCGACCCTTCCTTTACTTTCCCTATCTCTGTCTGTCTGTCTGTCTGTCTGTCTGTCTCTCTCTCTCTCTCTCTCTCTCCCTCTCTCTCTCTCTCTCTCTCTTCTCTTTTCTTTTAACGTTCAATAAAAATTCGATTAAATACATCCATTTATGTCCGTGGTGTCGAACGAAAGAATCGATAAAAGAGAAGCTTACGATGTCACGTTCATTGGAAGTAAGGAGAAGCCCTTTACGATACGGTGTGCGACAAAAAATATCATGAAAATAATGATAAATCGTTGCCATAGTTAATTTCTTTTTTTTGTGAGATAAGGTAATCATGCGAGGAAAGGTACTACACGAAAAAGCTAATATCATTTTTAATCATTAAAAATCCTTTTAAATCGTGTCAACGTTTACCCGCTTAAATTTATCGTGCCTCGTCGGCGTTCATGATAAATTTATCGTTCCTTGGGACATCGGAGACGATCATGTACATTTCTTAAGTTTCTTCGTTGCGTTCAAGCCTTCCTACGAACGTGTCATACGATATCCACTGAGAAATATTATCGATGAAGCTTTGTTCCTTTAAAGAGACGTAAAAAGAAAATTAAACGTTGTAAAGTATTTTATTAACACCTCAATCCTTTTTCTTTCTAAACGTTATCCAGATACAACACACAACAAACACACACAAAAGAAGTTAGCAATTAGTAGTTAGAAGTTAAAAATAAGAAAACTATTGATGATCTATCTGTACGTAATTTTATACATTTAAATAATAAATATATATCGAATAATCGGAAAAAGCCAAAAGAGAAAAAAACGAAATATGTTTTCTTTCTCAAGCGTTCTTATCAAGGAAATGATTCGTTTAAAGCGAATATAAACGAGGAGAATCGAAACGTCAAACGAATAAAAATCTTACAAGGATTCTTTTAAAGGAAGAGAGTAGTAGATCGTACTTCCTTTCCCCCTTGCTATCGAGTAAGGTACTAACCTCATAAATCAATCCACTCGTCTTTAGCGAACCTTCGAAAGTATCGTTCATCGAGAAACAGGAAAGAACCTGAGTGGCAACCGCAAGCCCGTCAAACGTCTATCACGAGGGAAACGAACGGGAGTGTGGTGTACCGTGCAAAGAAAAAAAAAAAAAAGGAAGAAACAAAAGGAAAAAGAAGAGAAAAAAAGAAAAGAGAAGCAAGAATACCGTACAAGGTTGCAATCGGACATGCCCCGTGGTCTCGTAGAAGTGGAAACTTGGAAATCGCGGATTTATGCGTTTCTCCAATGAAAAGAAGTCGCTGAGCAACAGGTCACGAGAGTGTGCTACCATTCCGTACGTATACACGAATGTCTGGTCGTCTCGCTTTTCCAGGGATTAGAGTGGCGCCGGCGATTATACCATAGCGATCCTTCGACAAAGTCACTACCAAGGAACGAGTCTGGGAGTTAACGTAAAAAGAACAAGTTGTTAACCCTGTCCAGCCGGTAGGTAGATAGATAGAGATAGGTGGTAGGTAGAAGATCTATACGCGAAAATAAATAAATTAGAAAAACAAATCAATAAATCAATGAATTAAACAGTATGTTTAAGTTAGAAGATGAATGTATAAGCCATTGTCAAAAAAAAGAAAAAAATAAAAGGAATACAATTTCGATTGGAAAGTTATTTTAAGTTGTAGTAAAAGCGAAATAAGTTATGAAGGAACACGTATGACGATGCCAAACGGATAGGAGCAAGTATGAAGTATCTTTATTCGTTCCCTTTGAACTTAAATAAACTGGCAAAAGAATAAGGAGAACTTAATGTCTCGATTAAGGAAAACTGTTGAAGAAGGGAACCATTGTCTATTCCGTTATGTCTCCGCTTGAATGTTATTTTTATGAATTTAAATCTGAAGAGAGAGAGAGAGAGAGAGAGAGAGAGAGAGAGAGAGAGAGAGAGAGACTAAGTAAAAGAAAAAAAATCCTTGAACTCGATGACTTCCGTGAAATTGTGCCACTTGCATTTCACTTGACGAGAGTATGGATCTGACAATACAAGAAGGGGGATGTGATTTTTAGGAGTAAAAAAAGAAAAAGGATTCCGAAGGAATTCGATCCTTTCTTTCTCTCTCTGTCTGTCTCTCTCTCTCTCTCTCTCTCTCTCTCTCCTTCTCGTTTTTCTTCAATACGAATGAATCCTCTCGGAAACGAGATGGAATCTTTCTTTCCTGTCTTTGAAAATACTACGAAAGGATTCAATCTCTTCGAGAACCAAATCGTTCAATACACCACCTTCGGCGCCGTGACTAACATTTGAAATTACTTTCATAGGTAGCAAGCTTCTTTCTTTGGATACCTTTGAATTCCGCATACGCGAGAAAAGGGAAATTGCAAAAGCACGATATGGATTACGATTCAAAAGAGATAGATAGGTGATGGGATGGGATGGGTGGGGGGAGAGGGTGAAAAGAATAAAAAGAAAGAAATAAGGCGCGTGCATTCGAGGATAAAAATTGGATTCCTGACTTCGTCTTATTCGACATCAATGGCCATCCAATCCCGATCCATCCATTTGTCTTGCATTTTTCCTTTCTAAAGTCCGAACGTGGAACAACGAGCTCGCTGACTATGTATGTGCCGTTTCAATGAAACAAGAGAAGAGGATCGATGGAGATGTCACTAGCACATGGTAACTCCGATACAGGTAATAGAAATCGTCCCTGAATCGACCCTCACTCTCATTCACCGTTCATCCTTACCTCTTTTCCTCCCTTTCCACTGTCGAACCTACCCGGCATACTCTGTTCACGTTCGTTTCGATATAAATGACGGAAAAGGAATCGTCGTGTACGTCGTGTACCAACAATTCCGGCAAAATGAAACGAGACGAAATGAACAGAAACCATAAGACTTTATACCGATCGCGATGAAACTTTCGAATATAATGACTATGGAAAAGAGTAGATGTGTTCATAGTATTTATATACGTATACCTTTTATCTATATTTTATTTGTGCACGTGTGTGTGTGTGTGTGTGTACACACACGTCTACATATAAATGTATACACTCGCTAACTTTTGAATTTTTCATATTAATGATGTGCAAGAATTTTTTACCAATATATATATATATATATATATATATATATATATATATATATATATATATATATTTTATTTTTTTTATCAATATATATATATATATATATATATATATATATATATTTCTTTTTTATTTCCATCAATGAAACGTATACACGTGTTGTTAAAGAGCGAACATTTTGTTTGAAAATAAAAGAAAAACATCGTTCGACATACATAAGTATACTATTAAAAATCGCTTTTCAGAATTTCGCATTTCGGCGAGTCATGGATCAAAAATATATCCATGAATATTTCTACGAATATGTTGGTAACATTTGCCTGTACTACGTACAGTCTAGCAAAGCTGCTTCGGGTTACGCCCTCGGTGTGTCATATACGGAAGTATAAAAAAAAGATCGGCAGCGTGGTACCACGTGTTCCCATCGTATAGCCTTTTTACACTTCATCGCTCGAAAAGCAAGACCCTTGTCACGTGTATATGCGCGTACGTATACAGACACGTGCGTGATATTAGCATGATAGAATCGCACCGTATGTATGTATGTGTGCGAGTGTGCGCGCGCGTGTATGTAGATGAGACAGAAAAAGAAGAAGGAGAAAAAGAAGAGAGCAAAGAGTACGTATGCTTCAGTAACGCGTTCGGTAGCTCGTGCCACGCGTTTCGTGCTTTTTCGTACATATACCCAGGACGCTCATAATCTCTGAGATATCGTTTTCACTCTTTCCGATCGTCCGTCCTGCTCTTCCGTCTCAAACTTTTTTTTTTTTATTTTACATAACCTTCCTCCTCAAAGGCATCTTTACCGAGAAAGGAACTTTCGTAAAATGACTCCATGGAAAATTTCCACTAAAATATTCCGTATTTGCGTTGGGCGACGATAAGAATTTCGAAAAAGAAAAAGAAAATAAAAAGAAATAGAAAAAATATTTAATTGGTATAATGATCGGAAAAAGATGTTCCGTTCGGATCCCTTAATTGAATCGTGTTCACGTATAAAAAATTAAATTTTACACGCTAGTGTGCATTTCTGTACTGTATCGTTGAATAATATTTGCATATTAAACAAAATTTTTAGTAACGATTACTCAGTGAAAATAAATACAAATAACAAGAATAATTTAAATTAACGTACTAGGGAATATTCGTGTATTAAATCAATACACAGTTTAACCTTTATAATTCTCGTACACGTATACGATTAATTAATTCTCATTTCGTTATTATTTCCATTAGAAAATTGCTCGAGTATGTACGGTGCACGTCGCTCGATCAAAATTTCACTACTAGTCTTTACTGTATCACGTTTTCTCATGAACAACCCTATTCGCACAACGACAAATCTCCTTTCGTTAGACGATAATAATCGCACACATTAATGGAATATCACATTCGAATACGTACGCATTCGACTTTTAGTTATAGAAAATAATTTTTTTAAGGAGGATTATCGGTGAGAAAATCGGCCAGAAGCGCCGTTACGTTCGAAACGAATTTAATTAAGCGCAGGAATGTAATTAATTACGCTATTATACCGCTCCGATAATTTCAATGACTGCACATTCATTTCTTCGCTTTTCCGCTGTAATAAAACACTTTTCATAGCGTATCCTCGTAATCCCGTCTCTCTTTTACCCTTTATCCTTCCTCCCTCTCTCTCCCCCCTCCCTCCTTCTCTCTCTCTCTCTCTTTCTCTCTCTTTAACGATCTATCTATCTAACTATCTATCTATCTATCTATCTATCTTCCTCATTCTCTCTTCATCTTCTCGTCATAATTTGAAAAGAAATTCCAAGGAAAAAGAGTACCTTTCCAAGGCGGATAAGATATGAAAAGATAGACGCGCTTTCGAACGAGAGCGACGAAAAGGGTGGCGTAGTTTCCCAGTGGGATTAAGCTACGTTTCTGCTCCTTCGGGATTCGGACGGTCTTGCCCGAGGCCGCACGAAACCAGGATACATTTTTCCCCCGTGTATATTGAGAATCTTTTCAAATCGCGGATGTCCTCCGGGATATTACGTTCGCCGGCGAACAAGCGAAAAAAAGGAAAAAAGAAAAAGGAAAAACAGAAAAATGTCGACTATACTTCTCTTTCGTTCTAGTTATGAAAATCTCTAAATCTGTGTGAAACAAAAAAGGAAAGAAACGAAAGGAAAATGAAAGAATATGAAAGAGAAGAAAATATTACGATTATAAATCGTCAGATTTGAAAAGTTACTTATAATAAAGCAAGGAAAAAGAAAGTTATTCCTCGTTACAAGTTTTTCAAAACGAAAAATTATATTTACCATATTAATTTAATGATACAGATGTCTACAGTACGAAATAAAAAAGAAATGTATTCGTCCAAATACTTTCAAATTTACGGTCGAAGTAGTGCGATAGTTATAAGATCGTCGTTGATTTAACGAAATCCCATCAACGACGATCGTCTTATACACATATGTATAAATACGAAGAACGTTCGATCTTCTTTTTCTTTTTTCAACGAAGCGAAAGGAAATAATTGCCGGAAAAGAGTTGCAAATATATTATGAGTAAGTACATTGCATATATCTATCGTTTAATACACCGGAGGTGACCCAGATTTTCCAACTTTCCGAGCATTTTTCGAGCGACGCTTTCCGCTAAATCGAGGCCGAGCGGCCTACTCGAATGTAAGTTTTGTACTCGAGAACTGTGTGACCTACACAGCAAATATCTTCTCTCTCTCTCTCTCTCTCTCTCTCTCTCTCTCTCTCTCTCCTATCCGTTCCCTTATTATACATAATATATTGATCTCTCTTATCCGTTCAAGATACGATCGGAGATAATGTAAGAGAGAAGAAAAAAGGGAAACTCATGAATTATGTAGATGGATCAAGCAAGACGAGAGAAACTTCTACGTGGTCGCGCAACGATCTTTGCATGATCGTTGCACAAATCGGACCGGAAAGGATGGCCCGGAACGTCGTTCGTCGGTCGATGAGTTTGACGGATGAGTCTAGGGGTTCTCGAACCGCGGCCTATTTTGTCATGACTATGGCGACATCCTTTTTGCGTCGTCTTCTTCCATCAGACTCGCTTCCGCTCTATTTGGAATCGGATTTCGCTGTTCCTTCGAAACCTGGTCCCCTCACCCTCTGCTCTCCCTCTCTCTCTCTCTCTCTCTATCTCTACCCCTTCCCCCTCCCTCACTCCTCGCAACTCTCCATCGGAAGTTGCCATTAAAGCAAAGTACTCCCGACTTCGTGAACTCGCCAAACGGAAATGAGAGAATACGTATATACGCTATATCGAGTTAGCTAAGAATATATCCGCGAAGTTACTCATCGTTAAAATACCATTTGTATGCTTTTGTCACGACGAACAAATCTCTTTAAATCTACCCAAGGGAACACGTGGCAACGACACGATGACAGATCGGTACACACGACCACCTATCCGTCTTAACAATGCCTACTCTTCTTCTCGGTTCTCCGCTTATGCGAAAACAACGGGCAACACGTGCTGTATATCCGTGTCCAAGGACGTAGCGAATTACAATAACGTTGCGAAAGGTATTGCTATTTATTTTTTTTTTTTTATTTTTGTCGGTCCTTAAAATTTATATACTATATGTATCTCATCTTACGAAGATTCATTTCTCGACGACGAGTCTTACAACGATCTATTCTTAAACCTGGCAACTATTCTATAAAAAATATAATAGGGAGGGATTCGTCGGCAGCTTCGTTTTTGACGTCTTAAATGGGAAATCAGATTTCCTTATATCATAATGGACGTTGAGAGATAGATGAAAAAGTAAAATTAAAAATAATACTGTCGTTGACGAATTACACGACGGATGTAATCGTAAGGACGTCGACGATGTAAAGTCTGAATTATATTTTTTAAACAAACATACGACGAAATAAGATATTTCAAGATTGACGAAAAATAAAAAATTATTGAAAGATATAAATTAAATTAAGTATAATATTAGCGAATTGTTAACTATAGGTACTCTCACGTTCGATAAAGAGAGAGAGAGAGAGAGAGAGAGAGAGAGAGAGAGAGAGAGAGAGACAACAAATCGATCGTGAGTAATATCGGATCAAAGGTGGCGCGACCCGCGACGACGTGGCGGGTATCACCGAACTCTTCTCTCGACTATCGATCTTAGTTTCGTTCCTCTTTCTTTCCCCCCCCCACACTCTACCGATAGTAGACCCATCTATAGCTTTCGGGAGCATCCAGTTTGGAGTCACAATCGTAAGACCTGCCATTTTTCCGAACATTCTCTGCTATTTTTCTGACGTTCTATATCAACGTAGAATGCAATGCGTTCGTCGTTTTGTCATGAACGAGTTTCCTTTCTTTCCACGCTCTTTTTCGTGAAACAATTTCGCGATATATCTCTCCGAAAGTGGGACAACGACTTTTTGCAGCCAATTCTCTTCTTTTATATCTTCTCTCTCTCTCTTTCTCTCTCTCTCTCTTCTTTTTTTCCAACGAAATAAAAGTTAATACTAACATACCTCGTCCAAATCCCCTCCACCTCCGTCTAAAAGAAAGACGAGTCGTTTATTTCAACTTTCCAAAAGAATCTTCCTTTTCGTTTAAAAAAAAAAAAAAGAAGTGGAAAGGAGATCATACGATGTCGTTCACTGTTATTCCGCGAGATATTTCACTGAAAAGAAAGCTAACGAAAGGGCTTATAAAACGGCTTGCTATAAAACTGAATGGACACTGTCACGATGGGTTATATTCATTAAGGACATTTGAAATTAGTAAAACGGAGATACGTGCCCATGTAGTTAATAACAAAAAACAAAAGCAACAAAAAAGAAGGAAAAGAGAGAGAGAGAGAGAGAGAGAGAGAGAGAAAGAAATAAAAAGCAAAGCTTTGTCTACTTTTCAACTCATCTCGGAGTACTGTGCATTGAAAATAGCGAAGTACGATGGTAATACATACGTATATATAGTGGGTTTTAGCCAGGATTATTTTCCCACTCGCGATGCGTAAACATCCCGCGAGACCGACCTCCGCAATAAAAGTCTAGACTTCTGGACGAATTCTCCTCGAGTCCTGGTATAATCGATCGCGAAGATGAGTCATCCCTCTTACGGGAATTTTAGCGAAGGGATGCTCGAACCGAGGGATCGACGATGAGACGAGAGAATGGGAAGCGAAGGGAAGCCGAAAGGGAGGAATTGGGTAGGGGGGAGGGTGGAAATGACGCGAAACTCGCCAAGATTGACTTTAACAATGCAGACCCGTCTTGAAGGCGCCCGCTACGATGACTATGACGACTGCTTTTCCCTCGTTAAATATTTCATCACGTCGTCATCTTGGAATACGTTTAAAGAATTTTTCACCATTCAACTATATGCACGATTACAGAATTTAGTTCTACCGAGGAAATATTTCTGTCGTCAAGATTACATCAGATTATTAATGTATTTTACTTTTATAAACGAGATTATATTAGATCGTTCGATACGAAATCTTCGATTTTATAATATCGATATAATATGAAAAATCGAACGTTTCATATCGATCATGGGAATAATACTTTTGTATAGAAAAAAGATACAAAAAAAAAGTTTAATTAATAAAAGAGGAAATTACGTAAATATTTCTCAGGATAATTGACTCAATATAATCAGCGAGACGGGCAATTAATTTTTATATTTAAAAGCGCTCCCCTATTATATTTTGCCTCACAAAAGCCACCATTATTTTCTACCCGAAGTTGGAAACGATAATCACGCAAGTCGTCATCTTCCTCGGTAAAAAATTGAAAGCTCGACGATGCACAATTTTCCGGAAGTCACTTAGCTGCAGCCGGAAACTTCTCTCGAGAATGTTCGCCAGTTACTTCGTGCATTTCCATGCCCGTTGCATTAACCAGTCCGACTATTCGTTTCCTGGTTGGCGATGTAACGACCTAGTACGCTCGAAGGATAGATGAAAATCCTGTCGACACGATTCGAACTTTCCTACATTCGTCATGAATGAATCTTTTTGGCAGATAAGAGATAACGACCGACATCAATCGCGATCTACGTTTATTTCTGGTAACTCTGACTCGCTTCAACAGAGAAGTGAATTTTAACTAGTCCATTCACCAGTAGTTATATACCTACATAAATCTCTATCTAAAAATCATATAAATTCAGATACCTCAAAGAGATATTTTTATTTCGTCTAAAATAGATCGGTTCGTGATTTTGTAAGTCAACGTACCATAGCCGGTTAAATGAAACTAGATTAATCTTTAAAAATAGTCGCGGTCAAATTTAGATCAACGTTATAAATACTTGATTTTGCTATTATAATAATTAATGTATATTAATTTCAATGAAAAATAAACATACAAACACACACATTTACATCCTTACTTGATTTCACCTCGTACGTTCCCCCTATTCTTTTTCTCTTCGATCGATATATCGGCGTATCTATAATACTTATTAAAGATATCCCGTAGCTTCGTCAGAAATCCGATAATCTGTATTTGCATCGTCGAATCGACTCTGAGGTTCTTCGAGAGATCGATTTACGGATGAACGAACACGGTCCCGAGGCAGCTTTCACTATTAGACGAGGACAACAACAACGAGGGACCCCATCTCGCTTGCATATATCTTGATGTAAAAATGAAAAGCCAGTTAGTCGTTCAGTGGCAAGCGATGTACGGACTTCCGGTTTGCTGGACAGACCAACACGTATTTGCGTTCGGTCTTTTCGTAAAAAGCCATAAACGATGGTGTCGATGGCTTCTTGAATATACGTATAACGTCTTTTGTATGCGAGTCCACGATATCACCTTTTACCACTGTCCTCACACCCCGGTTTCGTACATATGTACAACCCTTTTCGTACACTCCGTAGACTATATGCGAACACCGAAGTAGAGATATAATCTTATAGTGTCTAGGACGGCTCGCATTGTCGTGTATGCATTTACTATGGCACAATAACTTTGCATACAGGAATATTCTTGGTATGGTAGTAGCTATGGATGCGTTTATATTCGTACTCTCTTTTGTTGGTATTTGTAGACAGGAAAATAGAAAGAAAGAAAGAAAGAGAGAGAGAGAGAGAGAGAGAGAGAGAGAGAGAGAGAGAGATACAGAGAAAGAGAAAGAGAGAGAAAGAGAGAGAGAGAGGAATGGTCAGAAAAGGAGATAAAGGAAGAGAAAAACGTTTGGAAATTCGTATTTCTCTTAGAGGACGAGGAAATTCGAAGACAGACTCGACAGAGTTCCAAACAGATGTCTTCCTCTACCGAATTTCACTGTAATTTTCTTCTCCTCTATTTTCGTGTATCTCGCTGCTTCTTCTCTCTATCTATCTCTATCTATCTTTATCTATTTGCCTCTCTATCTATCTCTATATATCTATCTATCCATCTATCTACCTCTCAATTCATCTCTATCTATCTATCTATCTATCCATCCATCCATCCATCCATCCATCCATCTATCTATCTACCTATCTATCTATCTATCTATCTATCTATCTATCATTGATTAGAAATCAATAATACTCGATGCAATTGCGACTCAAACGAAATTACTCCGTCCTTAACTGCTTCGAAAGCACGACCGATTGGTAATCAGTAGAAATTGCACCATCATTTACTTACTTTTTGTATCTTTTTATTTTTTCCTTTTTCATCCTCCTTTGGTAAAAAGCTTACGATCGAAATATTATAAACGTTAAAGATTAATACTTCGTACTTATTTTGTTCCATATTTATTAACGTCTATGAAGCGAGTATATATTGAACTCGAGAAACTATTTTAAATCGACCAGATTTGACGTTCGAAAAATTCTTAAAAGTATACCATACATGTTGATCTTTGAAAGTAGAAGAAACAAAATGGAAGGAAGGAAGAGAGGAAGTAAAAGAAAATGAGTGGCGAGCCATCGAGATCCATCCTTATCTAGCCAGCCAAACTGGTTGAAAACCAGTTCGTTATGACATCGACGATCGGTCTCGCTCATACACATATATATATATGAGTAGATATGTATATCGAACGATGCGCGCGAGCGTGTGCTCGGTAAAGGATAATTCGTATGTCTATAGGCAATACGCTATCCTAGATTCTCAGATCTAGTTATTCGTCGTTTGCGATCGAAGAAATTCAGAAAGAGAGAGAATGAGAGAGAGAGAGAGAGAGAGAGAGAGAGAGAGAGAGAGAGAGAGAGAGAGAGAGACAGAGACAGAGACAGGACGTTGAGAAGACGAAGAGATCGGTCAGTTAAAAACCGGTAGTTCGTTTGGTCGTTCGCTTCGTGTACTACGTAATATGACGCCAGACACTTGGTTGAGACGATGCAAAAACATCGTACACGACGAACGTGCGAGCAACGAGTGATGCACGCGATCGTACACGCAAAAGACGTCTTTACGTCACGGCCAATGGGTTTATCTTTTTTTTTTCTTTTCTTGTCTAAATCCACGTTACGTCTATTCTTAATAAGTACTTCCAAAATTGGCTATTTTCGACAGAACAGATAGTAAAGAAATTATTTCAGCCAAGTGAACAGGCTAATAATATTTTTGTTTTTGTAGAATCAATTCCTCGCACAAGCTATGATTGTTAAATCATTTATATATATATTACTTTAGATAGTGATATATAAACATATATTACTTTAGAAATAAAATGCAACGCGAAAAGGTCTTATAATTAAGAGTGCTTACGACACTTAAAAAGTTAAATACATATTGACGTCGCTTACTAGATCATTTTTAACCTGTATGACTAGCAACTGGAGTCTTACGTAATCCGCAGTTTCGTACTCGTATGGAACCACTTTCCCCTAGGTCAAGTCTGCCCACGTTCGTTTTCCTCAAAGTTAACAACCCTCGCAATTAATTTGTTCAACGTTCGATCGATGAACATCATCCAATACCGTACCTAAGTATCCTAAATACTGTTATATAAGAGAATAGAGAAAAGAGAGAGAGAGAGAGAGAGAGAGAGAGAGAGAGAGAAGAAAAAAAGCATAGAAGAAGGATGTTCATCGATCGAAAGATTACTCTTCTGTACTCGTCTAATGGCAATTTTCTCGGGCAACGAAGGAACATTTCGCAACGGTAAATCTTAATTGTTCGAAACGTTCGTTCTTCCGTCCTACGCGCAATTCGGTTTCGCTCAATATCTATGTGTATATATACACATATAGATGCGCGTATACGTGTACACGTATATATAGATACCATTCTATAGTTTCTATCTACCTAATGTATGATAAAAAAGAAAAAATATTAAGTACCGTTTGTTTCTCTGTTCGTAGAATTGACGACGTACTCCCACACGTGTGTACGCGAAAAGAGAACGTTGATCCTTGACAATGAACCATTTTACGGGTATAGTTCATCAAACTTGTTTCATATATATCTGCATATACGTAGGTACATGGAACTGAAATTATAATTAAACAGGACAAATATCGCCTGATAATACAAGATGGTTACGTTTAAAAAAATAAAAAAATGAAAGGAAAAGAAGAAGATGAAGAAACATAAGATATTAGAAAGGATCGCGACCGAAAGAAAAATTCTACGATAGAATTTCTCTATCCTAAATTCGATCTTAGTATTTTAAAGCGATAACGTCAGCGTGCTCGAAGCGACCGGAGGCTCCAAAGCAAAAAGAACTACTAGAGAGAACTTAATCATGAATGACGCGAGTCAATACGTATGCACCTCGAACGATACGAGCTCGGCGCGCTTCTACGTGTCGTAAATAAAGAAAACGTCGGCCTCGAGACGAGTGTATGAGTTTGTCGTCGAAAGAGAAAGAGAGAGAGAGAGAGAGAGAGAGAGAGAGAGAGAGAGAGAAAAAGAAAAAAGGGTGAGAGAAGGGGAGGAAGAGAAAGACGGGAAAAAAGAGGAAAGAGAGAGAGAGACGACTACCACTCGATCGAGGATCGTGAGAGCGAAAGTTCAAAACCGCCGATGGATAGATCGAGTGCACTGCTGAAGAAAATAAATCACTATGATGGCTTTTGAAAGCACAAGACGTACGACAAGGAACGTTGCTGAAAACTCAGGTTTGCAAAGTCGAATTAGAGGGTGCTTACGTATATAGATGTCTGTGTATGTGGAAAAGCGAGAGCATGAAACGTTTGAATGTAGAAAATATGAGAACAGAAGAGACGCAGAGAGAAAATGAGAAAGAGAAAGAGAAAGAAAAGGAGAGAGAGAAATAGAGAGAGAGAGGGAGGGAGGGAGCTGAGAAGCTACGGAATTACATAATAGTTGGCACAGTCTCTTACGGACAACGCTTGCTTATTCATGCACAGAACTGCCTGTACGTGTTCGTGCGTGTTTGTGCGAGTTGCAAGGCGACAAGGAACATAAGGGCACGTTCACATATGCCGAATACAGCATAGTTATTTTTAAAATACACTTGTCTTTCCTATTTATTTATCTATCGTTAGAGCGTAATATAATATTATTTTACGATCTTAGATGTGCGATTTCTTTATAGAAAACAAACAGAAAAAAATAAATCAAAATATACGATAACAAATAAAAAAAAAAAAAAATCGGTAGAACACACGGTACGTACGTATTGCATATTCATGCATGTGCTAAGAGATGTGAGAACGAAGAGAGTCTCGCACCTGCACACAAGCCTTCACCCAAAGGACTCCCGTAGGCAGGTAGGTACAGAGATTCGTTTGCGGCGCAAACCGCAGAGACAAATGGCCGGATAGCGTATGGAAGAAAGCCGAGCATTTAGACGCGTGAGACCGAAAGAAGACCAACTAAAGGAGAGAGAGAGAGAGAGAGAGAGAGAGAGAGAGAGAAAGATTACTCCGATATGTATCCACGAGAATCATTACGACCTTGAAAATACATCACGATTTGATTAATTCGTCTACCCTTCTCGTCCTTTTCTTTCCTCTATTTTTTTTTTTTTGTATTCAGCTTATTCCTACAATATATCTCGTTACATTTCCTTTATTCGCAAATTTCTAATTTCCATTTCGGCGAGTAACGAACGTAGTTATTCACAAGGTATTTCGATATTAAATATATACTCGATTATCGAATTCTAATAAAGGAAGTAAATTTAGAAGAACCGAAGGAAAGTAGAATGGAATATCGGGGAACAGAATAAGTTAGCTTTTATATTACGAAGTTACCAAAGACGGGAACGACGACGTTCGAGTGGCTGCGAATTAATTACAAGTAATCGATAATAATCGAACATAGGCTAAGCTGCAAGGTTAGAAACGACACGGTACGATACGGTACGGCAAAGTGATCGGTATAAATAATTTCATCTTTCTCAAGCGCTTCGAAAGCTCTCTTGCATGATCGTTACGTTATCTACAAAAGGCTAAGATCGGGGCCAATCGGTTCCTCCCTCGATATATTTAAATATACCTATCACGAACCCATACGCTTGGCCTTGTCTAATAATAAAAAAAAAAAAGTACAGACCGTCATTAATTCGAGCATGGATGTATAAAGACATAAGAGACTCGAAAAATCTTTTGTTCGCTTAATTCACGTGAAACGCGAAAAGTTCAAAAAAAGAAAAAAATAACCGCAAAGCGCAAAGTTAAAAACTTTGAAGGAGCTACTTTGGCATTTGAAACTCGAACGATAACGAGGAAGTAGTCTTCTAGCTATAGGCATGATATAACAGCAACTTGTAAACCAACGACGTTACGAAAATAGAAGAGGCTTTCGCTCCCGTTACCACAAGATCCCTACTCCCCACTATATTTTGGCAAAGCCAATACCCAGATACTCTAGAAAAAGGAGCTTTTTAACGCCAACGAGAGAACCGTCCTTACTCAAGATCCATTCTTCTCCGAACTCCCTTTCTACTTTCCTTCGTCAGGCACATGAAAGCTCTTATAAAAAGGACCGTATTCGGTTTCTCAATTAAATAATTCGACCTCGGCGATAAGTGCTCGGCGAAGATCTCGAAACGCATTTTCGAGGCCACATTTTCTTTTTCCTCCCTATTCTGAAATCGTAGACATCGGTAAACGAGAAGCAGAGTTCGTTATACATTTCCTCAGTTCATTTTAACGTATAATATATATTGCAAATATATCTCGTAATACATTCGATGTATCTGTACGTTATTCTACACGGTTATTCTATCTCGCAACGGAAACATTGAAACGTGATTAAAACATCAAAATGTTGTTAATAAGGATTCAAACGCGAAATTTCGAAGTGAATTGCGCTTCTCTGCAATCTCAATGGGGGATGAAACTCCTAGGTTACGTACGTAATACATATGTGTGTATTGTATAATTATATATGTGTGTGTGTGTGTGTATGTATGTATCTACGTACGTTTATATGTATCTACTCTGTAGCGGAAACTACCAAGGATTATCTTCCATGTTCGGCATGAGAACGCACAATGTACGAGCGGCGCTCGATATCTCCTGTCCAGGAACGTACCTAGCGACAGTTCAGTACCCCCCATAAAGAGAAAGGAATATCGTGTACCGTATACATTAATTCTGGATGTTGGCCAAAAGTTTCGAGATTGTTGGCTAACCCCGAGGCTTTTGCCTTCGGCCGTACAACCATCGACCGATTAAATCGATTTTACGACACTTTTGACTACTCAATCGCACTTCCTCCAACAATAGAAAATAGAACGAGAGCCTCTTGATTTCAAAGGAGGATATCCAAATTTTTACTTTTGATTATTAAAAAGAAAAAAAAAAAACGACTGGACGAATTTATTTTTTCATCTTACATTTTCCATTAAACATTACCACCAAAATATCGCAGACGAGATTCTAATTCATAAAAATCTTCCTAACTTCATTTTGGAGCGAGACGAGTAACTTTACGAATGGAAAGATCATCATCGTGTTATACCTGAAAAAACGTGTGAAGGAGAGAGAGAGAGAGAGAGAGAGAGAGAGAGAGAGAGAGAGAAAAGGACCATAACTTTTAACGAAGCTCAGGTAGAGAGAAAGAGGTTGAAAATTCGGGCCACGACAGGTTTTTCAAGGTAAGAGACGGTTCAGAAAGCGAGTAGAGAGAAACTGTGGGTTAGAAGAAGAGAGGGGAAATTTCCTGCATAGTAGAAAAAAGGAGACATGAGAGACGTCATAAAACAAAGAACCTTGCTCTGACCTGGCCGCTCTCTCGTGGTAATTGACCAATTTCCTCGTTTTTTTCTCTCTCTCTTTCTCTCTCTTTCTCTCCTTTCTCTCTCTCTCTCTCTCTCTCTCTCTCTCTCTCTCATACTCTTTTTTCCCTATACCCATGTTCCTCTGATACTAAGCTGAACTTAAATACAAGCAGGTCCTGTTATCCTCGTTGATACGTCGCCTAGATTTTTTTAATGAGATTCTATGAAAAAGATCATACGATATTTTACCCTTTCAACTAGAAAGAAAAAAAGAATAGAAAGGAGGGTGAGGTTTAGTAAAGTGTTGCCCGTGTTTTGATCCACATCTTGGTCAACGAGAATGAAGCAGTAGTAACGACCTTCACTTACTGATTGCTCTAAATTTCTATTCCTGTGACCATGTCGTAACAATCGTACCGAGAGTTTCCTCGTTACTTGAACGACAGTTTATGGACAGCTTTTATGATTCTCCAGTAGGAATGCCCTCAAAGAACGGAATAATGGGTCGCTTTAATGTGACCGGAATGCATCGTACTTTTACACCGACATACCGCCGTGCTCGGTTGCATCCCAATTCGCGATGCATCCCAAAACGATTCTACAATTATGCAAGGAAACGAGCGTACCAGTAGTCGTAAACGATTTGATTATCATCCGTAAGAACCGCATCGGTTCTTATTGTGAATTGCAGAACGACTAAAGGAACATAAGACAGTTGTTACATCATTTGAAATTTTGTTAGAATTAAGATAACGATTATTAAGTGGTCGTCGATACAATAATAAACTTATTTTCGATAAAATGTTGCTCGTTCGACCGTTTTATTTCATAAGAGAAACGTACAAAACAAAAGTTAATACGAAGAGAAATAACGAATCGACGTAATTTAACGTGACTTGTAAAAAAATAATACAAAAACGAGGAAAGAAAAACAAAAGGAAAAAATACTGAAATTGACGCATCTCTTGACTACGATGAAAAAGAATGAAAGGAAAAAGATTTAAATAAATATTCTAGGTTATGAAAACGTGCGTTTCTAACGAATGAAACGTGTTTACATAATCGACGCGTTAAATTCGATATGCGAAATACCTGTATAACGCTTGTACAAGTGTCCGGTAGTTGGAATAAGAAAAAAAAAGAAATGGAATAAAATTAAAACGTTGAAAGAAAAAAGAAAAAGAAGAAAAATTAAAAATTTGCTTTATATCGAAACAAAAACCCTTTAATCCGATTTATAACAAGCAATGTCGTTGTAGGGAAGGGTTTATTCTTTTCGTGATTCCACGCTTACAAGCATAGTTGGCGTTTTTACGCGACATAGACACGCGAGAGAAATACATACGTAGGCGAGTTCTGCTTCTTTTTTTTCACGTGTAAACGTAATAAATGACATTGCGTAATGCGTGTAAACCTTCTACCGCGTCCACCAACGCTTTGAGGTCATATAGAACCATTTCCGAAGGCGTTTCGACCGTGTAGAAAACCTAAAACGCTACTTAAACGAGACCATGTTATTCCACAAAATTGAAAGTTAAAATCTTAATGAAATTTTTACAGAGTTGTCGGTGAATCTGTAAAAGAGTTGAATTTAAAACGAGAAAATCTTGAATTTTCGTAATTAAGATAAAATTGTAATTGCACGGTCCCATAAATATTCTATGAAATTCCGCTTCGCAAAGCATGAATATATCGTAATTAGAGAAATAGAGATACCTAGAGAGTGAGAGAGAGAGGGAGAGAGATAGAGAGAAACATTAGTCGCATCAAAAGAAATTTATGCAAATACAATCGGAAGTACTACAACGACATCGGTTGCATTTATGCTATATTGTACTAATACTGGTAATATTTATATAATAATGATCGTAAACGCTTGAATATGTAATACCGAGTTCTCCGACGTTTCAGATTATTTCCATTTTACTTATTTCCTTTGTTACGTCTGCTAACACGACCACCCATGCACCCTTGCGTCGGCTTGCTCGAGAGCAAACTAAACTCGTTAAACAAATACTTCAACGCTCGTTCGTTAATCGTATACGCCCTCGATGGCGGAAAAAAAATCTGAGAGAAAGAAAGAGAAAAAAGAAAAGAGAAAAATAAAAAAAGAAAAACAAATCCGTCGGTATATCAACGTCGATATTATGTAAAGATCAAGACGTGTTTACGACCACCGGCTAAATCAAGATTGCCAAACAAATTTTTTATCGCTTCTGTATTCTTGTACTGAACGAACATAAACGAGAATCGGATAAATTCGATCGCTCGTTAAAAGTACGATAAGTCCGACTCCTCTAGTGGAAATTACAGGTTCGATAAGAACAGGAAGTAGGTGCACGCCTTTAAACGAGAAAGCGTACATATATTAAACGTGCCGAGCTCATCGCATAAACAAAAAGATAAGCGATTCTAATCCAGCCGAGGAAGAGTTCGTGTGTTGGACCACACGATACAGGTCCCTCGACAAAATCTACAAAAAACCGCTAATGCAAACAGTCGTTATCGTAATGGAAATCGGATCCATACTAGACGTTTTCATTTTCTGACGCCTAGAGGTCTTTTATCGACGTAAAAGAAGGCAGACATTTACTCTTGACAAGACACCCGCTGTTTTTTGTTCGAACTCTACCACCGGTTAGGTCGGTCCTACGAGATACAACCAACATATATTTACGTATGCATGTCTGATGGAAGAAAAGGACCGAAGGTACCATGACTCTCTCTCTTTCTCTCTCTCTCTCTCTCTCTCTCTCTCCCTCTCTCTCTCTCTCTCTCTATTTATCTATCTCTCCCTCGCTGACGCTAGCAACGAATTAATATCAGATCCCTTCTACCAAATTTAGTGTAAATGTAATTTGATAGAGCTTGACTCTACGGTCAATCAGGAGCAATTAATATCTGACCGAGTAATCTTAATTAAATTACTCAGTCTATATCGATAGATTGCCCTCGGACGTATTCTCACTGAGTAAAGTCAATTCTTTCCGTTTGTTTGTTATCCGTTTATATGTGTTTTTATTAACGTGACAAATAGTTAAACACGAATTGCGCGAAAGTTCCTTTCGAAATTGATGGCGATGATGATCCCGTAAAAGATTTCAATTTATAAAGACGCTCAAGCGAAAGAGTCAACGGTGCACCAGGACGACAGAGAAATTCTTAAGATCTGCGATAACGACGGCGTGATTCATACGTTCGAAAATATCTACGATATCGTTTGCCACGCGGAATGATTTATACACGATGTTGAAATTATCGCAGGAATCGGTGCGAGTTAAGAGCGTAGCTTGAATCGATGGAGCGAAACGATCGCGTTTAATGAGATCGTAATGTAAAGGAGATGCACGATGTAAGGATAAATGCGCATTACGTAAATCGAAGCTGTACAGATGGGCATAATGATGCGGTACCGTTCATAAAAAGAGTCTGGTCGGCACGTATGGGATCGACCTTGATCTCCCGCGTACGCTTACTCGGTATATTCATAAACAGCCTCTAGAAAGATTATTGAGGTCGTCTTCTATGAATCGTTTAGAATCGAATGTTTATACGATCTATACACGTATCTTCAATCATAATAACGAGCCAATTCCGATCAATGACTGAAATTAGAAAAATAACCTTTTCATTTCTAACGATTACGTGTCGTAATATTTTTATTCTTTTTTCTTTTTAATTTTTTATTATTGTTTCTTTTCTTTTCATTCGATGATATAGACATAAGATACGAAAGGAAAATCAGCGAAACGAATGATTAATATAATACCGGTATCGTATCGTAATGTTTGTTCGTTTCGAGGTTAAAAGTTAAACGAGCCGAAACGTTATAAGCCAGAAACAAGCAAACGCGCGTGGAATATCTTCGTAGTTAGTTTGGTGCAATAAGAACGAGCTGGGCGATGGGGGGGAAAAAGATGTCCGAACAATCGCGGACTGCCTTCGGTCGTGTCACCTTGTGCCGTTATCATGGTAGAGCTCTCGCGGCAAATTGCCATCGTAAAAGCACCACATACATGGTAAAGCAAAAGTTATTATTAAACAGTAAGTTTAATCCCTATATACGAACTGATCAAGGACACAAAATTATTTTTTAAAAGACTTAGTTACTTTGTGACGAGTTGTAAGTATTTTTTTTCTTTTTCTTATTATTATTATTATTTTTTTTTTTTTTAATAATTACGAAAATAGTTCACGAAAATTAAAGAGAAAACTATTTTAGGAAAGTTTAAAAATTCCTTTATCATCTCGTTAACCTTTGTGAATAATCATTTCAAATATATAAAACGACATGACTCGATCTCCGTACTAGTTTCATTAGTACACACAGTAGCTATTCACGTCCCTAGTTAATTAACCTGCCACCCTTCGATTTATATTCACGACACAAATTGCGGGCCACTTTTTCGAGAGAATTCCAACTAACGAGAATTTCGTTTACGTTCCCGTTTGTCGTCTGCTATCGTTCATTGCAAATTTGTTCGGCCGAAATCCTGGCTCCACCGGAACGATATCATTGAGCGAGACAAAAGAGCTTTAAATCGGGAGATGGAGAAAGAGACAGAGAGAAAGAGACAGAGAGAGAGAGAGAGAGAGAAAAGTATGCGATAAATATCATGCCTCGTGAGAGACGAAAATAGACAAAATGTTTGTCGAATATTTGCTGAGTTTTGAACGGATTCACGATCGACTTGTTCCTTTCCCTATTGAACGTTGTATGGAACGAGTCGGAGGATATACGAGAGGGGATCGGTCGGGCAGCTTAACTAATTTTTAACCCCCTACTCACTTCGATTTCTTTCTCTTTTCGTCTCTCTCTCTCTCTCTCTCTCTCTCTCTCTCTCTCTTTCTCTTTTTTTGCTCGCAACACGAAACCGATGCCATCGACGTCCATTTTACTCCAGGTAAATTCGAATCGTGCTTTATACGTATACATGTATGCATATGTTGTACACACAGTATGTAAAAAGAAAAAAACGAAGAGTGACAAATAAAAAGAAGAGATGAAAATTTATACGCGCGACGTACCTATGCATGTTCACGACGATTCTCGTGAACGACGAGAGAAAAATTATTTTATTTCCTAACGAGCCGTCGAGTTATGTCGATTATACGTTCTCTTACTTTTCAATTAAAAAGCTTCAACTTCGAACACGTTTCGAATTTCCTGTCGGTATATTTTCTTTGCGTTTGCACGCATACAATGTAAATTTTTTTTCGAGTTTGATCGATGTATTGATAAAACGACAAATCAAAAGAGAAAAAAGAAGAAAAGAAAAAACAGGAAAAAGATAGGGATGAAACGTTACTCCGTTCTTTTGATCACGAGTAGATAAATGTTTACATGGAAAACGCGCAAATCGAAATATACAAAATTAAACCGGATCGATAATTTAGTAAGCAAGTTCACAAATTTAATAGAGAAAAACGCACAGCTGGCATTGACGTGTGCCAGAGGCCATCCCGATTCTACAACCCCTTTCTTCAAATGAAACTCGGCAACGCTTCGACCCCAGGTAGATCCTAAATTCAAAAGCGCCGACGACATGACGTGGGATCCACCCGATTCATTGTTCCCTATTAATGGGGACGTGCCTCATGTAGGATGTGAGTTAGGGATAGAAAAATTCAGGTTGTTGATGGTACATAGTGGAAATACCACATGTCAGTGCCATACGGCAAGGCGGTAATCCACCGAAATTCTTAATTATGCTTGCCGTGCACGGATATCCGGGTGCACACGGATATCCGTGACTCATGCGTGCTTCCAAGCGTTTCGTATAGTCGACGGAAAATGACTCTGACTGCTATTGTCGAGGAAAAGAAAGGTTGAAAGAAAAAGAATATATTTGTACATTTACGTTTGTATAGTATAGTTAAAGTATAGACTATATATATATATATATATAATATGGGTATATATAATAGGTAAGAATATAGGGACGAACAACAACGATCGGCCTTGGAATTCTCTCCAAAAGAGAAAAGTCACTGGGCATGTCACACAACGAAAGGGGAATCGTAAAAGAAAGAATGTTCCGCTTGAAATCCCTACGAATCGTCTATTAGAGTCGACCACCCATACGGATTTTTCTCCGAACAAAGAGACTCGTTATGCAATGGACTATCAATTCGTATGCGAACAAAAAATATTTTCTAATTGCTTAATATAACTAATTAAATCATCGGCTAAACGATTCAACGATTAATCGTGTTGGAATTTTTATTTCTTTTATATGAATAATAATAACGTTCTTTGGTTATCGGTATATCGTTATATTCGCACAAAGTCCTGAAAACATGCAATAGATAGATTATATACGATATTAATTAATAAAGAAAACCAAACAAACAAACAAAAAAGGGAAAGAAAAAATCAAAAGAATTCAATTGAAACAATATAAATTTGAATGTTAAATCCGTTGGCCATTTTCGAACGTAAAGTGTATAATTATATATCTATAATAATGGATATCGTCATGGTTATACATTTTTACTGAAAAGTTTACAAAATTTTTACAAATAAAAAATACACACGATCGATATCCACAGCTCTTATATCATCACGACGATTTCCCACACTATCGTAAAACTTGATCGACATTTTACCGCGTATTACAGTTTCATGGTCATACAATTCATGATGCATTTAGGTCGTTGTAATGCGCTCGTTCACGATGAATTCCATCTCCGCTTGGTCCGACTTACGTGATGAGAATATTAAGAAGGTCCAACTTAGCGATGGTGAACGCGTAACGGGGCCCACGCATCGACACGCGATCTTTATATATATATATACTGAACCGTATAACGTAACCATCTTGTATTTACTTGTTTAAAATGTTATTGAATTTTAAATAAGGAAAAATTAACCCAGAAAAAGATGCACTTATATTAGACAAATAATTCGATCGCTTAGCTATGTATTTATATATAAACGATATATACGTAATTAAATCAATATATGCGCACACTTATGTACATTTTCACCGGAGGAATTAATATCATCCACAAAAATATTTATTACTACGTATTGTTAGATTATGTAAGTATCGATACCAACAACAACAATAAGTGATTTCCGCTTCAAAAAAATATCGGGCTAATCAAATCGCCAAAAAAAAGGAGAAAAAGAAAGATAATAATCGAGATTAACTTTAACTACGTTAAAGACGAAAAAAAATGGCTGATACGCTCGCAGCCATTCCTATCGATACTTTGAAAGAGACTCTTTCGTTGATTACACGAATGGCGCCAGGACGATGACTACGTCGTTCACTTTCCTGTCCAAACTTCGATCGCAATGGAATACATTTCGAACTCGCTAATCCGATCGATATCATGAAAACAATATTTATCGTTGGACATTTCTCCGCGGGAATCGCTGAAAGTGTCCTTTTTCCGAGTACATTAAATTTGAGAACGGACACTAAAATAACGACACTTGATACTTTTACAAAAACACAGTTCTTAAGGAAAACGATTCTACGAATAAGACGATAATACAACTATATCGTTGTTATGATTTATAACAATAACAAGTCTCGCTAATGATGGTTCCTTCCAAAGTATTCCAATTTAACAATACTTTAATTATTTACTCGCGTCCGTAATATACGTAGAACGTGTTTGTCAGAATTAAAAAGAAAAAAAGCAAAAAGAAAAAAAAGAAATCAAATGTATTAACAGAATATAGCATTATTTAATAATTTTTCCGAATGATAATATTATTATTGTGTGCGTTAACGGATAATAAAGTTTACGTAGTACGTAACAGTATCTTTATTGCTTTACAAAAGTAAATTGATTACCTATCTCCAAGTATGAACGTTAGTATAAGAGCTTCGATGTACGTAAAGATTACATGAAATTCGCATTGGAATGAATAACACGAGGCAGGTATAGTCGTGACAATGCGTTGATAACGTTCTCGTTCTCGCACGAGTTATCGATAATTAGTATCGATAAGGTATTCGCAAACCTGTATCTGGCACGATGCGTGCGGCACGCTCGAAAGAGCGTTAATTGGACCGCTAATTTAAGCGATGCCAGTAGGCAACAACACTCGAACGAAACGGCTGCTTCGTGTCTAGACGAAATGCCGACTTGCAACAGGACTTTTCTTACTTTTTAGAATTTAGCATGCGCGCGCGCGCGCGCGCCCGAGACTGCGTCTTTAGAAGATCGTATGGGACATTAGATTAAATGAGACAGAGAATTCACGTTCGTAGATCGGGTTACGAGCCAGTCTGCGCGGCGAGACAATTCGCGATTTTCTTCCGTTTTAACGCTTTCCAAGAGATAAAACGAGAGAACTTTCTAATCGGTCGTTCTCTCGGCTTTCGTTTACACAAACCGAGTCAAAACAATTATTGTCATCTGAAATATCTACTTGTTATATACTAATATACACGTTTCTTTTTTACCTATTATTTATCATTCATTCAAATTTCACGAGATTTTTAGGAAATAATATTTCTAACACGATATATAAAATATATATATATACAAATATAATATAATATATATAGAAATATATATACAGTGGGGGACAAAAGTATTCGTACAGTAAGTATGTGAAAAGAAAAAGATCTGTATTTTCTACATTATTGATCAGATTGACATAAATTAGTTCACATGTTATTTACTAACATTAGTGGTTAGTAATACAAATAAACGAAAGTTAAATCCTTGGTCACTTGTAAAATTTTTCATCAAATGATGAAATTTCACTGGGACATAAGTATTCGTACAGTATTATTTATATTGATAAATATAAGAAATATATTTGATCTTGAACTTTTGACCCAAAACAAACATTGCACCAGTAGAATTCTAGTAGTTTGCTTAAAATAGGTAAGGTGACAACGCGTTATTGTTAATTATTTGAAATATGGGAAGAAAGTGCAAGGAAACGACTTTAGAAAAGCGAAAAATTATTATAAATGTATTCTAGGAGGGTAAATCTTACGCCAAAATAGCCAAAATATTAAAAAGAAGTCGTTCGACAATTCAGATTATAATAAATAAATTTAAAACAGAAGGAATATTACATAATCTATAAAGAAGTGGTAGACGTCGAGAATTGAGTTAAGAGAATTGAGTAAGAGAAGAACGAAAAATTGTAAGAATTATTAAAAAATAAAACCAGATACCAGTGGATCTGAAATTTAATATTTTTGAGTCAAATGGTTGCAAAAGGATATGGCGAAAAGCAAATACTGAGCTGGACCCAAAGAATATTCGACCAACTGTGAAACATAGGAGAGGAGATGTCATGGTGTGGGGGTACATCGCTGCAAATGGGGTTGGAGAATTAGTTATAATAGATAAAAATAAATGATAAACATCTATATTTAAATATTTTAAAGGAAAATTTACAAAAAAGTGCGGACAAATTAGATATTGGAAGTACATTTTATTTCCAACAAGACTGCGATTCAAAACATAAGGTAAACATAGTGCGCCAGTGGTTGTTATACAACATTCCGCACATGTTAGTAATTCCCCCGCAATTACCTGATATAAATCCCATTAAACATGTATGGTGGAAACTCGAAAAAAAGAGTAAGAAAATATAATATAACATCAAAAGAACATTTAAAAGAAATTAAAAAAAAAAAGAGTGGGATAGTATAACACTGGATTATATAAAAAAAATTAATATTATCAATGCCAAACAGATTAGGTGAAGTTATTCGCCAAAAGAGGAATCCTATAAAATACTAAACATTACATTTATATTAATTACTAAAGATGTACGAATACTTATGTCCCGGTAAAATTTCATCATTTGATGAAAAATTAAGTTTTACAAGTGACCAAGGATTATAATTAACTTTTGTTTATTTATATTACTTACTACTAATGTTAGCAAATAACATGTGAATTAATTTATGTCAATCTGATCAATAATGTAGAAAATACAGATCTTTTTCTTTTCACATACTTACTGTACGAATACTTTTGTCCCTCACTGTATATGTATATATTACCTCAAAAGAAGTTTTACTCTAAAGTCAATATAATTATACAACGTTATTTCAGATAAAAAGTCGAGACTGATTAACGATGTCTTTCTTTAATATATACGTAATCACGTGCAATTTCTTAAGTTCTGAGGTTTTATAGAATCGTTTATAAGTAAAATAATATTGTACGTACATATACTATACATTTATACGAATACGCGTTTGAAAGATTGAACGAATGACTAACGATCACGCAAACGTGTAGATTAAACAAAAAGTTATTTACGAAAATTGGAAGTCCGCATTAACAAAGTTATGTGGCTGGGGGGAACTTAACGGACGAGTATGTTGCGTGACAATATCGTACGTATATACGCGGCGTTTATAGAGGTGAAAAAAAAGATAAAAAAAAAATAAAAAAAATTGAAAAAGAAGAAAAAAAAGAAAAAAAAAGAGGAAAAAGATAAGGAAACGGAAATGTACACGCCAAATCCAAGCGGACAAATAGTATGTTTCAAGCGCATAAATTAAAGTCAATGCCATTGGCGGCGTGTCGTACGATCGAGTCAAGCTTATGAAAGAAAATGTAAGGTAATATTTTCTAACCTTCCGAAATAAAAATTGATCGAATAAGTTAGAGGCAATCGATGTTTCTCTACTCGTTCGTTGCGCGAATTACGTAAACGCCGGTCGATCATTAAAACGTATTCCGGTAAGCTGTTAAAAGAAAATTGTGGTTACGAGGTGTTCGATGGCATTCAATCAAAAAGAAATAACGAAAATGGCTGCGCGATAAGTTTCATCTTATGCTCATTAATATCGATCGTGTTCGAAAATGGCCGCACGGTTTGACGAACTAAAAAAAAAACATGGCCGATAAAATTCGCGCCAAAACAAGAATGAACGTTCTCTCACTCACTGGTCTCTCCAACGACGGATTCCTCCTCTGCAGGATCAGCACCGATCTCGACGTAATCCACAGGATGGAGGGGGGCTAGAAGAGAAGCGAGGGGAGAAAAGTAGAAGACCGATGAGGGGAAGAAATTCAAGTGGAAGAGATTTCACTCGACTTTTTCACGCTCGCACCGACGATTCTCACCACTTGAGTAATCGTAAACCCGAAATGCTACGTAATATATTTGATTATATTCACGCTTAAGAAAGGCTAGCGCGCCAAATTCACTTTCCGTAAGACGACTACGACGACGACGGTGACGATAATGAACGACGCGTTACGATTCGAACGATTCGGCGACGATGATGACGATGACGAAGAAAATTTGGCGTTGTCGTTGTTGTTATTGTCGTTTCCGTAGTCGTTTTCGTTGTTCTCAAAGAAGAACGATAATGCAAATCGAACGGCAACAGCAACGCGACGAGACGCGCCGACGCGTCTTCCGAAACTCTCCTCTTCGTCGATGACATTAATGTTTACTTTTACACGAGACCAAAATCGATTTGTATTAATAAAAGAAAGAGAGAGAGATAGAGATAGATGGAGGAAGAGGAATAATGAGAGCGAAACAAAACGATTATCAAATAAAAAAAGGCGCGGGGAATCGAAAAACCCTTTCTTTTTGGAGCCGGCTCTACACGCACTCGCTTCACGCACGAACGAGAAAAACAAAGTTCCCGCTAAGAGCGCTCGTGGCCAACTGACAAGTGACAGTCGTGACCCGGCGCAGCCCCACGCGCCTCTCGCACTCGAGCCTTCCCCCTCCACTCCTACCCACCGTCCACTAGCCAACGCGACGCACAACTCTACGCGCGCGCATACACTTTGAGTCGCGTGTATGTGTGTACGTGTAAAATGTCTATAGCGTAGGTTCTCGCTTGTATATATATATATATATATATATATATATATATATACTCACTCTGCGCCGCCGCTTCCTAGCCAACAATATTTTTTCATCGTTGAATCTTTCAATCTTCCGACTGTTGTTCAACTTTCGAGGATATGTATTCACGATCCTCGCTGTGTATTCAATCGTGGAGTGTAATTACACAGCACCGGTTACAATTTAAGAGCACTCTAAATATGTTACATACGTTTTTATTGCTTTAATAACGTATATTTTATATTTCTTTTTTTTTATGCCTTTCTTTCTCTCTTCTACTTTGTTTTTTGTTTTTTCTCTAATAATAATACTCGAAATAACATAATTAGAACGACGAGAGAAAATGAAGTTTACGTATGTGGTCGCGAATTTTATAATGAGGTATATCCGACAAAATGCTAATTAAATACGTTGTACGATTGATGAAAATTATACATTTATTAAATGAATTAATTAAATTGAAATAATTATATATTCTCTTGATATTTAATATTAAATTTAAATCTGATAGGTTACAAATTTCTATTACATAATGTCGTCGTTCCTTCGTACAAACAGATATAAGAAATACGTCTCCTTTTGTTCCCTACGGCATTTCGTACGAACTAATACAAAGAGATATGGCAATAACGGTATGAAAAAGAAAGAAAGATAGAAAAAGTTTAGTAACTGGAAATATACGAGTATCGGCGTAAAAACGATCTTGACGGTTGATACTTTTCTTTTACGATTTGTCTGCTTCATACCGTTACTACGATGAAAGTTGAAGAAAGAATCGAACATAGATGCTTTTTGTCGCTTGACGTTTTATCTTATATTATATGTTCGTAAAGAGAATCATCGCGTGGAATATATATATATATATATATATATATATATATATATATATATATATATATATATATATATATATATAAATAAGAAACAAAACTTTCGAAAGGATGCTTGTTTTATCGAACCGAACATTTTGACGTTCCAATTAGCTTTAATCTTCAAGAGAGGATGATGATTCAGTACTTTTATTAATCTAACATGATTATACATTGAAAAAAAGATGAGACAATCATAAAAGAGATAAATTTTTTACTTGCGAACAAAATTAATGCTATGAATAATCGATATGAATACAACTATAAAATGACGATTGAAAAAGTACGACATACAGAATCGCATGAATGATAAAATGATAAATAATTATAATTGTCATAATTATCTTTTTTTCCCACAATGTATATGATAAAGAAAAAAATAAAAGACGAAAAGATACACACGAATAATATCGAACAATTCGTTTGGTCTTAATTCTCCGTTTCGTAACATAATTTTATCTTGAGAGCAGTTAAAATATTAGGTCGGGATAGAAGGTAAAGAGGATTTACTCAAACGATACAGCTGTCTTCGGAATGAATAAGAACTTAGTAACCAAGGCACGTAGTAAGACCACAGAAATATCGGATGGTAATTGTTCACATTGAAATTCAGGATTGGCGATAGCCAAGCGATAGCTTACCCATCGAGTCGTTCGCAGGAGTCGTTCGCTCGCTGGTATAGAAGTTTCCTATGGTACCGGTTGGTATTCGACATGGAGCGATGAAAGTGGAGACGATGGTAAAATTAATGCTATATACACAGTTAGATGGCAATCTTCGTACATTTTCGAGTTTAAGGCACCTTATTTTTCATTCAAGGAGCATTCTCTAATCGAATTAGAGATGACTTCCGGCGTTGGTTAACGAACGAACGGAGTACCCTGGATCGTAGCGCGCTAATTAAGACGAGGAACGCTTAGATATCACAAGGTAATTCTACGAATTTAAATTAGACGATGTTTTTGCAGTCTCAAAATGGAGTCTGGAGCGGAATAATAGATAATGATAATGTTAACGATAAAGTACGCGGTGTATAAGTAAAAGGTTAGAATCGAAGACGTTTAATTAAATAGGGAATTTTTTTTAAATTATACATCAGTCGTTTAGGCTATGTAGTTACGATAGGTCAAACGATGTACTTTCCAAAGAGATATATAGTTGGTATCGGTACTAGCGTTGATCTTAAACAATGCTCCGGGGAAGCTCACCTCCAGCAAAATTCGATATCAGAGAATAAACTTGATTTAAGTTGTACTTCATGCTTCGCGCAAGAGACTCCAACTACTATGGCCAAAACGCCCCCTAAAGCCATGACTTGTTTCTCGATTGACTCGACTTTACCCCACGACTTTTTCACGATTTTCCTTTATTCCTTATCCCCGTAAATATATTACGTCGTTGGAGAAATCGCAAAATTCGACTTTGTACACCGTAAAATTGACTTGGGAAGTAGCAATGCTCGTTGAAACGTTCGTGCTGAAAGGGCCTTCCTCTGTGGAGAAGCCGACGATAAATGATGCTAATTTATGGCATTCTAAAATGAAGGAATCGTGGAATATCATGGATACATCCACCGGCGTACAACGTATATAAAATGGACATAACTGTGAAACTGCGAATTACAAAATCAAGTTGGGATGCTACTGTACGAATGTGAATTTATTGTGGTACTCTTTGAGCTCTCCTCGTTATATGCGGAATCGACAAAATTACAAAATTATTCTGCGGTTCTCGAAGCGCATGTATGAATGTCCATGCTAGATTTTGTTAGAAACTTATCAGAAAATCAATAATGCTCTTGAATAACACTGCTTAATTTATCTCTTCTTTGTTTCTTTTCTGTTTTTCTTTTTATCTTTTTTCGATATTACGTTCCTTTCATTTCTATAACGCGAATCGTCGACTCGAGAAAAAAAAAAAAATAACAAACACACTTACGAACAACATTGAATATTGTCGATGGGAAACGCGTTAACAATTCTTGAACGAATCCTATTCGACGGATTCGTGAATGTCGAAATCAAACGAAAAAAAGAAAAGAAACAGCTTTATAACGATCGAGGTACGGATGATAATTATTTTCTATCGCGCACGAACTTAATTTCTTGCGACGACTGGTGCAAACAAATTAGTAGGAATAATCACAGCGGCCAAGTAATTAAGTCGAAGAATAGAGGCAACAAAACGAACTGAGCAAGCGCGGAAGAGAGAAGAAAGGTGGATGGATGGTGGTGGTAGAGTTGCTTGATGGAAGAAGGAAGAAGAGCAACCGTTAACGGATGAAGGGTAGGCGGGGGTAAGGAAAAGAGGGAGGTAGAACGATGGGATAAGAGAGGGAGGGAAAGAAGGAAGGAAGGAAGGAAGGAAGGAAGAGGGATAGAAGAAAAGGCCAACGTTTATATAAAAGTCGGTAGAAAACACAGAAGCTGTCGGCGTTGGTGAAGGAGGCGCGCTGATGGCGAGGCTTCGTTCGTGGTATTAAGAGCTCTTTTGCCATGCACAGACGTCTACGACGCTGATGAAAGCGCCCCTTTATTACTTTCCCACGGTAGGTGCGATTTGAATTTCAAGAAAACGACGTTGCGCGTGGCCACGTCCTCCCGAAAATATGACACCAAAAAAAAAAAAATAAAAGAACAAAAGAGAGATATCTCCTTCGTGTTCCTTCTTTCTCTCGCTTAACTCTACCGTTTATAACAATACTTTTGGTTTATGAAATATATGGTTTTTGTGTCGATGAACTTTATGGTTCTTTTTTTCTTCATTTTTTCGTTTCAACTTTATGAACGGTTAGCAGTAAATAGAAGGAAAAAAAGGAACGACTAGCAGTAAATCTCGTCATACGTTATTAAAGAGTAAAAAAAAAAAACAAACGGCCTATCGCATTTATTAATATTTTAGTATATTATATTTTTAGTATCGTCCAATATAGGAGTCGAAGGTTTCTACTCGAAACATAGGCGCGATATTTATAATAACAATTGCTTCTACCGTTGCATGATATTTTCTATCGTTTGAGTGTAGTACGTACATTTGTCTCGATCGATCGAATTTAATCTCGTCGCTTAACTCCGGAACATGATTAATTATAATCAATCGATTATCTCAATAATGTAGTAGATGCTGTCGAATTGATGTCACGAAGTAATACCTTTCCAAGGAGGGAATCGTTTTATAGGTATTTTTTAAAATAAAAAGAGGTTCGTACTACGATCGATTTTCTTTTTAACGTTACGAGGAACGAGAAAATTTGAAGGAGCAAGCTGAGAGCCATCAAGGAGAGATACGTTTAATTAGAAAACAAGTAGTTCGACGTTAATACCAGCTAAATCGCTCCCTTTCGATCATCTTTACGTCCGTTTCCTTCTTTCTTCTTTTTTCCTTGTCCTTTATTTCTTTTTTCTTTTCTTTTCTCTCCTTCCTCTCTCTTTCTCTCTCTCTCTCTCTCTCTCTCTCTCTCTCTCTCTTTTCTTATGGAGTCTCCGACTAATAGCCGACGACGCCGATAAACGCGAACTATTACCGTAATCTGTCTGCTCGAGTGTCTACGTTGCAAACAGAAAATAATAAAGTATACGCTATCGTTCAACGTTTCTACGAAGTCGTTATATACCGAACCTTTGTGGATTCCGACTTTTCGAAAGAGGTTCGATAATTAATCTCAAAAAAAGAAAGTCGGAAAAAGCAAGGAAGATAAATAAGTGATCTCGCTCGTTTCTCTACATCAAATGATATTCCAATAATCTCGAAGCAATCCTCATGAATCGGTTGCATTTGATTCGGTAATATTATGTAGGTGACTTTAGATAATTTATTCTTTTACATAAGAGATCAGCTATTTGACCTCTTTCTCCTTTCTTAGGTAAACAATATATACTCGATGGAAATCGACCCTTTTCGTATCTCACGAATGGTGAATTCTCATTAGATCGAATTTTAATGAGAATTCGTCCGTCAAGGTTTCATAAAATTCATTAAATTATTATCATTAATTGAGGAGCATTGGTTGCAGGTATGTTCTTTTTTGTTTTCATTTCTTGTTTTTCTTTTTTTAACAATATGGAAAATGTAGGAAATTAATTACGGTGGAAAATAATGAAAACTGTTAACATCGGTTACAATGCTCCACGATTAATTGAATAATTCGTTCGAGCAATCTCTCACCGCACCATTTTCTTTTCTGAATTTTATCATATTTAGAGATCGACTCAGACGAGTTTGAAATGCTAGTAGGTTGTACCGTCACCTGATCCGGAAGCCCCGCGTTGCGTTACGAAAAGCGCTTTCCATCCAGCTTTTCACAGTATCTTTTCCTTCCCCTATTCCTTTTTTCTCTTTTACAGTGTCTACGTATCATCGCATATGCAATATATATATATATATATATATATATATATATATATATATATACACATATATATACATATATACATAAAATATGCATGTATATGCAATATATGTACGTATGTATACAACGTAAAAAAATACACTTATATAAACATATATGTATATACATATATTTTTTTTTTTACCTTTGCTATCTGTCTATGTATCTATCTTTTTTCTCTCGGGTACATCTATTTCTTTCTTTTTCTCGGTAAAAGAGCCGGAATATTGAAATTTTCGGTCAGTGCCCGATTTAAAGTATATCATGGTAAATTCGAGTCTCATCGAATCTAACCAAGCAGTACCGATGAGCCAGAGACTCTGTTGAAAATGCCAATGGAATGGAGTAAGGATAGTAAAAAGAGAGAGACAGAGAAAGAGAGAGAGAGAGAGAAAGAGAGAGAGAATTGGCAAGCAAAACGATGAAATTCAGTATGGAAGAAGAACAAGAGTGAGAGGAGGAGTATAAAGAAGCGAAGAATTGGCTGGTAAGGATAGAGAGAAGGAAAATGAAGAGAGGGCGACAGGGTGATAGTAAATGCAACCCCTTTTGACTTTTTGGGTCAGAAAAGTCGATTACTCGGCGCCCCAGCAGCCGAAAGTGCCTCTTGACTTACCGCCAATGTGTAAACAAGCCGAACAAGGTACCTAGCTCGGTCTTGCTTTTCTCGACTCTGTCTCCGCTTCTCCAAATTTCGACCGCTCCACTCTCGAGGCTGGGTAAATAATCTCTAGCTCACGAAAGGCGAGAGTATTTCGCGAGGATAGATTCTTCTTTCTTTTTCTTTGCAACGTGTTTTTTCTTCTTTCTTTCTTTCTTATTTTCAGGGGGATGAGAGAGTCAGAGAGTGTATTAATGGAGTGCGTATCCTACGAACGCACAAAAACTTAGATAGGACGCATAAAATGAAATATGTCAATGCTTTATCGTCTAATGTATCGTTGCTAATGGGGGCCCCCCAATCTCTTCTCTCTGAAAATTCGTTAATAACGTGCTAGTGGAACTATTTCAAGTTTACCGACGAGATTTATCTCGTTGACTAGACGCCCCGAGGAACGAGATACGTTTATATGGGACCGAGGAAATGCCGTGTTACTGCCATTGGTGGTGGCGTGACTCTCGGCTTCATGTCGTTCTTCTTGCTATATACATTACGTATACACACATACATACGTACAAACAGCTCGAGGCTGATTCAAGATGCAACTTGCTTTTCGAGATTACGATCGCGTACACCTACTAGCCTGTTAGATGGTTGACGTTTTCTCGATCGGTCTTTGGATTGTCGAAGTAGCTGTTTTTTTTTTTTTTTTTTTTTTTTTTCATTGGACTTTTCGTTTTGAGATCAAATCCTTAAAAACTATCTTATGGTTAACGTTATCTTTAAGACTAATAAACGAATTGAATCTTTGAGAAGGATTGACCATGATTTCGAATAAATACCCAAATGCGTTAATGCATCATAGATAGGAATATCTCTTCGGTCCCAAGAGAACTCGTTGCAAAATGTTGAAGCAACCTGTCTATCTATAATACCCATATATTATTCTCTCTTATTGATATATTGAAATATCATTGAAATTATTAACAATAGTTTTGACAGAGATGATAACAAATAAAAATCGAAGGATATTTCTATCGTTTTCTGTAATAATAAAAATTATACAGATACATTTTATCATGTTATTCATCATTTTCCAATTTCAACAGAATGTTTAAAATCATTTATCCTTTATATTAATAACATACGGTATACTCTTGATTATTTGAAATTATTATCTTGTGGTTAATGTGCAAATAAACCAAACGAGGAATTGCATACCTATTTACACGATATCTATCGATGAAACATCGCGTAATAAATCAGTAAATATGTAATTTAAACATTAATAATAACAACAATTAAAAGTAAAGAATTGATATTGAATAATAAAATAAACACATATTCGTATATAATATATACCAACGTATGTATTCGTGTGAAAAATAATAGGGAAAAAACGATTTCGGTCGTTCGCAAAATAATATCGTTGAAATTATTTTCCTACGGAGAAAGAGAGAGAGAGAGAGAGAGAGAGAGAGAGAGAGAGAGAGAGAGAGAGAGAGAAAATTAGTTCAGGCGCTTCGTCACGACGACGACAAAGGCGAGGAAGAGAACGAGGACGCGTTTGAAATGAATTATTCTTCAAGCAGATAAATCGCAGTCTTGGGGGTGAAAATTCTAGGAATTAATAAACAATGCTGTGCGAAACGATACAGTTGCGCTTGGGCGTTACGTCGAGAAGCTCGAGAACGCCAACAAAACCTATACTTCCGAAAACGACGATCACACGGTGATGTTAGAGAGTAGTGGTAGTGGTAGTGATAGTGATAGTAGCAGTGGTAGCAGGGATTATGGTGGGGATAGAGGGTAGTAGCTAGTCGAAATAACTCAGCCGCTTACGAATGCATGCTCGTCCGTTGTCTACCTTTATCTTTCTCTATCTCTTTCTCTTTCTTTCTCTTTACGTCTCTGTCAGTCTCTTCCTTTTTGTTCGCTCAGGAGAACACGCCTGAAAACCGTAGCGATGGTGACTCGCCAACTTGCCTGTTTGCCTGCCTGCACATCGATCCTAACTGCCGAGAATTGTTGCGACAAGTCGAGATGTGGGAATTGTTCAGACAAGGAGTTACCATTGATGGTTTGTTCGATAAGCATTTTTTCCTAATGACATCGAATTCTCCTAAGAGTAATAGAAAGAGAGAGAGAGAGAGAGAGAGAGGTAAGGAAGGAATTCTATGTCATTGTCCGAACTATAAATCCATTTAAAGGGTTATAACAATAATTTCGTTCGTAGAAACCTTTTGAAAACATGTATCATGCGTAATCAACTCATTCGTGTGCGATTTCATAAGGAAAATTTCCTTTTAACCTTTACGTTCCTACAAGTTATTGAATGAACATTAATTTTGATGGATCGTGCATGAAATTCGCTCCGTCGAACGCAATACTTTTTTGCAATCTCTCTCTCTCTCTCTCTCTCTCTCTCTCTCTCTCTCTTTCTCTCTTTCTCTTTCTTTCTCTTTTGTCACTAGCATTCGATTGAAAAAATTTATCTTTTGGAAACGAATAAACTCATCCCAGGCGAAATTATACGCAAGAGTTATCCAAAAATTTCATATCGTCCGATTCCGGTTGGCCGGATCGTAAATTGGATTTCTGCTATCTGTCGATTCCAATTTCTGTGAGATAACTAAAAAGTACCGCCTAAAAAGAGAAATAATACACCAGAATGATAGAAATATGGATATGAAAGAGATCGAATTTTTCCTTTTCATTTTCTTCTTTCCTTGTTTCAATCATTCTGAAAAGATATACTTGATGCGTAGGAGTAAAGTCAATGAATTTTTACCATTCATACGTAGTACGTTTTTATAAGAAATTGTTTATAACAAGTAACGTATGATGAAAATTGCTTCTAAACGAATTATTAAATGTTAAGGGAAGTCGGGATATTTCTATAAAAGTCGCCGTTGGAAGTCTCTTTGATACTAAGCTACGAGAGGATATATTCCTGTATAAATAAAAGAAGCTCACGTGATATCTATACGACCTACATTGACCTACACGATTTCTTGGAAGATTCATGATGGTATATATATTTATATTTTGAAGACGTAATCTTCTCAACCAAAAGTGGTGAAAAGACTGAAAAACTGTTTTGAAAAGAAACGTCTTTATTTATTTAAATCCTCAAATGTCATCTATATATGAATGTACACACGTACACAATTAGGATCTATTTCTTCGATATTCCTTAGAACATATATGTAAGGACGTACAAGTATGTACATATCTTTCGTACATTCAAACGCGTATATTTTTCAAATCTATTCGACGAATTTCAAGATATATGTTAACTATCGTCGGAACGCGTTCGTCAAATCATGAGACAAGGATTGGTACCTGGTATTTTTCGTTTATTGTTCGTTCTCGGACGACTCGCTTCCTTACGATATTCGTTTTAACTTTTCTTTATTTCCGTTTGGCCGACGGTGTGCCTTGAACAAAGGACAGGGAAAGAGATATGGATAGCGAGACAGAGAGAGAGAGAGAGAGAGAGAGAGAGTAAGAGAGGAGGAGGAGGAGTAGGAGGAGGAAGCCGCGACTCCAGGAGGATACGCTACCAGCTCTCTTTTGTGTCTACCTCTCTTGTTCCGCCCTCATATTCTCTTTTCCCTCCTATTCTCATCTACCTCTCTTCTTTCTTGCCCATCCCACCCATCATCCTTCATCTTTCTCTGGCTTTTTCGCTGGTACACCTACCCCAACGTTGCAGTTCGCTTCTTCGTTTAATCACTAGCTCCGTCGGTGAAATAAAGAAAAGAGACGGAAGAATTGCGACCTTCTTCTTTAAATCTACGGCATCACCTATAAAACGGCTTAACTGAGATCGAGTTATCGATTTTATCATTCCTCTTTATTCTTCTATTTTTTTTATCCTTCTTCTTCTTCAACGTACCTTACGCCTTTTCTCCCTTCTTATTCATTTTCTGTAATATCGCATAAAAAGTTTCGTCTTTCTTCCGCACGTTCTCACCGAATAAAATATTCCTAACCTTTGACATGTATCTGTTTGATTTATTTTTCGTCGTTATCTTTTGTTAAGTTAACCTTCAAAGGGAAAGTATCGTTAACGTTCGCGGTTTATCGAAAGGAAACTCTCGAACTGAATATAAAACGACCATTTATCGATACATATGTATTGTTTCGCACTAGTAGTCCATAAATGGTGGAAGCAACATGTTAGCTTACATCGTGTGATATTTCACGTTTAAGTATCAATATGCGCGTGCGTATATATAGGCATATATCTATGTATGTATTTTGCGTAACTATGAAAGTAAATTAAGTTCAATAATTTAGACAGGAAGCGAGTTCTATTAACCGTATTCGACATTTTTATGAGGAAAGAATTACATTTTGCGAAATATTTGTTGTAAACGACGAAAGAAATTTTGATACGAAGTATATTATGTTAATAAGTAAAATTTAAATAATATGGCAATAAAATCATATCAATGCGAAGGAATATTAAACCGACGACTTACCACGCGTAATTAAATCCGTGTAAAATATGTTAAAATATTATTCAAATTAAATGATTAGCGCAAATGAGCGCGAGAATGATTACAATTACGTTTTCTCGTTTCATGGATACGAATGAAAAATACAGGCATATTTAAATATAATGGAATCGAAAAATAATAATAATAGATAATAACGGGGGAGTAATGGAAAATACAATTTCATATACAATATAACAGTTTCACGGGATCAAATTACACGTTACGCGTTTTGTGTATATGTCATTCTTCCAATCTCATAATTACTTGTTTTTATAACAACTAAACTCTTTCTTCCGATAATCGAATCTATCGATTGCAATCGATTCGATTATATGAAACCAGCGACCTTTCCATTCCGTACTACTTTTGCAGTGTCCCCATTTAGATCGTTTTCCGTGAAAATCGAACCCTTTCGTGATACCAATTGTATCACCATCATCGAATAGTATCGTTTCCGAGGATTTTTGTTCTCTCTTTGTTATTTTATTTATTTATTTTTTTTAAATATCTCGAGCGCAAACATTTTTCCCAAACGGAATTGAATTTCGAAATCTCTCGTCTTTTTTCTTGTTTTTCTTTTTTTCTTGCAGTTGCACTTTATTCGTATTATCGTCGAAGAAATAAGAATGTTAAAAAGTCTGAGAGTATTAGCATCGAATTAATAAATTCGACGACAAAAAAGGTAAAAAGATTTACGAAAGATCCGAATTATCGATCACTTCGAGAGTATTATTAAGAAGGTGCTTCGTGTATTTCGTTTCCTCCGACAAACGCGTTTTTCCTTGGCGTGTCCGCCTCGAAAATGGAAGATATTGATTAATCACAGACCTCTCTTCTTTCTTCTTACTTCATTACCGCCGAAAGAGAAGGTTTCGACTTTCCGAATACATTTGAAATTTTAATGAACGAAAAGTCTCATGGAAGAAAGACTCGGTGTGTCTTTTCAGCAAGTAAAGAATATACAAGGTCTACGTAGTACTTACTATGGCAAAGGTGCACGGTGAATCGATTTTTCTCGTTTCGTTGAAAAGTTGAGAAATCGTATTTAAAACGGGAGCAACGTCGCGTCGTCTCGTTCAAAAAAAAAAAAAAAGAAAAAGAAAAGAAAAGAAAAATAAAAAAAGGAAAAAGAAAGAACGAAGCAAAGAGGAAAAGAAAGTTAAAGAACGTGTATGCCCTTAAAAGGGACATCTACGTCGTCGTTATGTAAATACCATATGCCAGTGACCGAATCGCATGATAGTTCACAGAACGTTTTGTCGTGGGCGAAGATGAAGAAGAAGACGAATTCTAAGGAGAGGGCGAGAGAGAGAGAGAGAGAGAGAGAGAGCTTACGATGGGTTCCGTTGCTTTTCTGCAAAAAGAGTCAGAGATATTCGTAGGTGTGGATAAGGTGATAGAGGGAAGGAGGAAGGGAGGGAGAGAGAGGAAGGGGTAGTGCTTTCGATGCGATCGTCGGTCAAACGGAAGCAGTGAACGTCTACTCCAGAAACGGAGACGACTATCCGGAAGAGAGCATCGTTCGAGCGACGTCGTGACGGGCTTTCTTACCGTCGGCACCTCGTTTCTGGCTTACTTCTTTTTTCATTGTGTGGAGAGGAAGAAGAAGAAGAAGAAGAAGAAGAAAAAGAAAAGGAACGAAGGAAACGAAGAAAACGAAGAAAGAAAGGGATCGCTCGGAGGTGTACACACTTTACCTCTGTGTTTGTACATGTGTCTGGCTGTCTGTCTGGTGTAAAAAGAAACGAGAGAGAGAGAGAGAGAGAGAGAGAGAGAGAGAGGGGGGGGGAAGGGTTGAAGCAGAAGACATCGCGAGGAAGAATGAACGACAAGACGTTCGGTTGTAAGGTGTACGAACAAAACAAAAGATATGTTATGCTGCGACACTTGGATGAGAAAACGTTACGCTCGTCGACGAGCAACAAGATATCTGAGACAAAGGGCGATTCGTCGTAGTCGATGCTATCCTCAGGCGAGAGAAAAATATTTAATCCTTCGGGATACCTTCATGAGAGCTGATAGTTCTTAGGTACGGAAGAAGAGCTACATTTTTCGACGTCGACTAAAGGAATCCATTATTGCTCGGTTCTACCTTTCTTTATCCTCCCGTTTGATATATTTGTGTCTGATCAAATAATTTCTCTGGTATTCTTCGATTCCCTTTCTCGTACTTCCCTTTATCTTTATCGAGACCCATTTCTTCTCCTTTTTACATTTCGTTCGTTCACGAACATCTCCGTTTTATCCAAGACTAAGTTTCACCTCGTCGTAATTATCATTGATGTTCGAGAATACGTCGTTTTCTTATTTCCCTTTATCTCTCCCTCCCTCCCCCTTCCTCCCTCCGCAACCACCAACCCCACTCCCGCCTATCCACTCCACCGCTCATCTTTCTTCTCCTGTATTTTTTCTTTTACTCTTTCCGCTCCGTTTAAGAAGACTCGTACGTTTTCCAGGACGAGACGGAAAAGTTGGCGAATGGGAATATGAAAGGCGACGAGAAAATTGAAATCTTTTTCCAGCTCGGTTCTCTTTGCTGCGACATAGAGAGGAAAAGGGAGAGAGGGAATAGGAGAGAGAGGGGGAAAACTAGAGAGGTAGAGAGAAAGCTCAGAGGACGTAACGAGTCCTGGCACAGTGAAATGGAAGTTGGCTCTGGTATAGAGACAGGTCTCTCTCTCTCTCTCTCTCTCTCTCTCTCTCTCTCTCCTTCTCTCTCTTTCTCTCGGCGTTGGATCGCGAAACGTCGATTCGACGTGACGATGCTATCGGCCGATGCCACGCGTCTGTTTATCCCTCGGCAAGAGAACAAAGCATGAACAACGGTCTCTCCTACTCTGTCCTTCACCGACACCCTTCGTGATACCCTTTGGAATCGTCTATGGTTGAATGCATACGTACGGATATTACGTATTTAGAGATACGTAATATAGAACGGTTAAATCGTATTAATCATATACATTAAATCGAATATGTTTCCGTTTTACGTTAAAAAAAATATTCGGTGTCGATGCTATAAATGTATGCATGTATATGTGTACTTTCTTTCATTTCTAACTTTAAAGTCTACGACATTGCTACGATTGCTTCGATTCTTTCCTTTCCATCGTTTTTTTCTTCTTCCTGTCGTTTACCCCTTCCACATATCGTTCGTCGAATCGAAATAGATTTTCCCAACGAGTCAAGTTTTCATTACTTTCACGTAGTAGGTATCTATCTATCTATGGTTCTGATAAATTACTTCGGCTACTATCAGCCAGTTACGTTCAGTTTTACGTTTTCCAAGGTCTATCTGTCTGTCTATCTATATGCATGTACATATACACATATATTTAACGTAGATGTGTAACGCACATATACTAGAAGAAACTTACGTAAATCGATTGAAAGTCGGCGCCAATTGGAAACTATTCAGTACGATAAGTTCACTCTTGGAAAAACGTCGAAGTAGTCAGTCTCGGTAACGTAGCCGGCTTAGACTCGATCCTCGTTGAAACAAACCGAGTTCTTCGAGTTCTCTTCCTATGGAGAAAAATCCAGATTTACGTGGTACGGTCTTCTGGAAAAGTGTGCTACCTATAGTACGAATAAAGTCTGACAGGGAAATCGAACTGTAAAGAAATCGTTTGAACCAGTTATATCGAATTCCGTCGAAGCGATCACGCGACACACTTTTTCTATACGGCTATACAAGATAGACGAAATTTGTGAAGAAATTTCCTATCTCATAGCCGTTTTATGCACCTCGTTATTTCTCCATTGCGATGTTATAATATATTAACATTTACGAAATTCTCTTTCGTCTTTCTATTACGAGTCTGTATCTAGGCTCGGACATAATTGTACTTTAGAGTATTACGATGAAAAACAAAAAAGTTTCTCATACCACGGCGCATTACGATTTCTAGTTAACGAAAATACAAAAACTATTTCTTTCGTGCATACGATTGTTTGAATAAGAAACAACCAGCTAGTTGGATAGTTAGTTAATTCTGAGATCAGAACAATATACGGACGATCGGTTGATTATAATGAAATTTCGATTTTCGAAAAGTGAAACGGACAATGTTTATTAACGCAACGCTCTTGTGTAAAACCGTTCAGAATCGTTATCGTTGATTATTCATCAGTGTCGTTTGAACTTTCGACGAGATAAGTCGCAAAATTAAGAACACGCACTCTTTCGGTCCGTGGCAATTAATGATTTTTGTGATTAGTGGGCGGAATGGGGAAAGGACAATCGTTTCGCGAAATTGTTAATTCATTGAAAATGAGTAAAAGTAAAGTGTCAGACATTGTGAAACGATATGGAAATTAAGATAGGATTGACTGTATCTTACAAAACCGACCTTTCATGTATTCCGAGTGCTTGTGATGAATGTGACATTATAAGAGATATTAAAACAAAACAAAAAAAATCCCATGAATAAATGTTCCAAAGTTAGTAACATTGCTAAGTGAAGAACGTGGAATAACAATTCATCCGTAAAATATATGAAGAGATTATACGTTGATGCGACAAATAGGCGAGAAGGACTTGAATATGCAAATAAATATTGATCGAAAGTATCTGAGTGAAGGGCTGATGTTTTTTTCCTTGATGAAAGCAAATTTAACGTTTACAATGAATTTTTTTGTAAATTACCGCAGAAAAAACATCTTGCAATCTCCATGATCACCCGATTTGAATTCCATTGGAAACATATGGAATAAATTGAATCAGGAAAATAAGAAAAACTATAATGAATTCGACAGATGAATTCAAAAAGAGAAAACGAATGGCAGCGTATCAATGTTAATTTGCTTAAAAAGACAAATTATTTTCAACGTGCCAAGAAGATTATAGTGCAACAAAAAGGACACCTTACGAAATATTAATCTTAAGTTAACGATTGTTCTTTTATTTTTATTCGCCTCATTTATACATCGCCCGGATATTTTTGTGATCTCAGTATTAGCTGTTATTTAGTTTCTATTTTATTATTTCATCAGCTGCTGTATGTACAAAATAAATAGTTCTTGTATTTTTGTTAATTAGAAACTGTAATAAGTATAACACTCGAAATTGTAGTTGTACCATGTGAATATTTTTGTGAACCACTTAATATCAATTTATTTGGCTTATATCGGACAGTTAATTTTACAATTATTTAACACGAACGGTTAAATACAAAGAGGTACATGATAAAAGTAAACTTTCTCGCTTAATAACGATCAGACGAGTAGTAAACGTTGCATCTTTTTTAAACTTCCATAAAATATTCATTAATCCATGGATCGAGTATGCTCGATGACATACTACGATTACAGCAGTATGTAATGGGAACATGTTGATGCTTTTTATTTGTGAATTCGATCGGTACTAGTAGATAAAAGGGTTTACCGTTTCTCAACGATAAAACAACGTTTTCTCATTCGAGATAAGAGGTGCGCTATTCGTAAAATGTCGAGTCTCGTTGAACTTCGTGAAATTAGATCTCGTTCGTATTAACCTCCTTTGCGGATGCGTTTTCGCACCGAGAGATTACAATTATGAAAGAAAAAAAGAAAAGAAAATAAATGAAAATAAAAGAAAAGAAAATAAAAGAACAGGAAAGGGAAGAAATGAAAAGAAAAGGAAAAAGAAAAAGAAAAATATCCGCGAGTAGAATGCATCGAGGTAAAATACGAAGCGTAAAAATGCGTGTAGAAGTAGGTCAGGTAGTTCGTCGTTCCGCGTATGCGATATATGTATATGTGAGTACGAATGAGGAACGATGTTACAAGTTAGATCGTAAAATGACATGCATATCTTGTTCGTGAACGTATCGATCGAGTAGGAATAAAAGTTACAAAGATAATGATATATGGAAAAGTATTGGAAGATTTTTATATCGCAATGTAATCGCAAATATCAATTTCCTGAGAATTTTTAATAGATTAGTTGGAACTGTTAATTAATCAGACGAGTTTTCGGTCAGTGAACGTGGACGTATAAAATTTATTCTGATTAAAACTAAAATAATCATTGAATAATAAATGAATGAATCTGAATGTATAAAGCTATTTCAAATAAACGTTTTATTTATTCTTTTATCACGGGTGAAGTTAAATTTTTGCGACGAGATAACACTTTTCGTCGTTATTGAAAAAAGTAAGATTAAAAATAAATATATCAGAACAGAAAGGACGATCGAGATTGTATCGAGGCAAATCTCCGAGGAAAATAAAAATAAAACGAAGGTATAAGCATTTATATGGAAGGTAAAATAAAAAAAAAAAAAGAGAAAAAAACGAAACGAAACAAAACGAAAAAGGATGAAACGTTAAATAACCTGTTAGAAATGAATAGTATGTTCGTATATATACTGATATATATAAATACACAAGAGACTATGTTATGACTTTCGTGTGAATGTCAAAGTACTTATCGACTTGTAACATTTTTATTTTTCGTTCCATTCAAAGGCTTAGTCGACATTCAGCAGCGTTATTGCCAAGGTAGGTGCGAATATTTCTTTAGTTTAATTAGTTCGCTACACGGTTAAATTAATTTGGCTTTTCGATTTCGATTTCAGCTTTAACTTTTTCTGTTAAGTGAGAGATTGTAGATAATACAAAAGATAGATAGATAGATAGGGAAAGAGAGAGAGAGAGAGAGAGAGAGAGAGAGAGAGAGAGAGAGAGAATCCAGAGATCGTCCTATCTTATCTTTCATCGAACGAATATCCAACGGTATGTGTGAAAACTGTCGCATGCATCGGAGAATAGAGTACTTGATTTATGAAGTGCAGCGTAAATTGGGAGGTAGGAATGTACGGAGCTAACAGTGTATGCACTTGAAACGGTCGATCGTGAAATCGCAATCCGTAAATTTCTCGGTGCTATAGGCACTAGTCGCGTGTGTCACGAAAGATTACCGATAATGTAACTATGTATTTAACATTTTAAAGGAGTACAATTTTTATTAACATCGACATGCTCGAATATGTATGATTATTGATACTCGAATAATACTTATTAATATGCTAAATTACAACTATATATATGTGTACTTAAATTAAGTAATTTGATAGATAGATAAGAGAGACAAATAGGGGAGCGATGGAAGCGAGAGAAAAAAAATGTGATATATATTTAATATTTTCTAAATGGAAGTATACGTGAAGTGTGAACTTATGCTTATTAACGTGACGCAGTGACGCTTCAAAATAACGAGTTGACTTTGTTTCAAATGTTTCAATAATATACAGGATATATCCGCGTCGTGAACAAATGTGTCTACCCACCTCCTTCCCTTCATTCCTCTCTCCCACCCACCGCCTCACCGAAAGTATAATATTCGTGAAGTTAAAATAGAATATTTAACGAAGTTTTACATTATATTTCCATCGTCAAACGAATGAATTAATAATGATTGATTTGAAAATGTTAAGAGAGAAGATCCGCTTGAATAGAAAAGAAGGATATCTATCCACACTAGTTTTACACATTTAAAGACGTTTGGTAGAAGTTCATAGTTGTTGGAAGTAGTACATATTCTTTCGAAACGGTTTCTCGAGTTGCTACGCCACTGAACGAAAGGGAATCGACGTAAAATGCTATTTCTCCAAGACGGAAAAGCTTCCTGCCGTTGCTGAGGGAAAGAGAGAGAGAGAGAGAGAGAGAGAGAGAGAGAGAGAGAGAGAGAGAGAGATACCGAGTTTCGGTTGTGTTTTCCTGCTTGCTGGAGTGGGAAGAGAGTGGAAATAAGAAGAAAAAGAAGAAGTACAAGAAGAAGAAGAAGAAGAAGAAAAGGAGGAGGAGGACGACGAGGAGAAAGAGGATGAGGAGGAGGAAGAAGAAGAGCAAGGATGAAAGAGAGGAGGAGGCAGAGTGAGGGAACTAAAGAGGAAAGAGAAAAAGGATGAAAAAGTAGGGAAGCACGAGAAGTTCGTATCGAACTTTCAGCAAAGTAACACTCAGCTCCGGATGAATGAATCGCATTTCCGAGCCGTTTCTCGTGTCTCTCCGCGTCGATGCAGTTCCCGAAAACGTTGTGCGAGTAATATGATACTAATGTTCCGTTTTAGGATCGCATGATGCCAAAAAATCGATCGATCGCATAAACTTGTTCGATTAGTAGTAGTAATAGTAGTAGTAGTAGTAGTAGTAGTAGTAGTAGTAGTAGTAGTATATATCACTTTATTTGTTTGCGTAAGAAACAAAACGACGAGTTAGAAAAATATACCGAAATATATATCGAACGTATATGTGTGTATGTATATGATACATCAAACGTATCATAATTGTTTATATATTACTCCTATAATATCAATTAATGCATACAAATGAATTATTATTTCAATCTAAAACAGACGAATTATAATTTGTGTAGTTATTACATTTAATATCCATTGGTTAGCAATGAATATGCGATAGTGGATTTTCATCAACTTATTTAATAATCAAAGTACAAGCGATGTAATATTACCCTATGATCGTGCATGATCAAATTAATCTTTCCAAGCTCAAACGAAGCATGTACGCCTTCAGCGCTCTTATTAATTTTGATGGTAAGTTCCTAGAATCGTTCAAGAGATGATGAGATATGAAAGCGTTCGTTTTTATCAGTCGTTTAGTAACTTAATTTATTTTCTTTTTTTTTTTTTTAATGTTTTTCTTTTCTTTCGTAATTGGAATTTTGTAATATGATACGATGTTAAAGCAACGTTAACAGTAGTAATCTTAGTTTAGTGACGTTAAAGCTTTTCATTCTAATTGCAAAGATCGGTCGCACATCTTGAACATTCATCTTTACCCCTTAAACGTTCTTGGGTTTAATAGCGCGTGGAAGGATACAAATTTCCCACGGTGATTTATTGCACTTGCTGTCAGCCACGAACGTTGCGTGAAACGCACCGCTAGAGAAGATGACATAAGTTAGAATCTACGAGATTCAGTTGCCATTCTCTACGTTTCATTGCTTCTCTCTTTTCATCCTTTTCTCCATTTTTCTCTTTCTTCTTCGGTGCGTCGCCCGCACAAAAATACTATAGTACGTGTGAAATATAAATGCTTTTTAGCCAATATGAAAAAATGTGTGTGTGTGTGTATGTGTGTCACTACATACATACATATATACATACATAAATACATACATACATACATACATACATATATATATATATATATATATATATATATATATATATATATAGGTGTGTGTAGTATGTCTTCATGAAAAGTGTTTGGTGCTTTTAACATCGAATGAATTACGAGCACCGCGAAATTATGGATCGAAGCATGGTGACATGGTTATGCTTACAAAACTCTTTTAAAAGAGACAGATTAACTGCTCGTTAATTAACAGTTCATTTTGGATAAACAGGACATTTTGTAAAAAAAACGATGTCTAAAAAAACAACGAAAAACGATGTGTTAATATTTTACATTAAAAATTATATTCTTTAGATAAGATAAAATCGTACGATAATACAAATAATTTATTTTTTCAAGTAGCTTGATAAATACGCTAAGAGAGAGAAAAAAATTTATAATCGTACGAAGAAATTCCTCACGATTGTAACTTAAATGGAAGTTTTTTTCTTCTTTAATACAATATAATAACTAAAATTATAAACACCCGAACATTGAGCAATGCTCAATCCATTTAGATTCATTTCTACTTTGAAATTAATTGGCAGCTATTGTAAGAAAAGAAACAGCATGTATATTCATATACATGTCTTCAAGCCGCGTTTGTTACACAAAAAGTTGTATCCATTTTGATATTTTATGGCGTTACACGATTTTATTAATTATGATTTCGCGGGATAATACGTACTGCGAAATGAAAACTTTAGATACCTTTATATGTATGTATGTATGTATATATTGCAGTATATACGCGTTTGTTATTATTTTCATGGAATCTATTTAGCAAAATAATTTAACTTCGACATAACGACCGTTATACACGAGCACGTTTGTATAGCGCGTGACTATCAGAAAAACGATATTATTACGCGACATAAAATATGTTCAGAGTAGAGGTGGCCCCCTTTTTTAAAACATACTCGTTTCGATATCTCGACGTTCTTGGAATGTTAGGACTCTTATAGGGTAACTATGGTGGTGGTTGGTAACAAATGTACGCATTATCGAAAATCCAAAGGGGCAAAGAATACGTTACATTTCGCTCGATGGCTCTGGGGGATTCAGCGTAACGCACTCTTATCGTGACCTTTACACTCTCCTGCCTCACATACGTGCTTTACATACACGCGTCAACTTTCTTTCTACCTTTTCCATTCCAGCGTTCGCGGTGTAAGTCGACCGCAGGGTATTATAACTACGTGAAAGAAACTTTTGTATATCCTTTTATTTCGTGGGAACTCGATAAAAAGTAATTCAATTATTATGCTTTCAAAAAATATGCTCTCCTATCATATTGTTTTTTACATAGTATATTATTATCGAATCGAACCATGGAGGTTAATAAATTTGTTTCTACGGATACGAATTTTGTTCTTTGTCTAAAGGATGGAGTAATTGAAAAAAATAAAAAGAAAGAAAAAAGTACGCTGTAAGTAGACGGCACTATAAAATATAAAATATAGCGTACATAAAATAAAACTGTTTATATAATCGATCGTTCGACAGTATTTTTGAGTAAACTTCTACTTCTTGAAAGCATGTCCTCATGATTTTAAATCCGGAATAGTTTATGGAGAATGCGGAGATGTGCCAAGAGAAAACGCTGAAAGCGTACGTAGATACATATTTACCTATGCGAAATCCATAAATATTCGTTGTACATGCATACACTTATAGATCCAACGTTCAAGAAATATTTGAAAGTTTGTAATCAAATAAGCCGAAAGTTACGTATTACTTGCCGCGCCACTGAGCACGCACGGATACTTCTAATTTGATATGTTGTTATTTACGTTTATATATATATATATATATATATATATATATATATATATATATATATATATATATATATATATATAGATTACATGTATTTAAATGTACGAGTACGAACTAGTCAGTGGATACATAATTTTAAGCATCAAATGGGTACTCATCTACTTCTCTCTCTCTCTCTCTCTCTCTCTCTCTCTCTCTCTCTCTCTGCCAGAGACTACAGAGAGGATAAGGGGCTAGAGGGTGGAGATGGTTCCGTGTTTCTAACTATTTGCATATCTATGAGTACGATAGAAGGTGGATGCGTGCGTTGGAGAGAAAATGGAGAGAGGAAAGGAGAGTGGGAGAGAAAAGGACGAGGGTGAAAGGTCGCTTAAGAAAGAGAGAGAAAGAGAGAGAGAGAGAGAGAGAGAGAGAGAGAGAGGGAGAGAGAGAATCAAAGCCGAGAACGACGATGGCAACGACGACGATGTTATAGTATCGCTGTAGTAAACAGTACCGAGGGGTTGCTTGGTTATTTGTAATTGTAATTAGCGGCAGGCCAATTCATTACGTCACGAAGAAATACAGAGACATTCACAAGTACGGTGTACGGCGGCGTTGCTTTCTCCCGAAATACCGTGCACACTTGGCCATTTATCTATCCTGTAGTCGTATCTTTTGGTACGAAAACAATGAACGAATTTATTCGACGAAAAAAGTTGATAGTCTCTACTTGGCGTTTACCTACATACATTATTGTGACTTCGATTGGACGAAAGAAAACAAAAGTTGGTAAAGTAAAAATCTTTTTCTTTTCCTCAGTCATTTATCCTTAACTAGTGTTAAGTTATCTTTTTTTTCTTCTTCTTCTTTTTTCTTTTGTATTCTCTCGTAACTATCATTTTCTATTGCCTCGATAGTACTAAAAACTTTCAAGTATGAAGAAAGCTCTTTACCCACTTTTTGAAGGAGTAGTGCTTTCACGCTGAACTCCGTTACTCGTTACAATTACAACATCTTTCTGCATGGAACGTTTTATCGTTAATAAAGCCACTTTCTTCCCCTTTTTTTTCTGTGAGAGATTGAGATAGCATCCATAAAGGGGGATAGAGGGGAGAGAGAGAGAGAGAGAGAGAGAGAGAGCGTTACGTAACGAGATTTTTAAAATACCCATTCATAGACTATATTTACTCCGGATGGAATCATAATCTCGTTGGAGTACTCGGTCGAGGGATTTGGAGCGTTCTAATACGGCGATCGAGTGTAGAAGGTAGTAGCACGCAGGTGAAGAGAGAGAGAGAGAGAGAGAGAGAGAGAGAGAGAGAGAGAGAGAGAATAGGAGAGGAAGTTTTGATTCCAACGCAAAAAAATGAAACAATGCAACCATAGAGACTCAACTTTATGACGGTGAACCACGATTTTCGACGAACTGGAAGAGAAACACGTTTCTGTGTTGCAATTCGCGCAAGCTTGTTATAAGGACCTCTTGCCCTTGCATCTGAGAGCTTTGAAAATTTACTCTCTCTCTTCCTTTTTTTGATTTTTCCTCATTTTTTTTTTTTAAACAACGTAATTTCGGGTTAGGAAATCTTAAACGTAATAACAGGTTTTGGATGACGATACATGTAAATGTGTATTTTTCACGTAAAATGAATTAAGGGTAAATCTAGTTAGAAATTCGTTTGGAGAAAGCGAATCGTGACGAATACATATATGTACGTGTTTTTTTTTTATGTTCCTTTTGCATCGCGCATATTACACTGAGCGAGACTCAACACTTTTCGTTCTCGTAATACATTACCATTTTCAAATTTGAAGAGGAGATAAGAGAGGGGGTTACATTGTCACGCCCGCGTTACATTCAATTTATCTCATTTTATTTTTTTACGTCGTCACATATGACGTTTATAAATAATTACAAAATATTGTAATTCTTTACTTGGACACGTGTTTAATGGAACACAAATTTATATATAACAGTGTACACATGCATAAAGTTTCTAACGATAAAGAAAATAGAAAGAAACAGTAATGACAAGAATCTTTCGGTCAATTTCATCGGCAAAATATTATTAATTGCTGTAATGCGGGTAAATCATTTACGACCATTCTGTATATAACGTTCGTGATATACATTTAATATAAATTTCAAACCGTTGTCTTGTTACTTGCCGAAAAACGTAAATCTTTATTGAAAAGATTTATTTCAATTACATTCAAATAATTGTGTGTGTGTATATATATATATATATATATATATATATATATATATATATATATATATATATATATATATATATATATAAAGAGAGAGAGAGAGAGAGAGAGAGAGAGAGAGAGATACATGGTTATAATGTATAGTAATAATTATAGGTATAATTAATATTCAATTTAATTCAATCAAGACTAGAAGGAAAGAACAATTCTTTTCTCGCAAATATTACCAACGCATTTTATTCTTTCATAGCAGGAAAAGATAACAGTAGAAAAGATAAAGTCGAAAGTTCGTGGTACGCTCAACTTCCGCGTTTCTTTCATGAAGTTTTCGAGCTATTCTCACGCTTCCGAACAACTTAGACGACTTTTTATCTTTTCCTAGGTTTCCCTCGATGGGCTTTGAGAGATAGTAGAGAATTTCCGTCTAGGTATCATAACTCGTCCGAATTTTGTAATACCTATGTAAGATAAAGCGTATATTCATCGCGGACAAATAATCCGATTAAGAGCTGTCACCTCGAGATCCTTGAAGATTATTAATCTTGAACTCGGTGTGTATCGTTTTGATTGGAAAACTTTCTATCATAGGGAAGCCTTGTTTGCAAACTTTCTACTATCCGATCAGTTTGCCAATTCGTAGCTGTGTCTGCAGCTAAAACGAAGAACCGTTGGGCACTATGGTTTAATGGCGCGGAACTCGAGATCGGTCGCGGACGCTAACTTTGGATCGCGGCTTCTCGAACTTTCGGTAGGATTGATCGTCCTTTTTACTTCGATGAATTATGACGCGAACAGTGAGAATAGGAAAACAACTTGTCGAGTGAATCGAGTTTTGATTTACGTATAAAGTGAATGATAATAACGGTATCAAATACTTTCTCGTCATTTCTCAGGGAAAATAATAAATGGATATGATCGATTTAACGATCAACTTCCGAATCGAATTAACGTAGAAGGAAGTAAATCCCGAGAGAATTGAAACGTTTCAACACATTCTTCTCTCTCTCTCTCTCTCTCTCTCTTTCTCTCTCTCGTTAGTGTGCAAACTCTCACGTAAACACGTTTAATTCGCACGGAATCGAATGGTTCAACCTCAAGGGCACGATCTTATCCATATAACTAGTTAAATTAAACTGCGCCGTCTAGGCCACGTTGGTGTTACAATTTCTGGACTATGCAGTTGTACAACGATACGCAATCAGTGTCGTAAACTTTAGAAACGCGACGTATACACGAGACATAGAAATTTTCGAGCTCCGACACAGTCTCCGGGTACATTTTAATACCAAGCTTTAACATCCCCCTCTCTCTCTCTCTCTCTCTCTCTCTCTTTCTCTCTCTTTTTCTCTCTCTTCCCCTCTAACCGTTTTACCATAAAGGCGTTGTTTCGAACGATTAACAAGATGAACAAGTAATTTAACTTAGTAAACATAGATATATATTTTAAGATAATATTTTTAATCGATCTTCGTCAGTAAAGAAACGTTTTGTATAACATAGATCAATTTTCATTAGCGTAGCTATCCAATTCAAAATTATCGTTAAGCTTTTGTATTTCTCTCTGGTTAATATTATCCATCGATAATTTATTTTATCCGCAAATATAATGTTTAACGAGATCTTCATTTCCTACTCTTTAACGTCTCTTTGCGCCATCCATTTTCTTTTTCTTCTTTCCTCCTTCTCTCCTCGTACCTACGAATTTTTGTATTAATCCTTACAAACGACTTACGTTTTCTTTTTTTTTTGTCACGTAAAAAGGAGAGAACAATCTGAAAGATCAAACGTGTTGAGATTTTTCGTTGGGGAAAAGAAAATGAGAAAGAAAGAGAAAATCATGTCCTGTTCAGGAAAGAGATAGTGAGAGAGATAGATAGATAGGTAGAAAGAGAGATAGAGAGAGAGAGAGAGAGAAAGAGAGAAAGAGAAAGAGAGAGAGAGAGAGAGAGAGAGAGAGAAAAGGTGATACGGGTACCATCGTCCTTCTAAAAAAGCTCTTTTCTACGAAGAGGATAGCTTTTCCGACGTGTCACAGCAAGAAGTAATCTCACGAAATTGCTTCGCACGATTTTAGGTCGTTTCGAAGTAGCTACCCTCTCGATTGCCCGCTCTCGTTCTACTTCCGGCTTTCGATCCTTCGAATTTCATTTGCCTCGAGAGAAACTACCGGAGAATTTGTCGGAGGATAGGCAAAGTGAACGACGTATCTAACCGTGAATATTCCACTACGCGTACACAAATTCCGACGCTGTTACCTTACAACGAAATGTCTTAGTAATTTTATTATCGTTAATACATCTAGTTTCTCCGTTTCTCTGTCCATGAGATATTCTCGAACATATATATTTTTGGTTTCGATATCTATGTAACTCAGCATAAATATTTATGATATATATACATATATATATATATGTATATGTATATGCATGAATATTTAATGATTTTTGAAACTATGCATCTAGGTGACATCGGTAAAATGATCGGCACGGTCGGTGTTCCGGTTTTGGCTTTTTTTATTAATCCTTGTTTCCTCTCTTCTTCTCTTTCTTCTCCTCCTCTCTCTCTCTATCTCTCTCTCTCCCCCTCTCCGTTTCTTTCTCTCTTTCTCTTTTTCCTTCTCTCCATGTTTCTCTCACTTTTTGTAATTTTTCCCACGGCAAGGGATACACTCCTACAGTCTCTTTTTGTTTCCTCCATTCTCTGTCTGTCTCGTAAAAAAAGTAGGCCCAGTGGGGATTAAACTCGAGTCTGAGCTTTCACGTTACAGGCAACGGGTTACATTGCAGCACGCGAGTATGTCATTTAGTAGCTTTGTTCGTAGCATGCACGTTTGCCATAATACCAACGGCATTGATACACTCGGATAAATTTTGCGTAACGTCGTGATTCACGAAGCGTTAAATTTATGATCCATTCGCGTTAACAGTCGATTTCGACAAGAAGAAAAAAAAACAACATTAAAATTCGTCGTGATTTAAATCTTTCTATTTTTTTTTAACTCGAACAAAATAAGAATAGGTACGGTTATTACACGCTAATTATTCGAGTTGCAAATTGATTAAGCCTCGGAGAATCTTAAAACACGAGAAAAAGCAATGTCGGCATTATTTCTCAAAGAGAGAGAGAAAAAAAATTCTCTCGCAATTAAAATACAGGTCACGGTTACTTTAGAGGTATAACAAGAACGATAATAATAATCATAATTTTATTTTTTTGATTTATCCCAAAACTTTCGGCGTTTTTGAGACCGTTAATGAATCAAGGTCCTTGGCTGCAGGCTACGTTTTTACTTGATCTATATATATATATATATATATATATATATATATATATATATATATATATATATATATATATATATATATATGTATATATATATATATATGTATGTATTTATAAAATAGCTTAAAATAGACTCCTACCGTGGCGACCCTAACAGCAATGAGTGCTCCCTATTACGCGCTTGAAAAATTTCACAATCGCATGCTCGTAAAGTCGAGGAGCATAAAAATATAGGTCTACTCCGTCGAGTACACGCTTCGGTGGTCGCATACAAATGGCAATATTATCAGAGCAGAAGACAAAAATCGGGCTGAAGGGTGATGATGTGGGCGAGGGTCGAGGTTCGAAAGGGTTCCACATCGTTGTTTACGAACGTCGGCCTATGCGAATAAGAAAAGTCGTCTGACTTTCGAAGAACTCGTAATTGCTACCATGTTCGAGGATCGATCAAAAGTCCTAACGAGCCTGAGCAAATTAATAGTTAGTAGTAGGGTTCGCGTTGTTTCGGTACGTTCTCTATTTGAATTTGTTTTTACTTTTTCTTTTTTTTTTTTCTGTGATAACAACTACAACGACAGCGACGACTACTACGATAATACAAAAAGTATAGGACTGCTGTTCGTAGATTAGAGGATGAAAAAGAAAGAATGGTTACTTACCCGTGCTTTCGGTGTCTGCTTCAATCCGATCGCTGGTTGGCTTCTGTTACTCTGAAACAACAAAAGCAAATGGTATATGCGCTACAGTGAAAAGTAATTAATAGAAATTTCAAAGAGAAATAATAAGATTGCGTTGCGTTTGTAGCGTGGCTTAATGATAAGCTCCTAAATATATATATATCTATGTATCTATTCCCTTTCTACTTATTCGGTGTACGGGATTATAGAGCGATTAGCGAACATTGAAACGTTAGGATAAAGGGAACTCGTTATTTTGTTTTAGGATTTGGCATTTATATCCTGCGAATGTACCGTTCTGATTATTATAGATCGCACTTGTATGAGATATACGTATGTATATATTTAAATAAAATGAAATTCAAAAAAAAAAAAAGACAAATAACGCGATACCGACGACTCTGTTCGAATTCGTAATCTCTCATGAATAAAAATTTGAACGGTCAATGATATATAGATACTTCGGAGTCCCTCTTTCTGATCGTGTATAAATCTTATCGGAAGACAGAAAGCGTCAGTGTCACTTTGCTTCGTTTCGGTAGGGCTGTCGTTTCGAACGATAAAACGATAAATTTATTGGGTAACATTGAATCATCCGCTATCGTAACGTTCTGTTATCTTTCTTGCGAGTGTGTAAATTTTAATTACTCTATCGGTTACTCGCTCGATCGAACGAACGCGTACTAGAAAAAGTGAAAAAGAAAAGGAATGAAATAAATGGTACGATTAAAATTATGATTACTCTAGAAGAATTTCCTGTTGAAATTTTTTGCTTTCTCTCTCTCTCTCTCTCTCTCTCTCTTTCTCTCTTTCTCTCTCTCTCTGTCTCTTTTTCTCTCTCGTTTAACCACACTGATAACGATGAAAGAAAAAAAAATTGGCTAGATAATTAACTGGATCGGCGTTGTTCATTTTCGTTGATCTTCATTCGATAGAAAAAAAAAATTCTCTGGCTCGTCCGTTACGTTTTTATTCATTTTTGATACATATATGGATCATTAACGTAATTGAAGATCATATTTTAACTTTTAACCTGTATATACATAGATCGCGTATCATTAATTAAACGATAATCATGTAAAGTATATTTAAATAATTTGGACGATATACAGATATTGAAAATGAAAAAGTCATAGTTAACGATATGAGGATAGGTACAGATTTGACGTCAGTGTTATGGAAATGGACTCCCGCTCGCGTTTAGTTTCTGGGTCACGGAAAATGAACGAGGTAGATAAATTGAGAAGCTGCGATGGCCAAGCGAGTTGTGTTGAGCAAGACGAGAGCAACATGAGAGAAAGATAGATAGATAGATAGATAGATAGATAGATAGATAGATAGAGAGATAGATAGATAGATAGATAGAGAGAGAGAGAGAGAGAGAGAGAGAGAGAGAGTGGGGGAGTTTGAGAGAAACGCTTAGGAGTGATAATTAAGCGGTTTATCTCGATTAATTCCGAATAATTACGTCTAGCAATTAGTTCCAATTACCGGGATTGTGTCACGCACAACGTGAACGTTGCTTCGCCACTACAGCTCCACTTTCCTGAATCACTAGTCGTCGTTGTCTTGCTGTTCTAATCTTTGTCATGGACAATGTATCGTCTGTGTTAGACAAACCGCATCATCTTTCGTGCCAGTTTTGATTTCGAGTTTTTATTTTGAGAAGAGAATCCGTCGGTAAGTGTAAAAATTTGAAAAATCTATTGCTTCGAGCATCCACGTATATTGCATGCAAACTTGTAAAATATAACTTCACCGATCAAAATGTCAGTAATTAAGTTTTCGTATCTCTGTTTACGTAAGTGGGTCGCTGTAGTGCTCATATATTATTAACACATCGATTAATCGAAGGCACGTTTGCTTTTCTAAAGATCACGTTACTTTTTGACTCACGTAACGAAAACATGAATGAAGAAACCAATAGATATTTTTGTTTGTACGTTTTTTCCTCCGCATTCCCCCCTTTCTTTTCACTACGAAGTACCTAATTTATTCGCAAATTTTGCTTACCGAATCACCACGGTAACTGTGTCACGCACGAGAATCGATGTGAAAATATCTTTTCCCGGGAAGTCGAAAACCAAATGCTGACGTGAGTACAATGATATATCGATTTCATTTTTCTTTTTTCTTGTTTCCCCCAACATGTTGCATTGTAGGTGGAAAGTAAACAGTATTTTTTACAATAATTTGGTTATTACCTGCGCTTTGATTTACGATGATATATTATTAACAGTAAATAGTATAAGGGAGGAAATGTTTTTCCATTTAGTGGATCGATATAGTAATATTCACATATACATATCCATATCATATACAAATATTGTATATTTCAACGAATCATTTATTTCTCCTGGACAGGAACGGATATATTAATTTAGTGCATTAAATATTTGAAAAACTCTTTTGAGATATTAATAGCAATTAATAATAGAGAACTGTCCTCGTCAGATATTTATATGTATGTATGTATCAGAACGATTATTAGCGAGTCTCGTATTTTCTTGTATCGAGAGTTACTAACTCTAAATCGATTATTAATAACAGGAATTTAAATCATTGACAACGTCAGCGATATATGCGTTTAATGGTAAATTAATTATACGACCGCGATTCAATGAATTTTCGAGATGGCACTTTAAGTTATTGGCTAAATCATTAATAGTTTTGCATCTAATAACGAAGTGGCAATTATATAAGAGATCGAGTATCGATAGAACGATTGCTTTATCGCGTTGTTAAACAATAGTTAAATTTGAAGTTTGCATTATTGATTCGAGTAATAATTCGACCGTGTGATAAACTTTCTTTCGTACTTGGGCTATCTATGATTTTTGAAATATCTTTCTAAATTGAACGGTAATACGAAGGACGATTGACTTTATCGGTGAATAGTACACAATCTTTTACGATCCAGTACGAGCTAAGACAATGGAAGTTTATAAAATTTGAAAAATTCTTTCTTAGCTAAACGACATAATATGAAAGGAAAGGTTAAAGAAAGCGAATAGGGGTAGCTATAGCCGAAGAAAGGATGCGTCTCGGAAACGAGTGACGGCAGTCGTTATCGTAAAAGGAAGAAATCGTTCGCGTAATTCAAACGGTCGTTATGGTAAATGTCAGTTAAGGCGAGCCGGATAGCCGTAAACTCGATAAAAGTTAATGTTAACTAGAACGTTGTGGGAGACGATCATTTCGAGCGGTTCAAGAACGTCCGTGACGATAAACGTAATTTTTTTTAGGGGAAGGTGTAGGGGGAGGGGTGGGTGGCAATGAAGAAAAAAAGGTCGAGTACTTTTACTTAAGTTCGAGAACGCTTTTCAGAATCGATTTCCAGCAACGTCGCCGTGGACTCTAGCGAACAATTTTGAGCATTAACGGGGATGTCCTCGCACGATCTAGATGCAAATTGGAACGACCCGCTCTTAACGTCGACTCGATTTCTCAGAGCACAGAACCCTCGTTACCGATCGCTAATTAATTTTCTCGGACGTTTCGATATATATATATATATATATATATATATATATATATATATATATATATATATATATAATTTCACTCGTCGATTCTCACACCGAACGACTTAACGAGCTGATAAAAGTCGAAGATTTTCTATTTTTATTTTTTTTGCTTTTGTTTTATTTTCGTTTTTTTTTTTTTTTGTTTTCAAAACATATACCAACGACTCCGAAGGCCGATTATTTTCGAAAGGCTTAATGAAAACTTCGCGAAAGGCGAAAGTTTAATTGAACTTTGGCGTTTTCCTGTTTCGATGCTCGGCCGTGCGGGCGAGCGCTCTCCTCATTAGAAAATTCGGTCTTAAGACTCGTCTTTAAACCCCGTTGCCTGCGATTGTAATTACTCCAAGTTTTCCATCGAGTTACTAGCAAGCGCTGGGGCAAGGATAATATTGTAAAGCAACGCGCCCTACTTCCCCCGTAATTGCCGACGGTCTCTACCACTTCCTCGAGATTTACTCTCTCATTCCTTCCTCCACCTTTACCCTCCGGTTCTTTTGTCCATCTTTCCTCGACTCCTCTTCCTTCCACGCTTAAACGCCAAGATCCGGTGCTCCCTACTTTATGGTTCTCGTTCGTCGTCGGCAAAACGGCAAAAAGCAACCCGACCACAACTTTGTACTTCTTCTGTACGGGGACAACAAAAATTGCCATAGAATTCGTTTCCTTCAAAAGGGAACATCGGGTTTGATAATGGGGTGGTATTCGCGCGACGTCAACTTTTTTCCCCGAGTCTGATTCCTTTCTGACTTTGAAAGTTTTAATCGAGCGAAAAATAGCGTTCTCTCGAAAGGAAGAGGAAATCATTTGTGATTTTCCAAAAGGAGCGGTGGGGATAGGGGACATCGTCATTTCTAAAGGGTGTCCAAAATTTTCGATTAATACGCTATGTTTTTTAACGCTCGAACTAGGAGATCGATGGGATGCAGTTCGAAGTTCTACTGGGAGATTCGTACTCGAAATTTCTTCGTGTTGTTCTCTTCCGTACAAAAAGGGCATTCTATGAGCGAATTGAAAAGAAGTAGAAGAGGGAAATGGTGGACCGTGAGCGAACGTTTTTTTTTTAATCGGCATGACAATTAATTCGGCTTTGAGCCAAAGTTCAAAAAAAAAAAAAAAAGGAAAAGGTCGTATTGAAAACAAATCAATCCGTTGGAACGAAACGTGCCACGAGAACTGGACGAGATTGGGAACACGCCATTGAAAATCCAGTAACGACTAAGTCACGTACGTATAAAGGAAATGAGAATTCTACTTCGCGTAGAGAACTCGATCGTCTTCGATGTCTCGATCTGTCGAATTATTTTTACGTCTACACGCAAGAGCGCGATTAGCGTTGAAAGCTTTGTACTTTAACATTTGTATTATATTTATTATTTTGTTAGAAGAAACGTCTGTATTTTAATTTTCAGACGTTTCCGTGAAACATACCTAAGCGTGATCGAGGAATACATGATGTTGATTTTATTATCTAATATTTGTTATAAAACGAATAATATCATGTGCATTGTATTCGTGATGTCTATTGCCATTGTTATCGATCTTTCTCAATGTTCTTCCAATACAATGAGCACGTATCTTCCATTATATTCTTTATTCTCTATATTAATAAATCGTATTCACATATCATCCGTATATACAATAGTTCCGTATAAAATGTTTCACCAAAAATAAAGTTTTGAGCGACACAATGAAACCGCCTTTGTTTGCTTTCATCGCAAATGAGATTCTTATTCGGCGTTATTAGCAAGCCGAGTTCAAATATAATGAATAAATAAACTATATGAAAAAAAAAAAAGAAGAAAAAAAAGTATTACTGCAATTAGCGATAGATCGCATGTAGCAGCGAATAAAATATTAAAAACTTGATACTATATGTTATCGACTGATAAATCAAATCAATCGTAAGTGGTGGTATTTTATTTTTACGCAAACGAAAATCAATCTTGTTGAAATAACAGATTGCGGTTGCGTTGAGAAATTAATTATTAAAATAACTGTGTACCTTGCTGACGTGACTTTCTAACTCGTGAATGTACTACACACGGATTAGAGGCTTTGGAAGCGTGCGAAGAATAAACGATGTACGCTTGAAAATACTGACGTAACAATAATGAACTTAATTCTATGTAAGTAAAAAAGAAAAAAATTGTATAAAGGTAGGTATGTTCGTATAATTACTTTACGAATCCGTACGTATAATTAACCACGTGCGTTTAGAACGGTAAAAACGCTTGAGTGACCGTCCGTAAAGGATCAACTTACGGCATCTGTTAAAAATACAGTATAGCTCAAGTGCTTATCGTGTCGTGGTTATCGAAAACGTGCGAAGCAACGGTGAGAAGAAGAACAATAACGACGTAACGTAAACAAAAATCGTTTAGTACGAGGCGTGAGAAGCGGCGTTCGATTAATTATCCTGCCTCGCGAATCAAGCCGCGATCCATCGTTCGTTAAACCGCGTCTGATAAAATTTTAATCCTGCTCCATCTATTTCGGAAAGCAGGAAACTCGCGTTATAGTAGGATCGCGGGAGAACTAGGACAGGGGACAGGGTGTCGGTATAGGTGGTTGTGTCGGTGGTGGGAAAATAGAGGGGTTTGGGTGGGGTAGGGTGAAGGAAGAGGGAATGGAAAGCAACGAGGGTGGCCGCTAGGCCACCGCACTCCGCTTCGAATCGTGGTCGCGTGATTGTAATTAGCGTTTTCGTTGCGCTTCTCGTTTCTCCTGTTGAATCTACCGATTTCCCAAAGCGCAGCTGAAAAATGGCCTGCCATCCTGATAAATTGGAAAATGCGTGGCTCAAGGTGTCCGTGATAATTTGACGCGCCTGAAGGAATTTATTTTTCATAATTCTTTTCTTTTCTCCTTTGTTTTCTTTTCTTTTTTTTTTTTTTTTTAATCTCACGTTTCAAGCTTCATCGAATCGTGTATACTTCTAAAAGAAAATTCTTCGAATATAATTCGTCGTCGGAGATAAGTAGTTTTTAGATAGAAATTAAATGACTTTTCCCATGTTTATTTATCCAAAATATTGTTAATTTCTTAATTTCGTATTTTATAGTGGAGATTTCATTGTGCGTTATTTACTATGAAAAATACAAAAACGTAAAACATGTTTTCTACATATTTGCTTTTCCCTCGTATGTCATATTTTTCGTTTGAAAAGTATCGTACGCCTGTCGAAAGGGACTTTATTTTTTCATCTCGATGAAAAACCACCATCTCGTATCAGGTTGTTTTGTTTATTTTTAACTCCCGACAGTTCACTACGCTCTAACGTTCTTACAAACTTTTCATTCCGTCATATCGAATTTTGTCGCATATAAAACGGTTATCGGTAAAGTCGCACAATGCGCTATAGAAACGCATTTTGTGATAACGGAGGAGTGTACGAAATCAGGGTGGTAGCCGTCGTTGGTGATTTTGTTTGTAATAAAGTTTTACCGCGAATACCGTTCGTTGAAGGGACATCAATTTTGCAACGGAACGATACGAAAGATGTCAGATATAAATTATGATTCAAAAAAAAAAAAAAAAACAAAAACAAAAAAAAAGAGAATAAAAAATTATATGATATGAGGAATGTGTTCGAAAATGTATTGAAAACGGTAGCTTTTGGATCTGGTATTCGGAAAAGCACAACAAAGAGAGTGTAGTATTAACGTGTACGTGTAATATCTCCAAGCATATAGAAACAATAAAAATTCATTTGAAAGTTTTACCGTGTATTCATAGCCTGTGGCAAATCTCGGAAAGTCGTCGACAGTAACGTTCGTCAATTTGTGCGTGTGTGTTTTGTTTATATTCTTTTTTTTTTTATTTAACGAAGATACGTATCCAGATTCGTTCTGTATTTATCTATTTGTTTTTCGAAATGCGTTTCCGAATACAACGCAAGGAATTATATAAAAGCAAAATGACCGATATAGGTTTGGAATATACGTACCTCTTCTTAGAAAAATCCTAAAAGAATTTTTTTTTTCAGATACTCGAAGAAGTTTCTCAAACGTTACGAATGGGTGCACGTTCTTTCAAGATAGGTTTAAAAGTTTGACAACGTATGATCTCTGTATCGAGCTGTACGATTGGCCTTTTGAATTCGAAACCTTCTGATTATTTACACGTTCGGAGACTGCGAAAGGAACAGAATGGTTTCATACCTTCTATATTCTTTTATCAGTATCCTTACTTTTCGCGATTCTGTGTGACCGACCTGCTCTCCTCATAAATGTTTCAACCAGTGAACTATTCGAACAGGTAATGGAAATGTCATTGCCCTTATTTGGTGCAAAACTTTCGGCAACGTTGAACATCGCGATGAGTACTCTGTCTGTTGTAAATTAAAGGGATACTTTTTTCATTAGAAGGTATTCTCTAATAAACAATTTCATTCTTTTAATTCGTTCTCTCTCTCTCTCTCTCTCTCTCTCTCTTTTATTGGATACACATAGTATTTCGTAGTCGTGAAAAATTATTTGGTCCATTAGGACCATTCGTGTATCTGGGTCGATAGTTGATGGCGAGTGAATTGTCATCGAGAATCTCGAGAATCACTCAGATCCTTTTAATAATATAATGCAATATATCTATCAAAACGATGGGTTCTCTCCGATTTAAAGTGAAGCGTACCCTCGGGAATAAACAGAACAGGAATAGGGTTTTTATTCTTTATCAGTTCTCTTCGTTCCGTTGCACGGTAAATGTGTACATCGTATCCGATGACGGAAAATATGTACTCGGAATTTTAACGCGATATCTCGTCCTTTAAGTGAAAATGCTTTGTTATGAAATTGATTAAGATACGCTCTCAACGTTTACAGAAGTACAAAAATGTAACTCACGTATTTGTTTGAATCATCGCTACGTTTAATTTATATCGACGTTGCTAGGAATACTGTTAAGTAACGATCGATTGCCATCGCGTTACTTTATTTTATTACTTTACGTCGACAATTTTCCAACACAATTTAATTTTTATATACTTTCAGAAAAGTCGATGTAAATATTATGGAAATCCGTTTTTAAAATACTTTTTTTCATTCGTACATATACAAGAATTATATTTCATCGAAACGATATTCCTATATTTAAATAAAATTGGATGATATTATTTACGGTAATATTATATTTATTATAATTTATATTCTCAAATTATATTGTTATTTCATTATTACAACTACATCATGATCTAATCATTTTAATTATATTTCTTTAACTACGCCAATTATTATAACGATTGTTTAAAACGAAAACATTATTTTAATCGTGTTTATTGAACGAACAAACTGTAACGATCAATAGATCAACAATTTTCCTTTTTCTCGCGCTTGTAATTTTTTGTTCCACTTTACCGCAAGTTAAACCGTATGTTTTATTCTTTATGGTTATACTCATTGTATACGTTAGCAGCGAATGTAATTAACTGTGAACTTCGCCCGTATATTCAGAGGCAAGTTTTTCCACCGGAAGAGTAAACTATAAGTCAAATCTATACTTGCACACTCGCCGTACTCGTCCTTAATGACATTGAAATCGAATGAAATATCTTTTTTAGAATGGAAAAAGGTACGAACGAATAACGAACCTTAGTAGTCATATAACGTATTTATCCTTTTGAAACTGAATTTTCAAAACATGGTGGTATTTTATAAACGTTTGTTGTTATCTCTTACGACGTGATCCAGAATCATAGGCATAGCACGTTCAATTTACCAAACGATATGTGTATATATATATATATATATATATATATATATATATATATATATATATATATACACATATCGTTTGGTAAATATATATATATATATATATATATATATATATATATATATATACACATATCGTTTGGTAAATATATATATATATATATATATATATATATATATATATATATACACATACACTCTAGGAAGGTTATGCCAGTGAAACATAATACTATCCGCTGCAGTTAGTTTCAATTTTGCTGGATAACGTTTAGAGAGTAGATACGAGAATAACTAGAAAATTGCGAGGAAGTTGGAGAAAACTAAAACGGGAACGTAAAATTTATAAAGTATAACGTAACACATTGCGAATGATCAAAACTATCGTGTTTCTCGCGACAAAGTATGAATGGAAAAAAGAAAAAGGGAATAAAGGAAATAAGTGGATCGTAGAGAAAGAGAAAAATCAAATTTACGACGGATTACAAAGTCGTACCGAATTCTTTGTTCCGCGAAGAAAAGAAGTACTAAAAACTTTTCAGTCGGATTTCTACGGTAATTCGGTCCTCCGCAAGAACACGAATTAGCTTCTAACTCGAGTTCGTAATGCGTAACGAGAGTAAGGGAATTTCTGTTTTGCGAAAGCTCGCTCATGAAAGCAGAGCTTCGCAAGCTCGACGTCCACTGCAAGAAAATGATTCCGTTGTAAATACATCCAATCTGGGGCTGTGGCTCGAATATTAACGTCCCTTCTCTTTGAAGAAGAAATAGGAAATGCTTATTATCGTTGAGCATCTACGTTACTTGTTTATTTATTTTCTTTCTTTCTCTCGTTTTTTTTTTTTTCATTTTCTATCTCATATGTACCTCACAAATTATCGAAATATTTAATCGAAATATTCAATCTACAAGGATTATATATATATATATATATATATATATATATGGTATTCCCAGGATGTACATTGATTAAATGGTTACTATCATTGAAATTGTTGATGTAAGGGAATTCATTTCGAAAGTTCACAGTTTGGTAAAGAAGATAATAATAGAAACGAGGATCGACATAGAAAGCGAGAAATATATATACATAGAGAGAGAGAGAGAGAGAGAGAGAGAGAGAGAGAGAGAGAGAGAGAGAGAGAGAGAGAGAAAACGCAATGAACTCATCTAAATGGGAGAAACGTGTTTTGAAAAGGGTTCTTTGTACGTTGCTCATCTTTAATCCGATTGAGAAATAGATACGTTCACGTAGCTCATTTGTTTTGATACCTTCTCACGGCTCAAATGAGAAATGCAAGAAACTAAAATGAGAGTTGGGGTGTGGGTGGGGGGTGGCGGAAGGAAAGGAAGGGTGGGTGGGTGGGTCGGTGGGTCGATGGAAGATAAGGCTGGATAAAACATCGTAATCTTGTCAATGAAAAATATAACGTAAATTTTCTCGATAGAAATAATACTTGTCAATCGTTCGAACGTGTCCCGCCCCCCTTTCTCCTTTTTTTTTCTTTTACCCGCCGAAATGAAAATTATTCGTAACGCCTGGCGTTTGTATTCGTTTCTCATCACTTACGATGAGAGAGTAAATGAGAACGGCAAATAAGCATTTACGTTCATTGTTCTTGGAATGAATGGAAGCGAAGCTCCGGGCCATGATTTAGCCCAGAAACGGTCCTACATTAGTTACGTAAGATAGCACCATGCTCGGAAATGTGAATTCTCTTTACTCTTCCATTGTCCGGCATGGAGGGAAGGTACGAACTGTGTTGGACGGGTGAGAGGGTGGTGGGGGCGGGGATATTTGCTTTATCGACAAGGTAAACGTCGGAGCTTTTCATACGTGAGAAAGTCGCTGTGCTAACCCAATTTTGCCAGAAACGACAAAAGTGAAGACAGAGCGACATAGGTACGAACAAGCCGTTTGTGAAAAGTGCCTACACGTTATTTGCATTCCTACACGTTATGGATACTTTATTAGTATAGGAATGTTTTAAAGTTGACGTTGGGGGAACGTCGATGTAAACGAGGAGATCGAGTAAGGCCCGTCGCCCAGAAATAAATCAATTTTGATGTTACATGAATACCAAACTTCGGCAGAACGGCTCTTTTTACCATATTCAACGTTATTTCAGCGATATCGAATTACGGAGAGCGAGCGAGCGAGCGAGCGCGCGAGTGAAAGAGAGAGAGAGAGAGAGAGAGAGAGAGAGAGAGAGAGAGCGAGCTTGGATATTTCGAAAGAATTTATATGATATTCATACAACCCTCGAGGAATAATATTTCTTTTTTGTTCGTTTTATCAAGAGACGCAGATCAACTTTCATTGACCCGTTCGATATATTCTTTCGGTCGTCTTTAATTGGAGGAATACTTTTCGACGATAATCCGTAACGAAGGCAAACTTCTACGGGATATTAATCCTTATCGATGAGAATTAAAGAAAATAAAGAAAGTAGAAAAGTAAGTAAAAGGGGCCGATCGTATCTTCGCAAAATCTGCCACTCTCGATTCTAAACACGTACAACCTGCTAGCGAATGAGATCGTCCTCGGACGTTCGCCCATCTCGTTTTATAGGCGCGACAGACCCGAGATGCGGAGAGTCGGTCTCTCTGGTTTGGAAGTAAAGTGAAAGATACACAACGCTCGTAACGAAGTTTTCAAAGACAACATCGAGTCTGATATCTAACGAGTTCATTCCACTCGACTGCCGCGGAGAAAAAAAGAGAAACAAAAAAAGAAAAAGGAAAAAAAAGAAACGGAGCGAGTAGAGATCTTTGTCTGACGCAGAACGGGGCGGCATCTCTCTTTGGCATCTTTTATTTTCACGTTGAAATAATCTCGAAAGTATGAAAAGAAAAGAACAGAAAAGGAAAGAAAACTTCTCTACAATATGCATTCGATCTCGACAACGTTGCTACGAGCGTTCTCTTTTTTATTTAAATTCGAATCGATCGATGGTCGTACGTACACTCGCGAAAAAGAATGTGACTTCTTCTTCTACAAAAAGAAAAAAGAAAAATAACCGAAACGCATGCGAGTTCGGTAAAGGAAAAAGAGGAATAAAAAAGTTGGTTGTTAAATTAAATGGAAAATTCTGCAGCTATATTTGGAAAGACGCATGCCCTCTATATTCTTTCTCTCTTTTTTCTTTTTTTTTTTTTTTTTTTTTTTTTTCTTTTACCTCTGCTTCCGGAGACTGCACGGTCAAGGACTGTCTGGGTGGCTTCTCCGGAGGAACTTTCTTGAGGGTCCCGGTAAAGGTGCTCGTTGTAGTGGTACCACCAACGACGCTTCCGCTGACTCCAACGGTACCGACAACAACTCCCCCAGCCGATGTCGTCGATGTACTATCGTGACTGTCGATTTGACACTGATGTCGATGAAACTGCGAGAACGAACCGCGCGACGTATCAGCACGATCGAACTGTGGGAGACAAGGAAGTGGCATCTGCGACATGTTAGGTATCTGAATGGAATTCGGATCATTGACATCGTGTTGGATACGTGGAGATAGTTTCTCACAAACGGACGGCGGGCAAGCTTGAAGGCTCGAGCTTTGCGGATACGTGGTGGTCAGTAGACTGTGATGGTGGCTGTGCACCGCCTGATGTTGATTCTGAGACAAAGAGGGTGTCTTCTCCAAATGATCTTGATGGTTACACAAAGGACTCATTTGTATTTGGTGTACGTCATTTCCAACGGCGTGCTGTTGAATTTCCGTAGGCTGTCGTTGAATCTTATCGCCGATCTGATTCTGCGTTTGCAAACTTTGTAGTCGTGCCTGTAAATCGCTCTGTTGATGCTGAAATTGAGCCACCTTATCTAAGATCTGATTTTGATTCTGAAGGCATTGGAGTTTAGCTTGGAGGTCGCTCTGTTGACGTTCGAACTGGCTTAGCTTCTCCGAGATCAAATCGAGACTCTGCTGGTTGTGTAACTGTTGTTGTTGGGCCTGAAGGGAATCCGATTTGTCGCATTGGGAATCAAGCTGGCTCTGTAAGCATTCCGTTTGACTTTTGCTGTGAGTTAACAAACTCGAAGAGATATTGTGACTCTTTCTGTGACTGTGTATTATATGATCGACTTGATCGCTTTGTTTAATTGAATTGGACTCTCCGAAATCGGTGACTACCGTTAATACCGTCTTAGTATCTAATTTGGCTTCGCTCAATGCTGGATACTGATGACAAAGATTTGGACTGGCTCTTTGCGACGACACGGTACTCGCGGTGCCTGGTCCAAGATTAGCTACAGAACCACTGATCGGTTGATCGTCGAAATCTTTTCGAGACAATTCCATGTGTTTCGTTAGGTCGGCACTTACGTGTCGCAAATGACGGCGCTGTTCCATTATAGTACTCTGACTGATGTTTGGCAACGGTTGAAAAGCCGACTGCGACATTCTCGTTTCTTTGCGTTCTTCGGATGGATGTAAAGATCGAGATTCTCTTCTTTCCTCGGATTGATTACGAGATCGCGGACTGGTAGAAAATATTTGATTCTGCATCATGTTCCTCTCTAATTCTTGACGCTGCCTTTGTTCGGCCCACATTGCTAGCTCTTGTCTGGTCTTCTCGAAGTTTTGATTAACAAACGATGGACTTTTCTGATTCGCCCGATCAGCAGACGTATCTCGAATCGGAACGAAAGGCATGGGCGATCTTCTAACGTCTTCCACTCTTTTACCCTCCAAATTCATCGGTGACCGTCTATGTTCCTCGAAATAATCCGATCGTCTTGTTTCTTGCGGTATGACAACTCTTTGATTCGGACTCACGTTGCCCCAATCCGCCTTTCTATCGGTGGCCACACTTTTCCGATTTTCTTGTCTCGAATCGAACGCCATAGGTGAAACTCTTAAGCTCGGGTCCAATCTTCTCTGATCAGTTAGGAATACCTGCGTACCCTCGACACGTTTCGGTTCTATAACCGTTGGCTTTCTGGATGGCACAGTCATGTCTTGATTTCCATCGCCGGGAAACGTAAAAGTGATGGTATCGTTGCGTCTTTGAAAACTCGTCGTAACGTCAACGGATATGGACTTTCTGTGCTCCGATTTAGAAACGTACAAACCACACTCCGTTCCGATATTATCTACAACCTTCTCCCGTACCGTTTGATCACCATTCGCGTCCACATAGAGACCGTCCTGCCTTGTTCTAGGATTCTGGTTTATCGTAGTTAGATATCTCCTTTCTTGCGTCTCACCCGCAGTTATTTGCGAACCTTGTACGATTATGGCACCTTCGCTACGATGAATCTGATCTTGAGGTGGATTCTGCGATTCGTATTTAACTTTTTGCAATGCTGGTACGTCGACGCTAGCCGATTTTCTGTGTCCCGTGTCGTGCGTGATCTTCGAATTTCCACGGGGCGGTACCATCGGTTTTGGGCCACGACTTGGCCTTTCAGTCGTAGCGATTGCTATTCCATGAGCAACGTTTTGAGCGATCGGTTGAATTATCGGTTGCGTTTGATATTGGCTCAGCTCCTGAGTGAATCTCTGTGGATTCGGCGATTGTTGGCCGAATTGTTGAGCCTGATAGATGCCCGCGTGGGGATTGTACGGCACCGCATTCATAACAGTTTGAGGATACTGGCTATACGGATATTGAGGTTGGCTACCAAATTGTGTATATCCAGGTGGTTGTGGTACCACAACGCTCGCAAAGTACGGCGGTTGTGGACTAGCCGATTGAGAGGGTATCTGTGTTCCGTGTTGGACGGTAACATACTGACTTTGACTCGCGAACATCGGATTGGCAACAGTGCTTTGGCCATACAACGTCGGATCTCTATACGTAATGTCTCGGTTTACGTAACCGGTCCTCTCCGCGTACTGAGCTTGCTGAGGATATATCTGCGACCTAACATCAAATTGACCTCGTATTTGTGGATATTGACTTTGCTCATAGTCCGGCGCAAATTGAGGTTGAGCTTGTACCGGGACGGTTTGCGTGCTGGTTTGAGAAACGTGCTGGACTCTTTCGGCGTTTGTTTTGTCCACGGTATATTGCTGAGGAGGTAATTGACCCGTAGGAGGATGTCTATCCTCCGGTACTCCTACAACAGATTGCCTTCTTCCAGATGGATACTGTCCGGTCTGTTGATCTTGCTGCGTTTGCTGCTGTAATGGCTGTGATTGTTGTTGAACCTGCTGCTGATGTTGCAGCTGTGGATGTTGCTGCTGTTGCGGCTGTGGATGCTGTTGCTGTTGTGGCTGTGGATGCTGCTGTTGTTGTTGTTGTTCTTGATTCTGCATGGTCGGTTGTCCCTGTTGATTTCTCTCTTGAGAAAATCTCTCGAAATCCAAGGTTCGATTCTCAAAACCATTGGATAGGTCTTGTTTTGTCGTATCCGTCGATGGATCGGCCCGGCCATTTTGGTGGCCATCTGTCTGTTGATTTTCCATCGTTTGCCCGTTTTGACTAGTTTGACCCTGTGATCCGGTTAAGCCTCCTGATCCGGACTGCGACATAGCGGCGGCCCCCACCGACGGTCGTCCGCCGATGTAGCCGAGAATTCGCCCTAATCCACACACCGTGACGACTTTTTCGCTCCCCTCCTCGGAAAACTTAGAACTCGATGACGAATCAGATCGGTGACGATCTTTCGTGCCACCTAAACGTCAGAAGATCGGTTCGAGGCATGTAAACTTCGATATTCCGTCGGGCTTAATTTTAATTGTATTTTCGCTACGACACCTAAGATCCCCTCTTCTTGATCGAAACAGTTTTCTTGATTTACGATCGATATTGCCAAACGATTCTTTTTCTTCTCGCGCTATTCTCTCTCTCTCTCTCTCTCTCTCTCTCTCTCTCTCTCTCTCTCTCCCTTTTCTTTTTCCCTTCTCCTCTATCTTCTTTCGCCGACTATCGATTAAAATTATACTTATCGACGTCTTGCTCTCTACGTGCCTTGTCGAACACGTATGATAATAATCTTACAACCTCGTAATTATCTACGAATGACTCTCTGGTCTATTTGATTTAAAGCCGTATCGAGTTCTTTCTCCTTTCTCGTATTTTTATTCCCTGAGACTCGTTATACGGACATTCTTCTTTTACTTCACTGCGCAAATGGCGCTTGCGTAGCGTAACACAATAAGCTCGTTGTTCTTCGCCTAGATCGATATATCACTTTGTATAGAGTATATATCTATGTACATATATATGTTAATATATTATATTATATCGGATGGATAGTATCGAAAGGATTTTGATTATCCGGTACATCGGTGTAAATTCTTCGAAAATTCGTTCGTTTAATTTAACTTTGATTTCCTTTTTGTTTCTTCGTGTCTTTTCAAGACAAGACTTTTGATTAAACATTTAAATTCTTCAAATTCTACTAGCATCGATTTGTAGAGATCATTGGAAATTTCTAATATATATATATATGTATATATATACATGTATATATATATATATATATATATATATATATATATATATACATACATACACACACACACACATATATATATATATATTAGAAATATGTATATATATATATATATATTTTACGTTGTGTAAGTTTTGACAGCGACTATCTTCAGTTGCCGTTGATGCAAGTCCCCGAGGGTGATCTGTAAAAATATAATATCTCCGTTTGCTGACTCGGCGACGTTATACGTCTCGCACCTTTTGAAACGTGGTAATCCAGGAAACGTGCGTCCGCCATAAAATGGGTTAAAGTTTGTTAAAAATTGTCACGAATAAGAGCTTCACTTATCGCGTCAGGGTTTAACAGAACGAAAAGCACGAAACTTTTGAATTTAGCGGTAAGCAACGTGAAAATTTTGTTTCTGCGGTTAAACCGAACGAAATATTCGCGCCTGGACGAATCGATAAACTGCTGTTCGACCTCGAAACTGTCGACATTTGGAGAGTAATCTTTTTGCACTTAAACACCGTAATGGCTTTCTGGTAGAACACATACTCATAAGCCCACTATGCCGACGCAAACGCTCACTTACAGAGACATATGCGGCTACTTTTACGTTTATACAGTTCGTTCGTTCGTTCAAAACGACAGTCAAATCGTTCGTGCTGCTTATACGGTCTGTGACATATATCATATGCCATTAACATTTTGTCGACGCATTTATTGAAATTCTGCTAGCTCTCCTACCGTTCCCATTTATACGGGTCTGCATTAAAACTAATCGGTAAGCATTAAAAATTTCGTCCCTCTGAACCATATATAAAAACGAGAAATCAATGCGATAAAGGGTAAAACATTTGATAGAAATTAAAGGCGATTTAAAAAGAGACAAGACAATATTTGAAAAATAACCAACGAAAAAAAAATTCCTTAACATTTATGGCAATTCGCACAACATGGAAACGTAATATTTATCTTCGTTCGTTAGTTTCGTCGGTGGAATTTGAAGAATATTTCGTATCAGATACATCGACGCCCTTAGTCTATGAGCTATACGAAAATTGAAATCCTTTTGAAATTCGAAGCAATCAAAGTTTTCGTGCGTTTCACCGTTGGCATGGATGATAAAACGGATGGGAGAAAAAATGTCTGTGGACGTGTGTGTGTGTGTGTGTGTGTGATAGAGAGAGAGAGAGAGAGAGAGAGAGAGAGAGAGAAAACCGCGTGTGTAGTAGAAGTGATCAATCCCGTTCATCGGAACAGGGGAATTGTTTTCACGATTTCCGAAATACACCGTGATGACTTTAATTTCTCTGAGGCAAAGCTATCTTTCATTGCCACTAACTTCACAGCTGACGGAATACGTGACGAAAATCCAACCAAGCCGGGAAAAAGCTAAAGTAACGAGCCATTGGCGAATATTCATCCTTGCACTTTGACAGGATTTTCGGATACATCGTTGGTTGATACGTTTCCCAACAAACTAATCTCTTATGCATAATAATCTACTCTACGTGCCGTTAACGTGCGATTGAAGGAAGAGTCGGATCATAGCGTTTAACGTTATATCGGGTACGCGCTATTATCTTTGGGAACCAACTATCGTGTCTTTTCATTCGTCTCCCCCATGTTGTATATTTCTATTTTTCTTCTATGCTAAAACTTCGGTGAAAGGGACGCACAGATAAAACGAGCCCAAAGTGTACAGAAATTTCTTCCTTTCCTTTTTTGTGTATTTCTTTTTTTTCTTTTTTTTTTTTTTGCTTTCTTTCTTTTTTCTTTTTGTCGTGACCACTGGCGTTGCCACCAGGTATCTCTGTAAGTTTTGCAACATCCTGCTCGTAAAAACGGATTTATCTTCGTGGCAACTGGAACGAGCGTAAAAAAAAATATCGCGAAAAAAAGAAGAATTAATACCCACTTGTTCTCCATTAGAACGGCGACTCGTTAAAATCACGATAGCATTGCGATTTTTTTCTATGACTCCATTATCATTATCATACTTGTTTTCGTATAATCCTCGAATATTTATATACGATATATATAAATATAAATATATATGTCTGTGAATATATGATTAGAGATATTTCAACATTCAGGCAATTCATTCGTTGTATTATGCAATTAATTGCAAACAAGGGCGAATGTGTATATATATATATATATATATATATATATATATATATATATATATATATATATATATAATCGATACATTCAAGCGAACCGATTGACCCATATAATGTGTACGATTATTTAGTTATTTCTCTACATTGATGTCTTTTAATTTTTAGTTTCCCCTTTTTTTTTCTTTCATACGCTTTATCGATCTGTGCACTTTCACGGTATATACTATAAATAGTAGTAGTAGTATTTCTTCAAAGGGATAGAATATTGAAAGAAAAAACGGAGGAAAAATATATCCGATTAAAAGGTTAGACGGTGAGTTTTAATAGATGAAATTTTCCACGCAACATCGCAAGAAGAGATTAAATGCAATTAAAAATTAATTAATTCCAATTTGATTTTTACGATACAATATTAAGCGTGTAATTAAATAATACCTTTTATTATGTGTTTTAATGGATGGACTATATCGACGTAAATTGTTTTAATTTGTGACCGCAAAACTTGAAGGGATAGACAAATAATACCAGGGAATTAGAAAACTTATAAATCAATCATATTTATTTGAAAGTTAAGTTTTGCCTCGCGAGAAAAGATGAGAGGGTTAAAGAGGGAGATAGACAGATAGAGAAAGAGAGAGAGAGAGAGAGAGAGAGAGAGAGAGAGAGAGAGAGAGAAAGTTGAGATCCAATAAACCATTTCGAGGCTACTCCTTGAAGATAACTCGGAAAATTTCGCTGTGAGACTACTAGGTCGGTTTTATGATCGTTCATACTTACTATACTGAACGTGCGCGTAGATACACTCACATTTCCAAGTCCGTGTACGGAAACACACTAAGCGTATCGTCCACAGGATGCTTTGATCGAGTATACGAGTGATACGTTCTCCGTTCGGAATTTGGAACGAGTTCATACACGTGCTTCTCAACCAGTAGCATCGAAGAAAGAGAGATAGTGATAGAGATAGAGAGAGGAAGAGAGAGAGAGAGAGAGAGAGAGAGAGAGAGAATTCCACTCTCATAACCCTTCCTTCTCTTTGCGATATCAATCGTTAATCCGTTCAACGTAAAATCTACTATATCCAACGAAATTACACATTCGGAGAACGCATAGGTGAAGGCACAATTTTGGTACTATGTGTAGGTATCATATATACATACATATGTTGTGTGCGTGTGTGTGTGTGTGTGTGTGTGTGTGTGTGTTTGTATCATACGTATATAAGTATACATGTTGTAGGTATACATAGAACCAAGGGAAAGACAAAGATATTTTATACGTCTGTTATTCTTCGCCAACGATTCCTTACACTTCACCCTTCTATTCCGAGCATTTTTTTATTTGTCACATAATTATTAATCTAGCAACATAACACGATCCTTTCTATTCTTCTCGTTTCAAAACAACACTTCTGATATAAACGACACTTTCTCCCCAAGAGCGAAAGAAATTTCTCCAAGCATTTTTTCGAGTCACGTTACAACAAGCGATACCTACAATATGACGAAACACGCGATACCATCGATTCGATCTTCGAAAGGTTAATACGTTCGTAAGGTATTAATTTTGTAGATGCCATATAGATTATAGATACCTTTTTGTCTTCATTCTGATGTCAGCGATACAATCGCTAATTGCGATTAGACCCGTTGAAACGATATGCTATTCTCATTTCTTGTCGAATACGAAGATGTCGTTACTTGGGAAGTATTGATCTTGTTACGGAGTCATAGAATTCGATCTCCAATATTCTATCTTATGGAGAATTCTATAAATCTTATAGTACAGTCGTCGATAATTTGTCGCTTGTGTTTGTGCAAAGTTTCCTGATATCTCGATATTTCTCGTCGTAGCGAATGAAGAAAAGAAACGAAAAACAAAAAAAAAAAAGAAAAAGAAAAGGAAAAAAAGAATAATAACGATAGAAAAAATAAAAGGACAATAATAACCGCGTTGATAATTTCATTTCAATTCGATTTAATCGTCAAAAACTTTTATGCGAACCTGTATTTCCATTAATGTCAATGAATTCGTAAGTAATATAGGATCGAATTAAATACACGACCAGTGACGATTTTAATGGCTATTATTGATGGAAATGAAACGTTCATTGAATTAAATATACGAGCGTACCAGCAGTAATATTTAATTTGAAAATAAATAAAAAGGAATACCTATACACTCTTGGTGAATAACAAAAGTGAGAAAAGGATGCAGGAGGGAAAAAATAACGGGGAGAGGTAGGGAAGGGTGGAGGGGGAGGGGGAAATGGAAGAACGGCCGTAGGAAGAATGATCTCTTGTTATTCGTTCGGAATTGAAAATTTTGTATTAACAAAGTTTCTTTTAAAGAGGAAGAAAATCACAAAGCTTCGACTCCTACGTGATACTTCGTACAATCGTTTTCCCATCTAACAATGTCAATTCCTGATTTCCTCGTCTGCGATCGACAATCCTCGTTCTAATTGTATTCTTACTTTGAAACAAAAGATAGAAATGCAGAGTACATATAGATACGAATTACTCGCGTCAAATCTGTATCATCTTTACTTTACTTCAATTGAGAATTAAATTTGAGGAGTAGATCGTCTGGCGTAAAGTTATATCGGAAGAGCCTTAAAGGAATAGGGTATTATATCGAATGTCGCGAAAGGACACTCGGATCGTGCGGGCTGAAAGCCTCGGGGAAAGATCCGATTTAATCGGGTTGTAATATTTCGTTCTGGGGTTAATCGAATCCCGTACTCGTCCGATTGGCGCGTTACCAAGAGTTCAAATGTGGGTGCTCGCATGGCTGGGAAAGATAGGAAGATCGATTAAAATCAATTACGATGTAAGAGGAAAAGGGAGAAAATTCGATGGAGGGACGGGGCAGGGAGAGGCATTAATTACCAATCGATTCTTCGTAAAACGAGCCGAAAAATTGACGCTCTGCGAATGGCATTTGAACTCTCCAATTTAAAGTTCTAGTTATTTAAAATCCAGGAGCGAGCCAAAACCGAAGCATTGTTCGTTGGTAGGACGTGACGAGTCTAGTAGAAGTTTGTCGGTAGGGGGAGAGTTAATATTCGTGCGTTATCTATCACAAGCATGTGTAACCCTTCGTCCTCGAGACTGAGTCTGAAAAGGTGAAAGAGAAATAGAGAAAGAGAGAGAGAGAGAGAGAGAGAGAGAGAGAGAGAGAGAACGACTGGATCGTCATATTCTCTAAAGTGGAACGAAAATTTCGACCCTTTGGAGTTTCAACAGACTGCATCGAGGTCCGGTGATAATAACGATGACGTTCGATTCTCCTTCAATCACCCACAACAAGAGTGCTTTCTATTTCGAGTTCTCAGTCGATGTGCTTGTCTCCATTCTCCTTATCATTTTACCGAACAGTTATATACGATGTCCTACGATGGCAATGAATGTTAATTTCACACGTGCTTTTGTACGAGATAATTAACATCGTGTTGGTATCTGATTTTTTTCTTTCTTTTTATTTATTTTTTCGAGGATAGAAAATGAGGAAGACATCGCCGTTGGGACGATAGAGATGTTTTTACGATGATAGGTAATCTTTGCGTTGTATGTCTTCTTCGTGTTATTTTCTTATCTCGGCTTCGATGTGTCATATAGGAAAGTCAAGTGTAGACATAAGCTGATTCGTATGTTTCGATGTAAAACCATGTATTATTCTTACGTAGGATACACGTGTTGATTATCGACATTATTCGAAATCACCTTAAATGAAATTTAACGCGGGTATTCATAAATGGGAGATCAAATGTGTTATATTCCATCGCAAAACGATGCACCTATTACTTTTCCTCCGTTGTCGTGAGACAACGTTAGTTAGCTTATTGTTAGTTGCATTCTAATTTCCATATTTATCAAGCCGTGGACCGGAAGTTTCTTCGCTTAACTTTGTTCGAGCCGTTGGAAGTTCGACTATCAAAACTTAAGGAAGCTCCTCAGCGAAAACTACTGCCCGGTTTTGTTGCCTTGGCAACGGCAAGAAAATTAAAGGGAAGTCATCATTCGATCTATCTCTATCCTCCTTGGAAACGGTTAAGCGATTTACATTAAATCCATTGTAATTCACGTTGGAGATAATTACATTCTTATTTCTAATTAAACTCGATCGAATTTAAAATTAGCTAGATTATGTCATCGACAACATATATTGTTTTACGTGTAAACATTTCCGGCGTAAACAAAAAACGAGCCTTTGTTTCGTAAATAAATCGAATTAAAAAATTATCCCCGTTCGAAAATCAATGAAAAGGGGACTACTACTACCTATCTAGGTTCCGTAAACGTTCCGCGTAAATTCGTCGTCTAGTCCATTATCATCTTCCATATATTTTCATAATACATGTTCACATTTCCACCGAAGTAAATCTCATTAAGGAGAAATTATGCGTACCTTTCGCTTTAACTCATCGCACTGATTACACGTTCTATGTCTCTCCCTCTCCCTCCCTCTCTCTCTCTCTCTCTCTCTCTCTCTCTCTCTCTCTCTCTCTCTCTTTATCTCGAACGAATGAACGAACGAACGAAGGATAACGAACCATGAAAGATAATTTCAAAGTCAGCTCGTTTGATTCAAGTTGTATAAGGTATGAAAATTTCTTATTCGCACAAGTTCGTTCGTTTATTCACAATCAACGATACATCTTTTGCGGTCGATCAAATACAAATTGTTGTAGCGCAAAAAGTGTGAAGTGAAAAAAAAACAAAAACAACGAATTAAGTAAGGTAGAAGGGAGGTGGAGGGATGGAAAGAAGCGTCACGAAGAAGGTAGGGAAACATCGTATCCCTTTTAGAAATTTTCTCCGTAATGTTAAAGCGCTCCCTAAGCGTCATAATAAATGAAGCGAACGGGCGCGGACTACGAAACCTTTTGGCCTGATGAGGATGGAAAAGAGGGATGGGAGGGAAAGAGAAATAGCGAGAGATAGAGATAGATAGAGATAGAGAGAGAGAGAGAGAGAAAGAGAGAAAGAAAGAAAGAAGAAAATGTCTTTCGCGTTGGAAGAAATGCGAGGATGGAAATTAGAATGCTGGAAGCTTCCAGGCGAACGAGAGACGATGAAAATTTGTAGCGAGACAGGAAACGTTTGTTCGTCGCTGATTTGCTCGTATATTCAAGGAACGTTTTACTAGGAATGTTTTCAGAAATGAAAAGTAAAATTACGTAGAAAGGATATGGTTCATTTATGTACTTATTGTTGTATTAATTGCTCCTTTTTAAATGGTTGTTTTATCATCTACGAAAGTAGATGAAGATGTGAATGAAAAACTGAAACCAAATCATATCTCTCCTCTCTCTTTCTCTCTCTCTCTCTCTCTTTCTCTCTCTTTCTCTTTCTCTTTCTCTTTCTATTTCACTTTTTTTGATGATACCGAGTGTAAATGAGTTATCCTAGAAATGCCTGGCAGATTATAGGGTAATGACGAAACTTTACAACGGCGAAGCTTCTAAAGGTGTTGTGACAATTTTCTTGAGCGTAGATGCACGAGATAGTAAGTACCTACAGTAAGATATCCCGTAAGATTAAGATCTCTCCCTAAGGATGGTAATAAATGAAGAGTACGCGTGAATACTGCGAAGCTCCAAGATCGCAGAGAAATATGTCCTGCGAAAACGGAAATACTCTTTGACACAAACGCGACCCTAATCGCGTATAAATCATTTAGAATCATCTCTGTCTCTCTCTCTCTCTCTCTCTCTCTCTCTCTCTCTTTATCTATCTATATATCTATCTATCTCTATCTCCGTCTTTATCTCTATCTCTCTTTCTCTTTATTTCTCTTGTGCCTCTTACATTAAAAACAATCTTTCCAGAAAGGAAAGAAGCTTCTTTATATCTACGAGTCTACTATAAATCGTAATGAATATTGAATGTTACACGAGTTCTAGTGGCCCATCGTAGCGTAAAATAGAAACGAGAGATTTTTTTTCTATCGTAAAAATTTTTTAAATCTTCCAAAATAAAAGGCTGATTGGATGGGTAAACGAAGATTCGCAAATGAAGTACGAATGCTAGGTTTGCAGAGAATTATTTCACAAAAAGGAAGGTACGCTTGATCGATGTAGGAAGAAGGCAAACGTTTACGTAAGTTGATTTAGTTTTGTCTGTGAAATAAGTAGATCGTGATAGCCTTTCTTTACTTCTATTCCTCTTTCTCTCTCTTTCTTTATCTATCCATCTATTTTTCTTTCTATTACCTGTGATATTTCACTTCAATCTGTCCGTGAGGGAGAATGTGTGCGCATAGGGGCTATCTTTCATTCTCGACCGAGAAGAAAATCAAGGACAAATTTTTCGAATAATTCAACGATATTCAACTTTCTTTTTTTCATTTCGAGTAGAAATTCAAACTAAAAGCCGAGATTGATGTCGAGTTTTCATGAAACCATACGATCCAGGTTATATATATTTACTTGTTTAATATATCACTAATTCTGTATCCCTGTCTTTTGAATATATGTATCATTGATTAATTCGAGAAAGTATTTGATTCTCTTTCCAAACGTACTTATGCGACATACAAACTAATGAACGATATCGAAACTTAGAAATTCGTATGGTTAACGAGCAATATTATGAGAGTAACTTTGTGAAAGCGGCGCGCGGTTTAACAATCTCGAAAATTTAATCATCCTAGAAAATTAGAAATATCTCGCAGCGTGCTGTATGGACGTACAACAAAGTCAAACTTCGCAACTATTTTCAGTTGACGTCACTCAAACGCGTCATAATTAAGCAAATTTGTAGATTTAACTTCTTTCTCTCTCTCTCTCTCTCTCTCTCTCTCTCTCTCTCTCTCATTTTATATATTTCTGTTGAATAACAATTAAGGAAGTAAAATTTATCAACATACAACAATCGGCCCATGAAACTTCCGTTCCTCTAATTATTTCGCGATTTGATAGCCAATAGACTTTAAAATAAAAATCATCAATTATTTGTTTCGTTAATGGTGTATTAAAATCTCAATGTTCAATCTTGTTACATATTATTAACTATGTCATAACATAAGGTAACACGTATTAACAAAAGCTCTGAACTGTGTATTCTGAAATTATACATCTAAATGTTCGACTAATATATAGACAAATAATATTAATGAAAATCGAAGACATAAATAAATAATGTAATGTCGATTAGTCACACGATTGAAATAAATATTTCCAAGAAGTATATATTAATTTTTAAATTAACATGCATAAATTCCTTCGACTTTTCGGAATTTTAGATACCTATCCAGAACCGAAGCTGCATAGATTGCATTTTATCCTCCGTCTTCTCAAAAGATTAAAATGCAATTTTCTAAGGATTTATTCGCGCATACCAGATATCGAGTAAAACGCGTCAAAGATTTATTCCGTTTTTTTTTTCTTTTCTTGTTTTTTTCTTTTTTTTTTCCTTCTACCTAAGTAACTATCTGCTACCTATATGATATTTCGAAATTGACTTTCTTCTGCTACGTCAAAAGCCCTACAAAAGCTCTAAGAAATTCGTCGACACTTCCGACCTTTCCACTTCTTATCTTTTAAATTCTCTCTACTTCTTTTTCTTCTTATACACATTTCGCGTTCTTTTGAAAAAACCACAAAGAAGATTTCAAATCTTAAGAAAAGGAAAAGAAAAAGGATCGGAGATAAGTGCCGGAAACTTTCTTTCTCATATAAATACATACATACATATATATATATATATATATATATATATATATATATATATATATATATTTTATTCTCTCTTTTCAAAAACGTTTTACGTACGAGCGTTAGAAAATTGCGATTATCGATAGAACGTGCAGTTGCAGCCTACAAGATAATTGCGTCATAGCTAGAAGAGATCTGAATTCTCTGGTTCGGGTTCACCGAGGAAGTAGAGAGTTACGTGAGTAGCCTTCCAAATCAAAGTATCCTGCAGGGTGCCAGACTGCCGAATAAAATCCAATCTCTCGTCTCGTCTCACTTCTCTCTCACTCTTTTTTTTCTATATTCTCTTTTTTTCCTTTCTTTCTTTCTTTCTCTTTCCATTCCCTGCTTCTTTCTCCCTCAACTGAATATCGTACTTACGTGTATATATAGCTGTTCGTCTCTTCTGTGTACCGTATGTACGTAGGTATATAACTACGTACTGTACCTAGATGTATAAATACTTACACTCATATAGGTACATACATAGTTATGTTATGTATATATCCACGTATGTACGTGCATGTAACTTCCTTCGTGCGTTAGAAAACGTGAAAAAGTCGTGCTAGGATAAAATGCCGTTGTTGCATTTCCTACCCGTTCTGAAATTCTCACGTGAGCTACATGCGAATTTCCGTAATAAGCATTCTTACACTTTCCTTCGTGTAAACCCGAAACTCGCTCTTGCTCGAACTAGGGGATCTCCATAGGACTATCAATTGGTTATATCACTGACTATACCTATAGATAGATACGTAGTATATACATAAATACATATATATATATATATATATATATATATATATATATATACATACACATATATGATATATATATATATATGTATATGTATATGTATATGTATATGTATATAGATATACAGCTTTCTATCTAGAAACATAATATATCTACTAGACGGCATTATCGATTTGTCCACAGTCAATAATAAATGTAAACACTTCGCTTATAATTAATTGCAACAATTCATGAAAATGTTATGACAAATGATGTATGTAATGTAAATGATGATGAGAGTGCGAAGCTCTTTGTTCCTATATTCGTGTTGTGTATATGAGGTGAACGAACTCGGATAAAGAAAGAAAGAACGGAAGAAAGGAAGAGAGAGAGAGAGAGAGAGAGAGAGAAAGAGAGAAAGAATGATAGAAGGGAAAGAGATTCTCAAAGAAGAGAAAGTAAGCGAGATGTAAGCTTTCGTGCAAGAGAAAAATCCGTAAAAGGAAAATCCGTAAAATAGAGTATCTATCTATCTATGTGGAAGGATCGTTCTCAAGCATTTGATTTGACCTCGATTCTTTAACAGTACGCATCACGTCTCATTTAATCCGTCGTTCTTTAATACACATCCATAAAAATATCGAGTTGGGGCAAATCGGACAATAAATCGTGTATCGTGTCGCTGTTATTTACGAAGATCCACTACGTGCGACGAAGCACTGGATTATTTTCTTTCCCCATATTTTTTTTTATTAATTTATTTTTATTTTTATTTTTCCGTTTCTCAATGAAATACGCCAGGAAATATGTGAATCCGAAGTACACGATCATCCATAAATATCATGCAACGGATATTAATACCCGATGGAAAGTTTAAAAGTAAAATAAGTCTATCCCCCATTCGCGCACAAAGTTATTTTGTCACGATTTTCAAATATTATCCTATCTGGATGGATCTACTCAGCTTGGAGATAGTACAGTGACAACAAAGATGAACGAAGCGAGAAATATCCGTTTTTAATCTGAAGATAGCGAGGAGTTTCAAGCGAGATGACGACAAATTAAAATGTGTTGCTTTCTCTCTCTCTCTCTCTCTCTCTCTCTCTCGGATTAATATGCAGTAAGCTCTCTATATTACGATTCTTCATTCTCTTCTAAGGTCAGACAGTGAGTTCTCACTTCGCCCCAATAATCTTTAATACGTTTTATCATAGTTGCTATTCGATATCGATCGTAATTCGTGGCAATCTTTTAACGATACCTACCATCGAGAGGGATCTCTACTACGCACTCGAATAAGAGGTTCGTTCTCTAGTCGTCGAACCATTTATCTTTCCAGTCGGTGTCCTTTCAACCCCTTCTACATCCCAATTCTTATTCATGGGTCGCTTCCTCGTAGGCGAAGCGTCCTGGAATGTCAGCGGAGTTAACTTATCGCCGAAACGTTTCTGCATGACGTCAAGGGACTTAAACAACGCAGAAACTCGCTATCATCCGTCTTCGTTTTTTTTTTTTTGGTAGTCTAAGGGAAAGGATAAAGATAAAGAAGGATAAAAAAGACATTCTTGCGTTCGTGCTATAGCTTTCTTTTAGCAAGTTTGCGACACCCGAAGAAAAACATAACCGAAAAGAGAGAAAAAAAGGGGAAAGTGACATTTCGACTCCGTCGGAGATAAAACCGAAGAATCTTCATGCTGTTAGATACGTAATGTTGAGAGAGATTTTTAAGAAATATCGATAATCTTGACAATTCGTACCAAAAAAGTAAAGAATATAATAATTTTTAATAAGTTCATTTACGATAGGAATATATTAAGTTACAGTTTCAAATTCTTATCTCGTGTTACGGGTCAAACTTGAAAAATGACGTATCAGCCGAAAACGAAAAGGAGCAAAAGTTAAACAATGTCCATATTTCAAAAGATATCGGGTGGGGGGAAGGAGAAAGAGAGAAAAGGCCGCGTATTCGGAATATATACGGATAAATTGTACGAGTCTATGTAGATTTATATCTCCGCAACTTCCTTTTCTTCAGCAATTTATATTTTTCTTTCAAAATAGATCGCAGAAATTCCTCAGTAATGGGGAATGCAATTATGATATTCATGTATTCCAAGAGCGCGAGCAGAGTGTTTGCTTGCTTTTATGATATCACAACAAGTATGACTATGGCTACATAATTAAACCCCAACATTACGAGAAGCGTTGATAATGGTGAGATTGGTAGGTAACGAATACGTGAAAGAAGAAGAAGAAGAAGCTGTTCAATTTAATTATACACTACTGCACATTTTTCATTTTTTTTTTTTTTAATGTAATAGGCATTTGAGTTTTTCTTCGGTGGATTACTCGAAATATAGAAGTTTATATATTTTTTACGTTAACTCGTAATTCGGTGGGAAGAGGAAACATTGTAAAAGTGATACGAGATGGTGAGCATTCGTACGAATTAAATTCCACTGTGGTAAAAATGATGGTTTGATTTGATTGCGATAGTACGTTACAATGGCGGGAAACAGTGACATATTTCAGAAAGTTTTTCATACGAAGTATTTTCAACTCGCTTACAACCAGAATTGTCCACGTATGGAAATCGACCTAAATTTTTACGAGCAGCGGTACATACGCCCGACCATTTTACAATATTGCTTTCATTTAAAGCCAAAAGTACATCGTCGATCAGTGCATCGTGAAACTTAGATGTTAGTCATGAAGCACATTAAGGAAGCGCACTTAAGAAACACCTGCGCCCCGTGAAGCGTTCGCTCTCTTACTCAGTGAAATATCTTGCGTCTAAAGATACATTTTTTATCCCGGAAAGTTCTACCCGCGATCTATAGGACGCACAATGCTATGAATGTAAAAATTTTACGTGCCACCGAACGTTGTCCGGCGCAATGCTCGCCGCTTATCCGAAGTGTGCCCAAGTCGCATTACTTTGATCATTCTGCTACATTAACAACTTGGGATATATACGATGGGGCAATAAATGATAGCGAGTTATTTCCTAAGATAATTTCGATAATGATTTGAATACTTATAAAATTAAATATAACGCACGAGGACTGCCTATTTCGTTACGATTTAAATGAAATGTAAAATTTTCGATTGGGATAGTAAAGTATCTCTTTTTCGAGAACAATACGATAAACTTAAACGTTCGATTTGAAACAATGAGAGCAATCTCTTTTTCCTTCAATGGATCGTTTCATTTAATTTAAATCATAAATTTAATGAGACGTTCGTTAACAATTGTAATGGCATTAACTTGAAACGTTTTATTTGGTTCACCCTGTATATGTCGTACCTATCTTGCACCTGTAAGTTACGCTTGGTGGCGCGATATTTTCTCGAAGAAAAATCGAATACCATTTGGATTGCGTCTGTGTTTCACACAAAAGCTCTTTATATATTGTTCTCATGTAAGTAAAATACAAAAGATATATTATGATTTACTTTATCACAATATTAGCTAACATTTCTGTTCTTAGAATTTGACGTGTTTGCAATATACCCTATACCTACGAAAACTAACTTTTCTCATTCGCCATTAATTTCAATATTAATCGTGGTACAGAGCGAACATCGTAGAAGCGTCACTTAATTAGCCGAAACTGGTCTGTGAATCGAGTTTAGAAGTAAGAACACCAAATTATCGAATATTCGCGAATTTGAATAGTGAATTCGTGGAACGGGGAGAGAATGCTAAAGAGAAAGAGAGAGAGAGAGAGAGAGAGAGAGAGACTCATGACAAGCCGGTGTTGACTGCTGACAAACCAAACGGAAAGTATATGAAACTTTGACACTTTTTATAGAAAATCTTGCCTTCTCAAGTGCATTCCTCGGCGAGAAAAATTTTCGAGATAATATTAGTTCTCGAAAGGTAACCGGAGAGAGGAGATTCTCGAGAAATTGGGTCGTAGAGTTAAAATAAAAATATTCTCTCTCTCTCTCTCTCTCTCTCTCTCTCTCTCTCTCTCTCACTCACTCACTCTCTCTGTCTCATTAAGCGAGAACTCTAAGAGAAGGAAATTATTAAAAGTTTCATTTTAATGATGGTCGCAAGATGGTCGATCTCTTCGATCTGTCCAAGTATGTTACCTACAAGACAGTAATTTTCAACGATAATTATTATTTGGCTCGTTCGTAACACGTGTGCTGGCAGCAACTAGGTGTACGTACGTACATTTTGCTTACGTTCTCTCACGTATCTCGAATGAGGAATAACATTTCCGTATGTCTAGAGAGGCATAAGTAGAAATTGCACTTTATACACAGCAGCCGCGATATAACCTGCAATTTGCCAAAGCGCACGGCAAATGTCCTGCGGGTGACTCGTCTCTCTTTCTCTCTCTCTCTCTCTCTTTCTCTCTGTACATCTCCATCTCACCCTGTCTTTCTTTCTTTTCGTCTTTGTCTTTCACTTCTCTGTCCGCATCCCTTCTCGTTGAGGAGGGAAAAAGAAAATAGATGGAAGAGAAAAGGTGGTACCGCGCGTTCCGAATTCGCGTTTGTAGAGAGAAATCCTCGTTTCCTTGAAGCTCAGTAAAAACACAGTGGTACTTTCTTCTACCGAAAGAAAAAGAAACAAAAAAAAACAAAAATGTAAACAAAAAACATCAAAAAAAGAAAAGAAACAAGACAAAAAAAAAAACAAAAAAAGAACAAAAAAAGTACAAAAAGAAAGGAAAACTAGAGAAATGTTTGAGGCTGCTACAGTTGAGTAATTTTTTTTCCCCGCAATTCGCACTAGTCTTTCATTTTAACGCCAAGTTCTTATGTATGAATTTGTAATCCGTGAGGAATTGTTATGGGCCGTTCAAACGGGCCTGTTGTGAAATTTCCACTTTAAGGGTTAACGCAACTGTCGCCTATTTGCTTTCTTCGATCAACGAATAATTTGCATAGAAATTCGTAGCGGGGAAAAATTTTTCTAAAAAAATAAAGGAACAAGAGAAAAGAAAGAAAAAGAAATTGTACTGCGATATTCATGAGATAGAAAGAGAAACAGAATATATTTTTCAGGAGAACACATAAATGGGAAATAAAGTAAAAAAGAAAAGGTAAGGAGGAGAGATAGTAAAGTTGTGGTATAACAACTTGAAAATAAGATTGAATAATAAATGAAGGGGAGAAACGTGAGGTGGTGACTAAAGGAAGTGACTAAAAAGTAAATCCTTAAAACTGACAAAGGTAAATGCTTTTTAAATACAAGAAGACAAAGAAATTCCATGAATAACGAGAAGTCAATAAGAAGGATCGGCGAAAATATTCGGTCCGATGGCTCACAATAATAAATTATCTACGTTCTTGTTCTTTGAAGCACAGACTACGAACACGAGAGAGAGAGAGAGAGAGAGAGAGAGAGAGAGAGAGAGAGAGAGAAATAGAATGGAACGTCTTTCTTCGTAGGACTATGGTAGAAGCGCAACTTACTCTCCATAGTTTCTCCCCGATGCAATTATATGGTTCGATATGTTAATTAATCTCGACACGGATTCAAACTACATTACGTATTCGACGATCAAAGCGAGTGAGTGCGCACATTGGGCGTTTCTAGTGCAGGAATGGTTGGTGGTGATCAGTTAAAATTATAACTGGAAACACGCGCCCCTCGAATTCAGCCATGAACCTAGCGGAATTTATTCACGCCGTTCGCATTGACCAAGAGACTCCTGCTTTTGTCGCCAGCCATAGCAGCTATTGCTCGTTTGTAAGCGACCTTCGGTGGGAGGGTAAACATTCGACGAAATTCTAATGAGGTTGTGCCTACGACAGAGAGTGACCATTTATGGTCGTACGCTTGCTACTGCATAGCGATAACGTGTCCTGTGAATTTCGATTAAATATATACGTAAATATCGAATAATAAAAAAAAAAAAATAGACAACGACGACTACAACAACAAAATGAAAATGCTCGATTACTTTTTTGTTTGAAAGCACTTGATGTATGTACAAATCTGCCTTGAATCCGTTTATTTATTTTCTTTTTTTATACTCACGTATATTAAAGAGAGATATATGTATAGCTTGAAACAGTTTCTGTCATTCACTCAAGTTATTTCTCGATTTTATTGCCATTTTAGTGAAACGTTTGCACGAATTCATTATAATGTAAAAATCTGCAATTAAAATTGGGTAAGAAAAAAATGCTTACATTTGCGTATTAAAAAAGGAAAGCTTCTTTATGAAACGAGCTAACAATACCTATTGTATCGTACAAATATGTACTCAACTTTTATTCGTTTTAATATGAAAATTAAAAAAATTTCGTTCGTCATCGGGGGAATTTTCTTTGCTCGTTCGAAGCGTTTCTCATTTTACCGTTAAATTCGTTCTTTATACAATTCGGACTAAATCTTATTTCACGCGTTTTCGTGGCAACAACTGAGACTACTTTTTGACCTCTTAGCGTCTAATATTTAACACCATGTAAATTATATTGGCTCCTACTTCCGTGAAGCGCATACGCCCTCTTGGAATGTAAAACTAGCGGTTCCTGTTTCGTTCTATTCTTCGAGATAATCGTCAGTTAACGAAGTGCAAGTTTGATTTGACAAAAAAGAAAAGAACAAAAAAAATCAGAATATAATCCAAAATCAAATTTACGAGCTAACGTCGGTTACTTTATTCAATATTCCTAATTTAAATATTGTTAAAAGTATGAAAGCTTTCGAATACCTTTTACAAATTAAATTACATCGAACATTAATCTATATTTTCTACTCATTGGCATACATATTTAATTTTTCAATGAGAAACAAAATTGGATTAGAGAATTAGAAATAAGAGAGAATACGTCGAGATAATCAAGTAGAAGTAGTGATATATCGATTAATATCGAACTAGGTCGGTACGTTAATTGCCAAGAAGAAATCTCACTTATGCACATATTCGATGTCCTTTCGCGCGTACAAATAATCGGGAGAAAAAGAAAACAAGGCACGATCTCGATAGCGGTGCGAGCAAGCTGAGTCGTTTGTGGGACGAGGGAAAAAGAAAAAAAATTATGTATAACGATCGTTTCGCAAAGTTTTCCGACACGCGTCGCGTGTCGTCTGCTAAGAGATATGAATCGCTGCGCGTTCATCCTTCGTGTCGATGATGCATTCTATACTGTACTGTACGCACGCACACACACATATTCCGTGCGTTAATATTTGCAGATTAATAATTCTTCCATAGTTCGGTCAATTTCGATCGTCGTAATTAATGATAATGACATCAATTACTAGATCCTACTAATTCAAACGATCTAATTTTCGTCGTTCGTTAGTACTAAGCGCCTAAGTATCCCACCAACTCGTCATGATCCAATTCAACGATAATATGTTCCCTTTGTTCGTTGTTCTACTCAATATAAAAACGATCAAGAATCTTTGATAGCATCTACGATCGTTCATTAAGCCTCATTGTTTTTGATTTCAAGTGCAAAAGCAAATTGTCTTTGCATTTGACGCGTTTAGTAAGCTTGCTTTCGATTTTGAAATAACATGGAGTCGGCTGGATCTATTCGCATCTATCTCTATGCTTATTTTAAGGGTCGATCTTTTCCAATGACAAGGGGAGAGATACTCGAATCGAGGTCACGTCTCGATAAATGCGTTATAATTTCCTGGTGGAGGGGTGGGGGAAAGACCTTTCATCCATAGGAGGATGCTTCTTACGGTACTATACTCTACTTTTTAAGTCAATAAGGGAAAGTCGTTCTTGTAGGAAAGACCTTTGAAAAATTTGTCACTTTCACGTCTGACATAATTTTATGAAAATTCGTCAAAACGTCGTTCCAACGACATAATCGTGATATAGACGCTATAAATGAATTTAAATTTTCTTATAAACTCTTAATCGAAGAGCGCATACGATGAAGGTTTCTTTATTTCTTTTTTCCTTTTCTTTTTTTTTTTTTTTTTTTGTCAAATCTTATCCACGAGTGATCGAATATGAACGTCGTTACGAGCAGTTCGCGTAACGATATCAATGAACGAAACTTTGGGGTTTACACTCAACCATTATAAATACGCTTTTAAAAATAATTTAATTAAAATATCTTGACATCGAGTAACAACGATTTTTTATTTATTCGTATCTTCACGAGAAATGCAACAAATCATATATTATAATTGTTTAACGTAACTAAAATATCTACTTTAATCGGTACACCATTTTATGAATCGATCGTGTTCATAACATGAACATCGAAATAACATATTACAAAAGTTACGTACTAGAAACTAATAATCGAAGCATACTACATACGACAGCAATGATCGTGCAAGATAGAATAAGCTCATCGAAAAGTTCAACCCTTTGCACGAAGTAGGAGGGTAGTGTACAGGGGCGTTCGGTCGGTAAACTCAACGTTAATTTCATGCAGATTTCGAAAGGGTTAGCATAGAGAGCAGCCGCGAACCGAAGGTAATCCCCTACGGTGTGTTACACGTTGAACAGTGACACGAGCATCGTAAGCACCGACATCCACCGGTTGGTTGGAAGAGGAAAATGGGTATTCCTCTTCTCTATCTCTCTATCTCTCTCTCTCTCTCTCTCTCTCTCTCTCTCTCTCTCTCTCTCTCTCTCTCACTCCCCTTCTCTCTATCTTCAACGACGTACGACCACCTACGACGAATACTTTGACAAAATAATTTAATCTTCCGCTAGATCGCTAATGGCTTCGAGACGACATCGCGTAAATCCTTGACGTTTGTTACAACCCCTCCTCCCCAACCCTCATCTCCATTGAACGTCGCGCCACCATACAGTCGGCACTTCCATTCTGAAATTACTGTAATTGCGTACTGCTAGTCGACGAAATGCTTCCAACATCAGCGATCATTTAACCTTTTGTAAAATTCGCATTGAGATAAGAAAGAACTCGGCAAATTGTTCGATATATCGACGATTATTTGTCTATTCGTCGAGATTTCTCGTTCCTTTCACACCCCCTCCCCTTCCTCCATCCCTCTAACATTAAATAGGACATTACGTTGAAAAACAAGACGACTTTTATGATATGTTATTTCGAGTAAACGAATTAGATATCAAATCATATCGTCCTATAAGTATTTATGTACATATGCGAGTATAGATCAGAATACGATGAAAAAATAAGAAATCGATCGGCAGATATAGCCGAACCTATGGATCATTTATCATTCCGTAGGTGATTCTAACTGGAAGCCCGGCGCAGGCTAATTAAATCTTGGCACGACGGTCACGATAAACGCGACATTTGGCTGCGATACGATGCACGTTGCTAACTAGACACGCCTCGTCATGTGCCGTTGGTTATTATTTATTAGATAACATTAATTGCCTAATTGAAAGATGCAGAAAACGTAATTATCAGACGAACAATTAAGTTCATTTAAACAGTCGAATCGTTCGAATTTTTATCTTCAAAACGGTTCCCTATCGTTTCCTAATATTTCGATATTTCTTCTCTCCATTTTTTTTTTTTTTTTATCGATGTTACCCCGTCGTTTAGGGAGGAAAAGAAACAACAACAAAAAAAGGATACGAAAAGAAGTGTAGGGGAAGTCATATTCCTCGAATACTCCCGTTTCTTACTGAATCCATTGAAAAAGATCGTACCATTCACAGGTTCTGGCGAATTTCTCACAGTATCATATTTTACGGAGCTTCGTGCTCTGGTGATATGTTCATCGAAATTTATCGAGCTTCCAGGTACGTAGCGGCAAGTAAACGAGATACAAATAGAAGGGCGATACATTGTTACCTTCTACAATCGGAAAATAATTATCCCTGCTAGGATATATGCTTGCGTGTATAAAAGAAAACAGTAGCGTCTCTCCGTCTCTCTTTCTCTCTCTCTCTCTCTCTCTCTCTCTCCATTTTCCTATTCCTTCGGTAAGCTTAAACGGAAATGCTAATGTCGCTGACAAAAAAATTATTCTCGCCTGGCCTGATTCGTGAGGGAGCCATTAGTCCGGCAGCAACCGCTATCTCCCTCTAGAGCCATGGAATAAATTATATTTTATATCATATAATGACTTTTTAATATCGCGCCGACAAGGATATACGTATAACGTTGTAAAATCATTATAATTTACTGCTCATATAAAAACTTCCACTTTTAATCTCGCGACACGGTGGCAACGATACAACGATATCTACGTATCATCGTAAACGGAATTATAAGGAACACACAGAAGACAATTGGAAGCGTCATACGCAGCTGTGCACTTACGGTTATGGCATTAGGTGCATCGTTTCAGATGATAATGTTGTAAACTGTAGTGTTACGTAAATTCACTTCTGACATTAGGAAATTGATGAAATTGATCGAGAACGACCTAGGGATTTGATTTATGAGTGCCGATATATCGAAACTACACAGTTATTTATTAATGGTAACGATATTTCAGATTAGCTCGCAACCCATATCTTCTCGGCAAAATTAGAAAAAGAAAAATAACGGTAAGGGGAAGGAAGAGGGAACTAAAAAAAAAAGGAAAAAAGAAGTAGAGAATGATGGAAGCCGAGAGAGAATAATCGTGAATTTTGCCGGGTGTATCAGAGGCTTGAATTTCCGTGGAGAAGGAAAAAATAGGACGGCATTGACGGACGGTCGACTTCTATCTCACATCGAAAGAAAGAACGGGAGAGAGATAGAGGGACAGAGGGAGAATGAGAGAGAGAGAGAGAGAGAGAGAGAGAGAGAGAGAGAGAACGAGAAAGAGAGAGAACGAGAAAGAGAGGAGTAAACGGGCAAAGACTCATCAATAACGTATTTACTCTCGCGAGCGAGTTCGAAGGAGCGCGAAAAAGCGCGAAAACAACGGCTGCCTCGACTATGTTGGTGGATGGAAGGACTGTGAAAAGGATAAAGGGGTGAGGGGAAACTCGGGCCAATCGAGTTTGCCCCCTTTTTGCTTTTCTCCTCGTCTCTTTCTTCGAACGTAAGCCAACGATCGGGCGTGGCCGGCATTTCGGTCGGTGATTCTCGGTATACGTACCTCGATTGCGCTTCGTTGTCTGCCGTTCGCGTGCATCAAAGGACGATGCACTTTCCGTGCTTTTCCTCGGTTGAATCTCTCTTTTTTCTACCCTCGATCTGTCTCCTACCTATTCCTATCTCCTACCCCGATCTCTTACCCCCTCTTTCTATTCTACCACTCTTTTCTTTGTTCTTTCCTTTTCGTTTCGAATCAGAAAGGCTCTTCGTATTTCTCTCTCTCTCTCTCTCTCTTTCTCTCTCTTACTGTAAGTTCGTGTGTACGTGTGTGTGTGTGTATATGCGTCTATGTGTATTTCACGCAAGGCAAAATGCGAAGAATCTCTCCTACTACTTATCCCTTCTTCGATAATATCCACCACTTTAATCAATCCATAGTGATTAAGCGATCAGTTACCCGAAAATCTTCTATTATCTAACCGGCTTTCATTTTCTTTTATTCTGTTTTTTGTTCGTTCTTCTCTTTCCAACGAAAAAAAAAAAAAACGATTACGCAAAAGTACAGTATCAGACGTCGTTAGGACGATATGTAACAGACAATATATTTTATATCCTGAAATTTTATTGTACGATCATCCGTCATCGGTAGGACGTATATATGTATATATATGTATGCATATATGTATTATAAATATTAAACGGGATTTTAATACTCGCATGAATTCGTGTATCTAATTTGACTAAAAGCCACGGTGTTTCTATAACAAACATCGCTCGTTACAACAAGAGGCATCGTGTAAAATAATCTTAACGGAGCAATTTCACATGACGATAAACTTCGTGAAAAAGAGGAAATAAAATATATTTGAGAGATAATATTCCTTCTTTTATCTTTCGCCTCTTTTTCTTTCTACAATACTACACGAAAGAAAAAAAAAAAAGATCGAAATCGGAGCGCGTGTTCTATTTTCGTTTCGTGTTTAGAAAATAACGTGTGTGGTAATTAACAAAACGAAACGGAACATTCGTTTATCGACTGATCTAGAGCAAATTGTAAATTATGTATTGAAAACGTATAATCTTACGTAATGTATTATTTGGTTTTTTCTTTTATTTTTTTTTTTTCTTTTTTTTCCTTGGATCGATCAACGAACGCTTCGATGGCATGGTCGCAAGGTCGTAAAGAGGGGATTTATTTTACCTGAGCGAGCGAACGAACAACGCGTTCGAAGCGACGGAGTAATTAGGTTAGACGAAGAAAATGGATTTATCTTCGCACGAGTAGCTTCGACCTTAGGGATATAAGGAATGAATCTAATTTGAAAAAGAATAAATTAAGGATGTATGTATTCACCACGTATGTGTACGTATGCGTGTACACACGATCATACGTACATTTTAAGCAAATACTAACGAATGCACGTACATACGAGCGAATCATCCTGTCTCGTGATTTCATGTCCAACAAAATTTCCAATTCACCGTTCGCTGGATCGAACTAGCTGGATTCCGTGCTTTCTAGCTAGGTACCTTTCACTGTAACAAATGGTATTGTGCGAACGCGAACGATACCTCTTGTCAGTTGAAATCTTTTCGTAGAATAACACGTAAATTTTCCAATGTAATTTAGATAACGATGTAACGATGAGTAATATAAACCAAACACAGTTAATATCTATGATCGTTGAATAACGAATAAGTTTCGATATTTGTAATTTTTTTTTGTTCTTTCTTTCAAATAAATTAAACAATGAAACTACAAGAGGTACGAAAGGAAAGAAGGGAAAATCGTGACGATCGATTTATTGTTCGTAAAATGAATCCTGGAATTCTCTTGGAATTCTTGAACGACGTTAAAGGACAGGATCTGCGGATAGACGATGGCTCTTCCTGGAATTCGACGACAAATGCTTAAGGACATTCGTCTTTGGTCGTTTCACAGTCGGCGCGTAACTACTTGGTATTCATGCTAGGACGACGAACCGAGGCCGCAGACAGAATTTGATGCATGGACAGTTTAATGTCGATTTTCAACGAGTCAACAAGATCGGAACGTTCGATCTACGTTGATTGATCGTGAACATTCTCTGCAAGGAACTCGTTCGCATTTCGATGACGACGGTGAACGAAGATGTCGAAGGGAACGGGACGACCGGCTTACCTATCTTCCGTGAGACAACACGACGAACATCTACGAATTTTAACGAGGATTCTTAGATTCGAATTGGACGACGATGAGTCGTATTTTTAATGATATTTAATCGAGACAAGAATATCTATATACATTGCTTAAGTGCACTTATGTATGTATATAACATAGGTACTATAACTTAGGTACTATAACTACGTATATAACATAGGTATAGGTAACTTATGCATATATATATATATATATATATATATATATATATATATATATATATGAGATAGATGTGAGTAAGAAATAGTTGGGTTAATGAAATTTCCAAGAGATTTTGCGCGGGCAATAATTAAAATTTAGTTAAGGTCTAACGGTGAAAATGGAAAGTAAGTAGAAGGAAAGAACTGGGGGAGGTCTAATTAGCAAACGCTGAGGAAAAGCTCGAAACGAGTGACACTTCTCTCTCTCTCTCTCTCTCTCTCTCTCTCTCTCTCTCGACGGTCCTCCGTACGGAAATTAATGCGTATCGTCGGCTCGATGACCTCGAAGATTTTTACCCGACATATTCTTTTTTTATAATCCTTTTTTTTTCTTTTTTCTTTTTTCCCAATTACAATCGCGTTCACCAACGGCGTTTTGGTTACGATATTACCAACGTTATTGGACGTGCGTTATTTTGGATCGCTAAACGTTCGTTTCGTTCAACGCTTCGTACGCCTCTCGTTCGTTCGATCGTCAAAACAAATATTTATTTACGGTAACCGCTCACAGACAAGGTCGTTCGAATTTTGTGTACATGTTTTCGTTCAAATCGGTCCACGTACCTCGTTTGACTCTTTACCCTGCATTAAATGTACGTGCCATCTCAAAGCACGAAGTTATTCTACCTCGAATTTTCTATGTTATCAAATTTTAACCGTATCCAATCATTTTACGTTTATGATTTTGAATAAAACGATCGATCGACGTGACATTTTCATATTAAAACAATACCTACAGTCATGTACGAATATAATAATAAATAACAGAAGAAAATATAAGTAAAACTTTCTCTTTCTTTTTTTTTTAATTAAAAAGGTTTTTCAAACTTGAGAAAAATACAATATCGTTTATCCTTTAGTTGGTTATTATACGGAGCGCTAGGTGAAGGTTGTGATAGGATCGTTTGTACTATTGCCAGGTAGTATCAACCGTTATAATTAATAAGTGTAAATGGTAGGAACAAATGGTAGGTACAATAATAATAAACCCAATATTAAACATTTATTACGATTCTCCTCGATATTCCCCTTCCTACTATTATATAATGGTATTAAAGTTCTGTGATAAAATAATTAATGATTAACATTTCGTGCTTGCTACCATCCTACGGTTCGGAATAATTTTAACAAACTAATACGATGTTTCTTATTCGTTAATAACCCGATATAATATTCACGAAATCACGGGGCATTGGAGCTTTTATTTTTCATTGAAGCTTTTCGTTATAATAAATCGGAACGGATTTTGGTTAATTTTAGGTGCTATCCCGTGCGGTTTCACGAAGATATGTTTCATGGTGGTTGGCTAACGGTTAGCTAAATGTACTGATCGGGTACGGCATACCTAATCTCTGCAGTTTCGCGATTGCATTGAGACGACGACTTTAGAGCGCATTTCGGCCTGCTTGTATATTCCTCTCGTATTACGTACGTCAACTGTCATTCGTGTCGATACGTCATCCGCTTATCAAATCTTAACGGTTGCGTCTAACCGAAACTACCTTCGGTATTGTCAAACAAACTGGTCGGCGGTCTCTTCCTTGCCTCTCGTTTACCCGTTTAGCTCTACAGTTCTTCGTATTCGCCCGGCAACAATCGATATAAATAATTACCGTTCGTGAGCATTTCGTCGTTAAAAATTCAACATTTAACGATGCTGAAACGTTGGCGGAATAAAGCGCAATAAAGCGGCAAAATAATTAATGTACGATAAAAGAAAAATCGATAGGAGGGAAGCGATCCTCGCGATCGAACGAACTCCGGCTGGTCCCAATGCGGACAAAACGGAACCGTACCCACAGATTGTCCGACAAATCGAATCGAGCCCATTTCGGAAGTACCGCGTCGATTCGGCATAGCGTGCGCAACCACCTACCCTAATCGCTGACCAACGATTATACGCTCCTAGGTAAGCTTCTATCGAAAACATTCTGAAAATGCAGAGAAAACGTGTCACGGACGACTTTCCAATGTGATATCGTTTTAAGAGGTGTAAGCTTTAATATCATCGACGGGCCATTCCGGTGAAAGCTTTTATCTATGGATTGCAGAATCCGTTCGATGAAAGTGAGGAAATGCTTTTTTTTCTATTTTTCTATTTTCTTTTTTTTTTTTTTTTCTTTTTTTACCCTTCTTCGTCGAAAGCACGTGTTTCGTTGCTTGCGATCGAACGTTTTCGACGATGAATTTTTTTTCACTGGGAAATAAAAATCCACGAAGTTCAGACGATTCGTCCGGCGTAACGAGCTTTCGGTAAGCTACCATGTACGTTCGATTATTTTATTTTTCTGTTGGAACGGAAACGAAACAAAAAAGTAACAAAAAAAAAATAAAAAGAAACAAAACAAAAAAGAAACGGAAAAAGAAAAACAGTACAACGGGAAACGTCTTTACGGTGTATTTTAAAATTCATGGGTCGGTATAACCATCGCTCTCGATACGTTTCACATTTATGCGGCGATTTTCCGCTATTACTCGAACGTGAACCCGATGCATCTGCGAAACTTGAGACACTCAACGTTTTTACAGGCCCCTTAAAACAATGTTCTTCGGTGATAATATTCCGTGGAATAATACGATTCGACGTATATATTGACAATCCGAAAGGTAGCTGTAACAACTTTATGAGCGCCCGAAGCTTTGCTGTTATACGAAGGTGACGTTTTCCACGAGGATTCGTATTATTTCGCTTTTTATTCTCAATAAACAAGTTTAAATAGGGATTTTAACTTGGTAGGTTCCTAACACGTTTCCATGAATATTTGAGCGGTACACCATCAACCGGTCCCTTTTCCTTTCACGGCGACAGCTAACTATGTTTGCTCTCATAATTAAAGAAACCCGACACTCTTTTATTTCTAGTCTCTATTTAAGCAATCCTTTCATCCGATCTATATTCCGTTATAATATTTTCGTCCAATTTATAATAATAATGTTTCTCAGGATAACATCGTAAACGGCAACGTAACATAAATGTTTCATTGTAATATACGAGATTATTTACAAGGCGAACGTAAACCTCTGCCCCAGAAAGGATATATGTATAATAAAATTTCTGCCGATCGAAACATTATAATATTTTACTCCCTGTAAAAATGTGAAAAACGCGTCGTGTACGATCGTCGATATTTTGTTGGCGAAAAATGAGGTATGTTTTATTTCCATAAGAGAGGAAGAAAAAAAGGAAGGAAAGAAAGAAAGAAAAGAAACAAAATAGTCGCCTTATCGAGTTTCGCGGCAGACTTGGCCAATGAATCTTCTCGTGTCCGATCAGTGACGGGGCGGAACTACTGACACAAGGCCACCGCAGTGTGTAATATTTTCAGGATTGACGACGACGAGGGAGAGCAACTCCATTTTTACTTATACTCTCTCTTTCCTATCACGTTATATGGCTAGAAAAACATCTATACCTCCGATAGGTAACAAGTTTAACGTTGAAGGAGAATTATATTATCCCGGGGAACGAAGGAGGAGGTTATTAATCGTGCTCGAAAAATATTGAAACGTCTGATATGTGTGGAGAGCTTAGATTATCTATTTTAATGCATAAAGTCCGAGAAACAAAAATAAAACGATGCTTACGTTGGAACTTTCGTAGATGCGATTACTCGCTCGCCTTATTCCGTTGAATAATACATACATGTTCCCATGTTCGTAGGATACATAAGTTAAAACAAATATATATTTTTTATTTTCCATGAGATTTTCTCCCTATAAGGAAGACTGATATCATTCACAAATAGAAATTTGACCGCTATAAATTGGCTGGTCCTTTTGCCCGCGGTTAAACCTTCCGAGCTTAAATGCGAATTGACGTAATAATGCAATGTTTAAGATCGATCAATTCTAGTTGCGAATAGTTTCCTCGTTTTCATCTCGTTGCACCTAATACGATATTACGGCGAGCATTATATAACGGTACGATTTAAACAAATTAAACGAAGCGATCTATAACATTTCGAATCTATCGAATGGAAATTGTATCGATCGTAAAGGCAAATAAATGTATAGGTAATTACGGTGGATACACACTTCGACGAATGATTTTCCCGCTAAATCGTAGAAGACGAAACGTGCGTAGATGATTAATCGAATCAATAATCGTTTACTCTTCGATCCAAATTCGTGGAGAGAGAGAGAGAGAGAGAGAGTGAGAGAAAAGAAACGAAAGAAGAAAAAATCTATTTATTCCTGTATTTCGAAATTTGTGACACGATTTTGGGATTACACGTAATTGGGCGTGGAGAATGGTAAACCAACCAACGAAATTCGGTATAAAGTGTCGTTCGCGTGTGAATCGATGTTTCCGCGTGTGGTGTTAATTTATGGCGAGCATGAGTCCACGAAGGCGTACATACATCGAGGCACATCGCTAACGTTTCTATGGCGAATGATTCACTATCGCACGCGAGCTTGTACTAGCAATATTCTAATCACCCTGTATAAAGTTGTAGTATTGTTTCGAAACGCTACACGTCAACTGGTCGCAATATACGCGTCCCTCGGACATTGCTCGGCCTAGTTTCCTTATTATGAGTGAACACTATAGCTATTGCGATATCCTTGTCGCATGAATAAAAAAAAAACAATACAAATAACGTTCAACGACTAGAGGGATTTAGAAAACTCGACCTTTTGATCCGCACGATCCAAAATTCCGATTTATGCAGAAGTTACATCGTTAAATATTCTCGTTACGTCCGTGTATATTTGAATACACGAAGACATACACGAGAGTTGAACGTTCGAAGATGAAACTTTTTCTCTGTGAAAAATCGTACGACATAAAACGAAGTTAAAAGTCGAAAAAAATGACTACGGTTCGTCGTGTTAAAAGCATCCCTGCATATTTACCTGCGTTCCTCTCTCTCTCTATCTCTCTCTTTTCCATGTCATACATTTTTCCTTTAAAAAAATCGTCTACGTCACTCTCCCCATGGACGAAGGAACGTTCAAGAAATCTAATGGGGAGAACCAAGAATGTCATAAAAAACATGTTAGATCCCAGTAAAACAGTTTTACGAGAATAATAAACTATAGGGATTTCTTATTCCGTCCCTTAGTCCGAGTTATCGTAAAAATTTGATCGGAAAATAATTCGTACGGTGAAGTATGGTAGTGTCATTCGTATCGTAGAAAGATAGTTAGATATATGTATGTACGTCCTGTCAGAACTTCTCGTTGTCGCGTTAATCATTCAAAACGAGATAGTACCGTAGTTATCGTCAATGATTTTCTCTCAGAAAGGATAGAATGCAGATAGTGTGAATAAAGTACGGTGTTAAAGTGCCCCTCGATACGTCGTACACTCGGCGCTAATTTATGTTGAGTGTGCCTGGAGCTTGTCGATAATGGGAGTGCTGTGGAATTACTCGGAAATGAGAAGAAGGGTAGTACTAGAGGAGTTAGTGAAAAAAAAAAAAAAGAAAACACAAAAAAAGAAAAGAGTAAAAACGAAAGGAAAAAAAAAGTGATATGTCTCCGCGATGAGTAGATATGGGGGGGAGAGGATGGACGAGAAAACGTAGAAACTTATCAATGTACCTACACCAAGAAATGAATGTATAATCTTACGCGATACGCGAATAATGGCGACTCCTCTTTTACGCAGTCAAGTTACTTTATCTGATCATTATAAAGGGAAGTTAATGATTGCGATGGAAGGGAGGGACGAGCAAAAAGGTATCTCTTATTTCTCTCGTTCCTTTATTATTCGTGAAAAAAATCTACGAGAACTTCTTTCAACAACTTTCTTCGTTAACGTTTACCGTCCCGGTTTTCGTTATTTATCACCGTTAGACCGAATTTCTTGATATCATTCTCAAAATCTGACATTAATAGCAAAATAGCTCGAACCAATTGTGGAACCTGTATTGGTATAAATCGAATGACGGTATACAGGATGTCTCAGCTAAAGGAGGTCGCAATATAAAAAAATACATGTTTATAGGGTAAAAAATACCGATGATCTAATAAAAATTCATAAAAAATCACCTAAAAAAAATTGTTCTTCTTTTTCATAACATACCTCTTTTCAAGCCATTCAAAGTATGCCATAAAAGTTTGTCGCGTCATAAAAATACAAAGAAAATATTTAGGCGGCCTCCTTCAGCTGAGACACCCTGTATAATAACGAGCAAAACGCGACGATTTAACTCGGTGTTACCAGATTCACAGTGGTTAAGAAACATTGAAATCTCGTCATTTCTTCACTTTTCGTTTCTTGAATTTTCACGACACTTATACACATACATACATTCATACAATACATACAGGTATTGAGAGAGAGAGAGAGAGAGAGAGAGAGAGAGAGAGAGAGAGAGAGAGAGAGAGAGAGAGAGAGAGAGAGAGATAATTTCCTGTTCTTCTCGAAATCGAAACGTCGGGAAGGCAATATCGCAGAAGGACCTTCTTTCTCAATAGTTTCTCCTAGGAAATTTGACGATGTACGCTAGGTAAGGTGTATAAAAGCGCAATATACGTATATAGTTTGATAGGCAACGTTCTAGGAAACGCTTGCTAGTTGTAGGCTACTCGAAAGAATTCTTTTCGTTGAGACCATCGATGGGCGCCACTACCAGCACCAGTTCCAAAAATATCGATCTAATATTCGGAATGAAACGGAAAGCGTCGTCGATGGCTCTCAATCGAATACGATATTTTTTAATACTATTTGTTCGTTTTGCACTATCGCCCAAAAATTGAAACGTATTTTTGCAAGGTATCGTTGCAGGGTATACATATATGTGTGTGTGTGTGTGTAACGTTCGTCAAGTGGCAATTTGCATCGAAGAAATCGCTTTTTCGCGTGCATTTTACAAGCATGCAACACGAAATGACTATCTCTCTTTTTCTCTCTCTCATTCTTGTTGGCGCGTGTTGCAAGCATCCACATTGTGCGTTGGTGGATTTAAAACAGTCAAATATTGCGTTGTTACTACAATATGAAGAGCGATACCTTGTCGTACGACTCGGAATGATGACTCGTAAAGTGAGTAAACCGTGAGTGACGGTGTAAATTTGAAAGTTCAAGCGAATTCATCCGGTCTATTCCAATTTAACGTGTCTATATAGATATAATCAATTACTCTCGGTAGGTGGATTCAATTCGGCTAACAGATCGAAAACGAATGAAACGGTATATACTACGTTGGAATGACTGAAAATTTATTGATCCATCGATCGAATAAATCTCTATGTATGACAAGAAATAAAGTGATCCTAGAGAGGAAAGTTTTACGATACTATCGATAAATATTCTGACACGTGGTTTAAGAAGTCTCATATTGTTCGAAGGTGCCCATGCAATATAAATTTTCTATGACAATGTCATTAATGTCTAGCGCGTGATAACCAATCGACGATCGGGTCGATACGAACGGAATCGCTTACGAAGGACGGATGTGCGAAATACGCGACGTGGGCTCGTTTCGTCCTCCCCCTTTCGGATCGAATGCTTCGAGAACAAAGTAGTATACCACCGACCGTTGAAACCGATTCTCCCCTTTTGCGCTGTTTGTCATAATTCTCTCGAAAAGGGCATCGATCTAACGCGGAACAGAGGGCGAATGATATACATTTACGAAGCGGAAAACAGTCGGCATTTCGTTACTCCTAGCCGATCATAATCGTTATACTTGTAAGTTTTATAAAAATTTAATCGACTTTTTCATGCATGAAGATAATGCAAAAATAAGGAAAAGAAGAAACGAAAAATATTTAGTTGACTCTCGTCAAGCTCGATGTCTCTTTTTTATTTCTCTCTCTCTCTCTCTCTCTCTCTTCTCTCTCTCTCTCTCTCTCTCTCTCTCTCTCTCTCTCTCTCTCTCTCTCTCTCTCTCTCTTTCTGTCTCTTTTTTCCGTCTTTGTTTCATTCGCTTAGAATTTCATGCGATGTTTTCTTTCCAAGGAAGTCTCTTCCTTTTATTTACCTTTGGTGAACCTCGAACGAAACTTCGCGAATCCTTCAAAGACAAGTTAAGTGGTAAGCTCTTGAATTGAATTTCGGTTGAACTATACATTAGTATTTCTGCGTAGCTTATTTGAGGCTTTTCTTATACTTCACCTCAGATACTTGAGAAAATAAGAACGTAGAAGAGTGGCACGAGAGCGCAAGAAAATCGAGAGGAGCAGCCACCTTATATTCTTAAAAATGTTCTCAGTGCAATTTTATTCGTTTTTTCCCCATCTGCAAAATCTCTCGCGATTTGCACGTACATTCGAAGAAATATTTTTCATTTGATATTACAATGACGATAATACATGTAATAAAAATATATTGGAAAGATTTTTTTTTTTTTTAATGCCGATCATTTTATTTAAGAGTAAATTTCAAAGAACGAGAGATCATTTGGGTATCGAATATTATTGAATTTTAAAAAGACTATCAAAATAAATAGTTCTCTCTCTCTCTCTCTCTCCCTCTCTCTCTCTCTCTCTCTCTCTCTCTCTCTCTCTCTCAAGTACGTATCCTTCGAATACGATGTCACAGATGAAAACTCTGAAAGATACCTACTATGTTCTTACCGTGGTGTCGATAGTGCTACGTGCCGCAAAAGAGCGATATGTTCTTGATCCTCTTGTTACAGCTAGCATGAAATTTACCAACCACCTGTAATGGTGGTAAACCGTAAGAGCCGCAGATACATATGTGCGATCACGATATTACACGAGTAAACAACTTAGCTTTTCATCCTCGTATATATATCTATGTATATAACGAAGCCAAACAAGAATTTGTGTCAACATTTTATATAATAGTTGTTCTTCATGAAAAATTCATTTAGAATTGAATATAAAAGCGGTAATTGACTATCGAATAATAGTTCGTATCGTAATATAAAATGATTTTTCAACGTTGGTCTTGCTCTTTTGCTTCTAAAGGATATTTACGTGATTTACATCGTAAGTCGCCCTCTACCTGCAAATGGCATCTCGTAGAAACTTACTGAGGTAAACTTCCAATACGGTCCGTCTGTCAAACCGCAAAGTCGCCTAGAGGCTATAACGCGTCGAGCTCCAATTATGGGTAATCAATTTCGTCGACTGCATCTTCGAGCGTGATCGGTTTTAATTAGAGTCACGGATGTTCCTTTCCGTCGTTGGTTAACGCCAATACGACCAAACCGATGACCTTGTGACCCCACCCATTCGTAATACTCTCTTAAATAATGTTCACCGAGGAGAATCCACAAACCGAATACTCAATTTGATAATAATATCCCTTGGTGCAATGAAATATCCATAACGAAATGTATTAATATGTAGTATTTACGAGCAGTTCTCTTCGAGATCTCAAATAACAATATATCTTCGATATACCCATTCCCTTTTCAACATCTAATATATTAATTTAATGTAAAATATTAAATTAAATTAAGTTATATTAAAGTTTATCTAGCATCCCACGATGCTTGGGGAAAAAAATTAGCATTGCATATGATGTTGCTCTTCGCGTATATTTCATTTCGTTATGTTTGTCATCCGTAATGTGGTTTATTTTTTATACGTCAACGAATCACGAAGTTATTCCCGAAGAGGAATGAGATCGCTGTCTTCGCAAAAACGCATGGTATTTATTTGAGTCGTCTATTAAATTTTCTGTTGTTTTCTTAATAACGTCTCTTTGTTACGAATATCCGCTGCAATGTAATTTTATATAAATAAATATTTAATTTCAACCCAACCCGTATTTAGTAACCGATGTGTCATTAAGCATTAACGTTGTGTTATTATTACTATGATTTCCTTTTTTTTTTTCTTGATATTATGTTGAAAATTTGTCGATCTTCGTGCGTATATAATATATGTACAATATTATATAATATATGCCAGAATACAAGAGAATTAAATTAATCCAGATTATTTTTCAATAAAAATAACACGAAACCTTTAAATTCGAATTTCTATAAATATGAGATATTAAGAGAATATTAAATCGGTTTTGTCTTTATATTTTACATCGAGCAAACAAAACTGATACTATTCGGAGTTTTTAACGTCGACATTTAATTCACTAAACGCGTCAGTGCTCTTGAAAGTAAATTTGCGTTCGTGTAAAAACGAGATTTTTCATGCTAATTACTTTAATGTCTAAAATAACGATTAAATGTTACGTAAACAGACTTATTTGCTGTTCAAGTAAATCGTGAAAATAAGTTTGAAACGGTCCTACGATTACGAAGAGGAAATAACTTTATATCGATGAATAGTTTCTATTCGAAATCAGATTCCAATGTTTTTGAAATAATGATTGGGAAAAGAAAATATTTGGTCGTTTTGTCGAACGAAATTTTAAAGATTAAAGACGACCTCCCGACATTTTTACAATAAGAATACGACCTTCTATCATGGTTGAAATGTATTAAAGCACGACTTTTGAAAAGGATGAACGATACAGCAAACTTGTCCGCAACGTCAATAACTCGACGATCAAAGGAGTCTTCTTATCGTTTCGACGTTCAATCTCGATGATTAGTTCGCGGTTTGAACGTTTAACCCTTAAACTCTCTTCCATTGGCTGACTTCGTCGTGCAATGAGCTTTAAATTCGACAAGTTCTCCAACCGAGTTTCTAGAAAGCGACGTTGATCCATCGCATGAAACCCGATAGTCTCGTCATCCTCGCGAGCAAAGTTAAAACTTCGGGGCTCCTCTTTAAGGTGTTCGAAACGAATTAAAAGTTGTGTACCTAATGATTAAATGTTTTACGAAGAAGACGTTAAAGGAAACGTTTATGAAATATCCCACAAACAGGGCGTGACAGGATAACGATGTTAACACATTGACCCAATAATACCTAAGATTATTAAATACATATGGAAAACTGACAAACTTTTAGACAGGATTCGTGATAACATATGAGCTATCAAAAAATTTAATATCACCGGATTATACTACTCTACGTTTTATGTGTTATATTTAAGTAAGACTCGTCGTAGTGATCTATTCACGTTGATTATCCAATTAAAATTTTATACTCTATTAATTGAATAACTATAATTACTACCAAAAAATTCATATGTATGAGATATTTTTATAATTTCACATTCCTCCTTTTAACGCAATAAAGATTACTCTCCGCGCGATCGTATACGCGAATATGTCGACGAGCAAACGAATTTGAAATTTTTCGAAAGTATTTCGAGATGTTCTCGCATTCTCAAGGAAACAACGTTCGTGCGTTTCCTACAGAATATACCGGATCGATTCGAAATGCTAAGGGCTGATTCACGTGTTCGTCCTAGCAACGTAGGGCGGGAATCCACGTTTCAAATCGTACGATACGATTGAAAAGCTAACGATCACTTCAACTTATTTCCTTTTTTGAATAGGCATACCTCGTATCTTCCAATCTGTGAAAAAGCTTCGTGTATACACTTTAGATCGAAACACTTCACTGAAAGGACAAGCCGTCGAATTTCTTTTCCTTCTTTCTTTTTTCTTTGTCCCTTTTGCTATTTTCCTTTTTCCTTTTCTCAAACTTCCACTATCTCTTTCTCACGTTTATTCAACACAAATAACAATTTCGAGATTTTCACGATTTACGATACGATCGGTTGGAACACTTCGAAAGAAATTTTTTTTTTCCCCTGAGCTTCTCAGAGAGATCTAACAGAACACTTCTCTTAGACAATTAACTCGAGAATACGAAGTAATCACACACCGGTGTTCATTTATCTCTCAAGGCGGTCGTAAGATTTACCACTAAAAACGACGAAAATCCAATCCTATGGTTCCTCTTCGGCGGCACGTGATCTTTTTCGTACGACAAGCTCTCCTCGGCAGGGTCCAGACATAGGAAAGACACTAAAGTCCAGAAACACCGATCCCACCTCGCACGCCCAAGCGAGACACACTTTGAGCCGAGGTCGCTTGGCCAAGACCCCCTCCGACCCCCCGCCCCCGTTTAAGCCCCACTCCAAAGAGATCCACTCGGAAGATCCGCGCCTCTAGCAACACCCCTCGCGAGACGGCAAGTACGGCTTCGAGCGTATCTAACCTCGAATTTCGTTAGGACGCATTCCACCGCGTTGCATAGTGCCACACGAGCAACCCAGACTCGAGGAACCACCACCACAACTGCCACCGTCACCGCTACTAGCACCACCGCCACTAGTATTACTACCACCACCACCACGAGCACTACTACCACGTGAACGAACCTTCCTCAAGAGTCACGTGCACGTTCGCGCATGTTGCTCCATCCTCTCTTCTTCTTCCCTTCGTTCATCTTCGAGAACTTAGAGTATTCACGGAGTGTCTTCGAGAGGATCTCTTTTTCGATCGGGACAAAACGAACGCCTTACAACGAACTTTTAACGTTCGATGCGTATACCAACAACGAACGTTTTATTTTCTCTACGTTCCAGTAGACCGATAAAAGAGAAAGAGAGATAGATAGATAGAGAGAGAGAGAGAGAGAGAGAGAGAGAGAGAGAGAGAAAGAGAGAGATAGAGAGATAGAATGGATGAGATAGAAACAACAAGATAAAAAAGAGAGAAAGGGAGAGAATGAGATTCGGCGGCAGCGTCGCTCGCTCCGGAACGAACGACGCCCTGTTGTCGTCGCGGCACGGGGTGAACGCACGACTTTGCGGACGGCGATCCGCACCCTCCACCACCCAGAAACTACCTTCCACCACCGCCGACGCCCCCAGCATTCCTACCGAGCCTCCACCACCCACGCTACTTCCCCTAACTTACCCTTCCTTCTATACGCCCCGTATCTCACTACCCCTAACGCTTTTGCCCCTCCATTCGACACTGACGACCCTCCGACGACTCTCCGTCCAACCATTGGTCTCTCTCTCTCTCTCTCTCTCTCTCTCTCTCTCTCTCTCTCTCTCTCTCTCTCTCTCTCTCTCTCGTCTTCGTGTGAGTATAACGTACGGTTAGGTTGCTTTAAAGTCGAGTATTTCGACACTATTTGCGAACAATTTGCAAGATACATACATACATATATACATATATGTGTGTGAGTGTGTGTTTGTATTATAAACAATTTTCAGAACACTGAAAATAATATTTTTTTTATTAACAAAATCTCCTAAATATTTTGTCATATCCAATCGGTATCTGAATCAAACGTCAGTTTCTTTAGTTGTGTCGGTATAATACGGGAACTACTACTAGCCTCCTTTCGTATGCAAGTAGGGGGAGACACCGATCGAGTACGCGCATAGGACCGCCGTTGATCTCCACCGAGGAGATCGAAGCACGTACGTCAGAATTATTTCCATAAATAACTCCCTAAGATAAACTTAGCTTACTGTTGTTGGGAATGTGCATAAATGAAAAAGGCATAATGAGAATATTTGTCAAATATTATATAAACGTTAGGTGTATTATTATTAAAAAAAAAATATATATATATATATAATAAAATAGAAAGAAAAAGAAACGAAAAAAAGGAAAGAAATGACCGATTCGACTGACGAACGATAAACACGATCCAATTCTGTATCCTTTTACCCAAAGCTAACATTCGCTAAGCAACTGAACGAAGTTAACGCACGACGATTTTCCAAGCAGTGGTTCTCCATCCGTTCGTCCTCTCTTGTTTTTCTTTTTTCAGTCGAGAGGTCGGCGGGTGACGAGTCGGAGGATTTTAGAGGCATCAGGCGTTCTCTCACGAGGCCTGTGTTTACGAGGGGAAGTCGCGACGCAAACGCCACCATCGAGCCGGTGGCCACGGCTGGAACCTTCAGCGTCGATCGAATTCCTAATTCGGCGGGAGGGGAGGGCAAGGGACGCAGGACGTTCGGGGTTGCGCTTCGGAAGCGCACCCTTCGCGACATCTAAGCCATCGTGAGGCTTCGTCGACGACGAAGTTCCTGCCGAAACTCTGATCCTCTTTTTTACTCCATGAACTTCTTTTTAAAGAACATTGCCTTCTTCTTCTCTTGCTTTCTTTTATTTTTTTCTCCTTCTTCTTTTTGCCTTCTCTTTCCTTTTCTACTAAAATTTTAACGAATTCCCACTTGACGTTTATTAACAATTGCCTTTCTCGTTATACAATATGGACGCGAAAGTTCCCAGGCTTGATGGTTTAAAACCTGAAAGGGATATTAATCTATAAAGTCTCGAAAAAAGAGTAATTGATGTTTAAAAAATCACCTGGAAACTTTTGTCCTTTCCTGTACTAGGTAGTTTATTGGTCCATAAGAGTTGAAATCGTTCGAGCCGGAGAGATTCTTGCTTTACAAACATAGGATATTACATTTAATTGCGAAAAAAGAATAAAAATAAGAAGAAGAAGAAGAAGAAGAAGAAAAAGAAAAATAAGATATAAATATATATTTGTCAAACGACAAAACCTTGCCGAGCGTGAAACGCTCTCTGGTCGTATTGCTAGAGAATCTGAGAATTGAGAAAAGAGAAGAGAGAAAGAGATAGAGAGTACGAAGGCAAATTGGTAGAGTTAATGAAAAGGGGACACGGTAGTTCGTGGCAGAGTGAATCAAGCTTTGGGATTGCGTTTCCATTTGTTTATTTTCTCTGCCCATCTCCCTCTTTCATTTCTCGATTCTAGTTTTCTCTACCAATAAGTGAGATAAAGAGAGAATGAGAGAAAGAGAGAGAGAGGAATAGAGAAAGAGAGAGAAAAAGATAAAGAAAAAGAAGAGAGAGGGGGGGGCGTATATGCCAGTAGAACAGGTCGCTGCTCTGCCAGACGAACCTGGACTGTGTCCACACCGTTCCGTAACGATCATAAAAAGCGTATCGTGTTTGCTTGGCAACTCGTACGAACGTGAGAAAAAGCCTCAAATTCCCGGTTCATTGCCACTCGGGAGCGATCGACGCTAGTGCCAAGTTTCAAATGTCCGGTGCACATAACCAGCCCATGTCCATTGGAAATACATACATACCGATTTCTTGCGAACACGGTGCGAGGAATAATGAAAAATAAAATAACCAGAAAGAAAGAAAAAAAAGAAAGAAGAAGAAAAGAAGATAGAAATAAATTCCTGAATCTTTTTTTTATGGAAACACGAATATACGATTAATGAGCGAGCTTTAAACAAATAATACAATTTCATATAGCGTACATTTTATCCGCTTAAAGCAGCGAATTAGTAACGCACAATCGGCAATGTAATAGTTATGGTCCGTATATTATATGTTAAAAAATATTTTTCTCGATTATTTAAAATATTTGTTCGTTACGTTAAAATCAATGTTTTCTTTTCACCTAAATATATATATACGTATATATATATATATATATATATATATATATATATATATATATATATATATATATATATACGTATGTACGTATCATCAGCTTGAAAATATTTTGAAAATTATATATCTCGCAGTATCGGCTTGTAACGGTTCGTAAGATGCAGCTCGCGTGTTTCTCGTACATTCTATTTCGATGTAGGAACCGCCTTACTCGCTCAGGGGTCAGAACAGCTTTATCGTAACGGTGAAATCGAGATGGGGTGTAGTTAGCGTGTACGGTAAATTCGTAGAAGCAGACAAGAGAAGCGGAACGAACAAAAAAAAAGAATAAAAATAAAAAAAAAGTTGAAAAAACAAAAAGAAAACAGAAAGAGAAGATGGAGATAGAGAGGGAAAGAGAGAGAGGGAGAAAGAGAGAGAGAGAGAGAGAGAGAGAGAGAGAGAGAAGAGGAACGAGAAGGACACTCGAATCCAGGCAGAAAAGCCGTTGGATGGGAGTCATTGGCACTTTGCTTGGCCGGAGGGATTGGACTATCCGAGGTCTCTTTACGGGGACGCGGAAGTGCAAGCTCAGGCTTAAGTAAAACAACGAGAAGTAAGGTCTAGGGCAAGTTGATACGTGCGCTCAAACCATACACCTCAGCCGAGCTTGAAACTCTCTTAGCCCTTTTACCTTCGACCAGTGAGAACCACATTTGAGAGCGATGTAGCAACCCTGCAGAAGTTGTTAATCGAGAATCGCCAAACCCTCACATAGGGCGTTCGTTACCTATCCGTCCCATCGTTCTAAGCTATTTTCGAAACGGAAGAAAACTTTGTTTATTGCGTTAAGGAAAATGAACAGATTCTATCGTTCTCGTTAATCGTCAATAATTATTTAAAATGTTTTATTTCTTTGGTATTACTAAAACAATCGATCGAAATAATAAGTTTTAAGAGAGCTAATGGATAATGATGATGTTAAATATTGTATTGGATACGTATGTGAAATGGGGGAAGGGGGGAAAACACATAAAAAAACAATCCGTATCCGTATTATTATCGATTGATGTAAAGAGATTTTCTACGATATAATTTTGCCTATACTTGTTCCTAAAATTTCGACCTCGGTTAGCTTAGGATAATGAGGATTATTTCAGTTCGTTGAGTTCATAGTTAATCCTCTTGGATTTCTCTTCGAGTCTCGTTGCTTTTAGCATAGAAAATCCATGATGGTATCACGATAGTTTTAAAATCAGATGCCGCCATCGGGTACTAACGGCCCAGTTTCAACGTCTAGAGAAATGAAATAAAGCTTTGGGTGAGCATCGTGATCGATAGATTTTCTTCGATCGCAGGAGATGGCTCGAGAAAAGCGTTCTATTATATCGACGGACGTTTTTGTTTGTGCCAATAGAATCTCCATCGCATCGAGTATTCTATGCATATGAAACGCGTCGATCCAACAAAATGCAAACTAACTTCGAACGATCGTTCGGTGACATTAAGTATGCTCTTTTACAGACCATATTTCTGGGTTGATACGTTATAGAAATATAGCGATAGGAATTACTTAAAGGTCGATAGTTCAAAAACTGTTAGCTCTAAAATGACACATCTTTTGCAGGCTACTGAGATCTTGATATATCCAATCTTTTGGCGAATCGAAGTTCGTAAGAGATTCGAAGGATATTAAACCGTTATAGTCGTGGATATTAATTCAAGACGTTATCGAGGTCGAGCTCTGGCATTGACTGTTCCCGTAAAGAAATATCATTGAAGATCCTCATAAGAAGAAACTCAAGAAAATCCCGGTGTAACTAAGAGAAATCCTTTGGCAAGGTATAACTATTCTCGGATGCGGAAAACTCGTTAGGACGAGAAACATGTTCGCATTTCGCAGGATTAACAGAGCGTACTTACAGTCGAAAATCCAACGAGCACGTTGCAAAAACAATTTCTCGAGAGAATTGACGTGAACGGTAACAGGTATTCGCCCCCGTATGGAAAAAACTGCAAAGTGGTTTCCCTCAAGCAGTCGCATAAAAGGAACCGGCAATACTGAATTCCAAGAAATCCGACTGAATAAATGGATTTCGCCAATCTTTTCGAAAGAGAACCATTTTAATTTTAATCATCTACCTTTCCGCGTGGCCATTGGAGTAAACGCATAACGCTTGTCGTTCGCTATCTTTTAAATTGAATGATCTGGCCTATCGGATTCGTTTTATTTTTATTCAAAAAGACGATAACAACTGATGGTTTAGAAAACGAACGACAAAAGTGCACTCGATAATCGTAATTGTCGAAATTTTCAAGAACGTTTTTCCCCGTGACTTCTAAGATTAATCACGGTGTTTTCAATTCGACTTAAAGCGTGCGATAACAAAGGGATAAAGTTCTCAATCGCGAGAAACTTATCCGTACGATTGATAGTACGCCCTCCTTTTTCAAAAGACCGTAGTCAAAGATGATGATTTACGATTTAAGAACAGACGCGGAGAAGTCATAGAAGTAAAAATTTAGAAGGAAGTTCGTTCGGAACGATCATAAAGAATGTTAGAGAGAACGTACGATTTTCCTAATGTGAATTGGTACCATGGTTGAAGTAGAGGAAGAAGAAGAAGAAGAAGAAAAAGAAATAAATGGTGTTGATCCTTTTGCCTTACTTGATATCAGTAGTCGTTCCACCTTTAGCCTGTTCTCGCATTTAAACTTTTTCTATGACATGAGTATTCAAGGCGATTCCTTGAAAAGTCATTTTCTAATAAATTTCTCGTAGAATAAACGAGTAAAACCCGATCCTTCATTCTTCTTTCTCTCGTGTTTGAAATGTACGTTCGACGTACCTTGATTATTCTACGAACGAGTGCGCACAAACACTTCGTACAAAGAACAAAGATACATAATAAAGTAAAAAAAAAAAAAAGAAATCCGTATAATCACGGCATACCGTTGTTCGAAATAACGTCAACAAAGATTTTTTAAGGAAATTGAAATGTTGAAATCGTGGTCTTGTATTTGAAATAGTGATAAGAGAAATTCGGTATGACGGAGTGAAACGAAAGTTAAACATTAATTCCTTCAAATACAAGGGATATGAATTTGATTGTGAGAAATTGAAAGGAAAGCATAAATTGTCTCTCGATTCTTTTTTCATTTCTCCTCATTCTACTCCTCCTTCGCCTCTTTCGTGCTAACGTTGCAACGAGTCAAACCGAAGAAACACCGAGGAAGTTTCTCTTAGCGAAATGTTGCTGGCGAAACTTTGCCAACGATAAGCGAGCTTCTCGTAATCCTCGAAAACTCGAACGATTTTGATCGCTTGGATCGGACGCTCTCGGTTAAAAGAGGAAAGGAACAACGATTTCATTGCTTTCGACAAAGATGTCTCTTTTAACTAAAGTGACTCGTTTGAATTGTGTAATCCGTTTGATTTATTGGAAGACATTCTCGCCAAGTAAAATGGTCGACCGCAAGCTAGAACCATCGTATTCGAACATTGGTTATATTCTTATTCGAAGAACGTTTACAGGTAGGAGAATATTCCTAACGCTGGGAAGCGAGTTATCGTGAAATCAATACGCACCGTTGAGCACATTCTCCCTCAATGAGCACGCGTGCGCTCGATAGAAAGAGAAAGAGAGAGAGAGAGAGAGAGAGAGAGATAGAGAGTGAGAGAGAGAGAGAGAGAGAGAGGGAGAGAGAGAACGAGAGAGGGTGGCAAAAAGGGAGAAAGACAGCCTACTTGAGACTGTATTTCTCCTTCCGTGCACGCGCAGCCACGCATAAACGCACATGAATGGGTCCTCAAGGAGAAGCGCCCGCTCACATGTACCCGAACGAAAGGTCTATCGCTCTAAGAAAAAAAAATCCACCGATATATAACTCGCACACCCAAGGAAACCTCCTCCCCATTTCATTCTCCTCCGCTTCCTCTTTTTTTATGCGTGCACTCTACGACAATCTCGTTCTTTCTTTCCTTCTCTCTCTCTCTCTCTCTCTCTCTTTCTCTCACATACATGCACACGTACATATACCTGCTTCTCACCCTCATCTCTCTCTCTCTCTCTCTCTCTCTCTCTCTCTCTCTCTCTTTTCTACGTTTCTTCTTTTTCTATCGTCTTTCTCTTTGTTCATTCCCTCCGGGGACTTACTAAATATGCACCCGTCTGCCAACCTCGTAAACTTGTCCGCCCTCCCGTGCGGTCAACCTTCTTTCCCTCCCGGCACAAATCGCCACCGGTTGGTTTCTCTCTGGCCCTTCTAAAATAACAAGAGAAAGAGAGAGAGAGAGAGAGAGAGAGAGAGAAAGAGAGAGAGAGAGAGAGAAAGAGAGAGAGAGAGAGAGTATTGTGTACGTGCGTATATGTATAAATGTCTGCAGGAAAGGGTATAGTAACTACGCTATGTTGCTTGTACTCTTCCTGCTCGATAACGTTTAGGACGCAGGAGAACGATAGAAGGAGAACGAAGAAGAACAGGAGAAAGATAAAGAAGGAAAAAGGATAGAGGATGGGAACGTAAGTCGCACTTTCTCGTTATACTGTTCCCCGAAGGGATCTTGTCCCTAAAAATTATGCCGACGCGCGCAAAGTACCTTATATAATTTCGAGTTAATAATCTCTGGTACGCGCTGAGACGTAATAACGTTTTATATACACCAAGAAATATCGAAGAATGTACGATAGATATTATACGTTAACTCGTTATACCTACACGTTATTACACCCCGAGATATTATATATAAAATATATCGAAGAATTTGCTAGTTATTTTTTAACGAAAATTTTCCTCCAGACAAATTATCTTTCACGTCGATCCGATAAAAATGATATGATTGACTTTAGTTAAGTTTGAACGGCGTAGAAGTTTATTTTATCGTGCAATCTACGATACCTTTTTCAAAATTTTTTCGTCGGTTTACGTGAAACGTGGAAATAAAATGAACTTGTAGATTCGAAAACTCTCGGGAATAAATTGCAACGACAGCTGTCAGTAGCCGAGACTCGTATCGATCAAACGTATCGATAAGTGGTAAAGTCGGTTATTGGTCGGACTATCCAAGAGACTAAAGAAATAGATGAAAGGTTTCATCGGTTTAGAGATATAATGACGAAACTCAAGGTGTATTAGGCGAAACGACGTAAGAAACATTTCAACTTTTTACACGTTCGCGTACAATTAACGTATTTACGTATCTCTCGTACAGATATCACATAAACGGTTTACAAATAAACACGTACAAATTGCATATCGTACAGCCTCATAATATTTATTTAACGAACTTTTACGCGTTAACGTCGAATGAAAGTAGTGCGTAATGTGCGAGCTCTCATATACCAACGTCCTCCGTATAATTTAATATTCAAACTCGTGAAAACTGTACGCCTGTTTTCAACCCTCTGACTATCCTTCTAATTGTATCTTCATTTAGTAGTTCTCGCTACATATGATAACAGTTACGATAGAAGAAAAGCCTTTTTCTCTTCGTACACCTGAATCTTTTGCAAAGTCAGTTTTTGTCTTTTTTTCTTTTTTTCCTTTACCTTCTCTTGGACCGAATACTTTTTAAATACGTTTCCCTTGCAAAAAAGGAAACGACATACTAAAATTTGTAAGCGTTAAACGAAACGTTTGTACTTTTACAACCAAGCTTTTCCCTCTCGGTGAGTGAGTGCACGCGAGAACTAGATAAAAATGGAAGTAATGGAGAAAAGGAAATAAGATAGAGGATGCATTGGATGGGAGAAAGAAGGAGGACGAGATGGAGGTAATAAAAAGAAAAGAAAGAGCGTTCAAAAAATATAATTCGCAAACATCGAAATACGCGGATTCTATCGAATTTTTTTTTAATGTTGGACGCACACACTCGCCCGCAAAGTATCTCCAACTTTTCTCCCGTAGATCCCAGAGCTTTAAGCGTTTCTTTTTTTTCTCTCCTCATTTCCTTCTTTTTCTTTTTTTAACAAGGTAAAGTTCGATGAAATTAGAAATTCAACGGGAATGATAAAACGTAACAGTTTTTGCCGTTAAACATAAATTTACATTTTTTTCGATTGACATCGCGCATTTTCTTTAAATAGTAAGATATTAAGAATAAAAAGTGACGTAACGTAATGACGTCATAGGAACAAAATTTGAACAGAAAACAAACTTTTATGTTTGACCCCGTTCTGGTAAGAACTTTTGGAAGGAGATGGAGTTACAATTAACAAAACTATGGTAGGAAAAGATTTCTTGAGTTGGGGTGGATCCCTTAGACGTAGCCACGTAGAAATGAGAAGGAAAAAGGAAAGGAGGGTGGAAGGGAGAAAGAAAAATAAAAAGAAAAATAAGGACGAAAAAGAACCGTGGAGCAAGGAGATCGCTAGAAAGAAGATAAGAAAAGAAGAGAGGGAGGCTGAAAGGGGAAGGGGGTGAAGAAGGGAGACAGAGAATACGTCGGGAAAAAGGACTCAAACGACAAGACAAGTGCCATCCGACAAAGCGCCTGGAGGTAGTCGTTCTATAAAGGGAGGGGGTGCTTGCGTACTACTCATTTTCGGAAGTGGTTCATTTTTTATTATTTGCTGTGTCAGTATCTTCTCTCTCTCTCTCTCTCTCTCTCTCTCTTTCTCCCTCTCCCTCTCCCCTATTTCTCTTTCTCTCTCAATACTCTAGACGAGCTCTTTTTGCGTGTCGCACAATGCCAGGAGAAGATGGAAGAACGCGCAGAAGGTGGGTAGAAGGTAAAAAAAAAGGGAAAGTGGCGTGGAACTTACCCTCACGGTTTCTCTCCTTCCTCGAAAGGAACGAAAGAGGCCTCTGGAGAAGTGCACGCGTGCTGCCGGTGCGCTCTCTCCGCCCTTTAACGTCAGTATTACGTGCCGCACCAGGAGCGTAGTGTACGTATCACTGACGTTATCCACTACCCCGACGTTTCATCGTAACTCCTTCGAATCTTTCGTTCGATCTTTCGAACTGTCGTTTTACTTCGTAAAAAAGAAACAAGAAAAGAAAAAAAAAGATGAGAAATGAAAGACAACAAAAACGAAGACAAAGAAAGAAAAAAAAAAGAAAGACCGTAGACTTCGTTTTAAATTATATGAATTTTAACGGAACGAAAATATCACGTAATTGTTTGATTTAAATAAATCTCACCTGTCGAGTCGAGGAAGATCGAAAAAAGAAAAAAAAAATTGCATTTAACGAACGCACCCCGTTCAACCCGAAATAGTTCGTTAATTTATAATAAACTCGGAATATTGCCATCGATAACACGAACCCGTCCGATTAAAATTCAAACGGCTCTCGATGAACCGTTGGGAGGGAAAAAAGTTATAAAGGTTATAAAAAATTGTTCGCTCGTATGAGTTCACATTCATCAACTAAACCCGAGAGAAGGGGAATGTTGATTACTAACGTTGACGTTTTTATGCGAAACCGTTCGTTTGTCTTTCGAAAAGAAATTCGAAAGAAAACTTCTCTTATAAATTTTTTTTCAAGGGAATTCTTCAAAGGAAAATAAAAAAGCAAAGAAAACGATGTGACGATGGGATTATATATATATATATATATATGACGATGGTTACAAAGCACTGAATGTTCGCGAGAACGGCTCATAAGCTTAGCTTTGTTTACCGTTAATACTCTTTTGCGAATTTAATTAGTAGTTAGTTAGTGGTCCTTTATATCAGCTCAAAAGGAACTTGCGCGCGGTTCGCTCTGTTAACGTGTATTGTTTAATTTATTATTAAAAGCGAATAATATTGTTTGATAAATTAATATAATAAATAATTTAGGATTTGCTCAAGAAACATTACGAAGAGAACTAACTCTCTTGATCCATGAATTATAAAAGGACTGTGCTCGTTAAAATTATTAAATTAATAATCATTCGTTTCTCACCGTCGTAGGGATTATCATTGAAAATAAGCGACAAAAGGTCTTTACACTTTTTTCCCTCCTGAATATTCTCTTAAATCTTCTCATATAATTATAATGTAATTACTTATCTGTTTAAAAATTCGAAAGAAAACGGATGTTCTCAATCAAGGAACAAACATCTTTATCATCTCTACTCCTCTCTCTCTCTTTCTCTCTCTCTCTCTCTCTCTCTCTCTCTCTCTCTCTCTCTCTCTATCTCTATCTCTATCTCTTGTACTCTTTTTTTTTGTCGCTGCGATGCAATCAATGTCGGTCTTTCGTACTACCGAGAATTTTTCATTTTCATGGCGAGTCAAGTGATTAATTGCTATTTTAGTTCACTTAAGAAATAGTTAAGCTCACTCGAAAAGGACACTCAAAGGAGATTAACGAGATAAGAGAGAAAGTAATCTGGCTCGAATTAATCGTTAAACGAACGTCAGGTTTCTACGTTCGGTGGATCGTTCGTTATAAGATAATAAAATAGTGTCTTCGTCGTTATATCCTTGAAAGAATATATCCGATAAAACGATGTAACACCTCTCTCTCTCCCTCTCTCTCTCTCTCTCTCTATCTCTCTCTCTCCCTCTCTCTCTCTCTCTCTCTCTCTCTCTCTCTCTCTCCCTCTCTCTCTCTCTCTCTCTCTCTCTCTCTCTCTCTCTCTCTCTCTCTCTCTCTCTCTCTCTCTCTCTCTCTCTCTCTCTCTACTTCCCTTTTACATCCAACGAATTCTGTTTATTTTCCATCAAGCGTACGCAGCACGCACTGCTAGATATTGTATTACCTCTGCCCTTTGTAGTACCTACTAACTGAAATACCTAATTTTGTTAATGTATATATCATTGGTCGTTCAGTAAATTTCAATTATCTCGTACTAGAAATCATATATTGCCATGGTTAACTTGATCTTAGATTCTCTTTTAGATTTAAGACACCTTCATATTTCTTCATCAATCATTACAAAAAAAAAGAACATCTTCGACGAATTCTCACGCGTATATATAAAATATCTCCATTCGAAATAACGAAGATAATACCATAAACAAATGCGTATTATCACGAGGCTTTCATTCGTAATAACGACAGTTGCCATCAACGAATTTTTCCTCGATTCTCCAGGCACATATGTACGAATTTTAAAAAGGAAGGAAATGCGCTGGAGCGTGTTGGCTAATACCCGACACGTATAAAATATTAATTTTATGTTAACGATACTTGCACGTGGTAAACGGTGGCGACAGCAGTAGTGAGTTTCATCGCGTAATGTCGTCTAGATCGTACAGTCACGATAACAACGGCATTTTATGCTAGAATTTGTGTTTATAATATGGATAGAAGCATACTACCGAAGTGGGATTGTAATTCGGAATAATGCAAATCGCTTTGCGAGCTACGTTGTAGGTATGTACGTACAAACTCGCAGTGCTACGCAGGTTACTATACATACGTCGTTTGTCCCTTGTATCCCTCCCTCCCTCCCAATCCCGCACGTCCTCATACCCCACCCTCACCCCCCACCCCGATGTCGTATGCGGGTACATGGATGTGCATATGAAGCTAAATACTCTATTTCTCTTTACGTATGCGTACCAATGGCTCGAAGCATTCCGAAGTGCACGCTCGATACTGGGAGCCGAATATAAAGCCTCTTCAACAGTTTATTGGTTTATCGGGAAATTGAAATTCCTTTCGCTCAGTGCGCACGGATTTTTGTTTACATCGATTACCTTTCTTCATTTCGCGCGGTTAATCGTTGTCATATCGCTGATATACAATCATTTAAAACTACGTCAATCAAATGCGTTACGACGTGTTGGCGTTAACAGGGCCTGCTGTTATTTTATAACAGCCGATGCAGTTATTAACCACATAAGTATGATAATTAGGGATGATTTAAGCCAAGTAAAATCGACGGTACCATTATATAATCTTGTAATCGAAAATCAAAAGCAAAACACTGATGATGTTGAACCTGTCTAACGGAGATCATCGTAGGATCGATTCATATAATTTGGAAAATTATTCCATAGTACCAACGTGACGGCACACATATTCGAAGCCGATGATGGGCTCGAACGATAACGAACAAGTTCGATCAACGCCGATGCGTATCCTGCGGCTTTCTATACGTCGAACCGCGTATCTATCCTCCTCCCCCTTTACCTCCCCTTTTCACCATACTTCGAATCCAATATACGATATCTCGACCCATAAACTCTGAGCAAAGCGTACCGCGAACCGAGTCGATTTAATTACGGCAAGGGTCCATCAATGACCTAAAAATGGAAATGAAAGTAAAAAAAAAAAAAAAAAAAACAAAAAAAAGAAAAGGAAAGAAAAGACGAAAAGAAAAACTCTTGTTCTCTCTTTATCTTTGCATTTATCTTTGTCTTCATCGTGAAACTCTTTTCTGTAAGAGAACTTACCCGATGACGATGGCTGCGTATCGTTACTACTTTTCCTTGCTTTGTCGTTTCGCTCGATTCATAACTATCTACCAGACCATGCTACGCTTTTGTTTCTAGTTTTGTTTTTGTTTTTTGTTTTTTTTTTTTTTCATTCTTTTATTTACGTTCAAAAAAACAAACACGAAATCCTCACATTTCTGAATCCTTCGATATGGAAAGATCACGGAAAAGGTATCGATTCGTACCATTGCATTTTCTTCAATTTGGGAGAACCCATTTTTGTACATATTTATTGATATTGAATAAATATAGAAGTATGAGATATCTCATGTTCGTTCAATATAGCAAGATTAACTGTTATAAAAACGAAAGTCGAAAGTCTTCTTTTTTATGAACTTTGTCCGAATCGATTAAAAAGATTGAAGCATATGATGTAAATATATATCTATATATCGTTATATATTTAGGTACGAATATATGTATATGCAAGAGAATAAGAAAGTTGAAAACGAGCGACAACTAGAAATTCGGTTGTTTTAAGTTGAGAAATCGGCTACCTTCCCCTTTGCAGCTAGTTATCCAACCTACCCTTCCTCCCAGTGCAAGGAGTGCAAACTGCCGTATGCAAGATAGCTACGATAAATCATTTCTCTGATAAGCAGACTAGCTCCGTACTCTATGTCATTAGCTTAATATCCAAGCGACGATCGTGTTACGCCTCAAAGGCTCTTCTAAATTACCTCAAAGATGTTTGGTCTCGTACGATAACTAAAGATTAAAGTTTAACCTGTTGGTACGACATTTCATTATTTACTACATTTTCCTTTTTTACATTTACTCGGGATATTACAATTCGCGAATATAAATCCGAATGTTTCCATCACAACTCTGTCATAAATCATGACCGTGATTAAAATCTTCATTTCGAGTAAGTAATTAAGATATATAAAAGTCACGATAAAATAAGACAAATAAATCATTTCGATCGTTGTCTTCTTTCTAATGATTCTGACGAATCATTAATTTTTCTAAAGCTTTTCGCCGTGAACGTATCTGATTTCTCCTGGAGGCTATTCCCTGCTTTTTTTTTTAATCTTTTACATTGTTCGCTTTTGAAAATGTTCATCCAACTAAAGTAAACAAAAAAAAAAGATAAGAAAATTCTTAAGCAGCTGTTATTCGTTAATGTCTCGTGATAAAATGCGGAACATGTTCCTCGCCGTCGATGTTTTGCATCAAAAATATAATGATAAGATACGAAACTCGTGAGAGTGCCAAAATGGAGATGTTGTAGTGACGTTGGTAAAAAAAAGAAAAAAAGAGAGGAAAAGTATAAAAAGAGAAAAAGGAAAAGAGAAAAAACATCGACGGAAAAATGTGAAATTTCTTCTTTGGTCGCGAGCAGAAAAATGCCTTTATTTCTCATATTCATTAATCTTATGTGATATGTAATATATACAACCCTGGATTTTAATTAAAAATACTTCCCACTTTTAAGAGGTCATTTAGATTCACGAGTAAAATATATTCATTCCCATTTCAACGACGGAAC
>OU426993.1:9106202-9168702 GCA_911387935.1 Dolichovespula saxonica
ATTCTCTCCCTCTCACTCTCTCTCTCTCTCTCTCTCTCTCTCTCTCTCTCTCTCTCTCTCTCTCTCTCTCTCTCTCTCTCTTTCCCTGTCGTTCTCCTTTTTCATTCGATAATCCGATGGTTCTGCCGGCGCTTTAGACTTCGTCGCCCATGCCGAAAGCTTCGTATTCTCTTTCCCCCTCTCTCTCTCTTTCTCTCCTTCTTTCCCCCCTCCTTTACTTTTACCTTTTACTTGATTCGAAGATTCTAAACAGGAGATAGAGTCACCGTCTTTCGATTGCTTCTAGTTCTCGAAACGTTACTACCTTCATTGATGGCGTACGATAATCCAACCGAACTTTCATTTACTCAAAATGGCGAAGAAGTTCTGACCTTTTCTTCGTAGAAAGGAGAAGAAATTGAATCTATTACGTTCAGACCACGAGAAAGGGGACCAGAAGGAGAGAGAGAGAGAGATAATATAAAAACGATGAATCTGTCTCATTTTCAACATATAACCGAGCTCCTAGTTGAGTTCGTTTTTTGTTTTTGTTTTTTTCCTTTATTTCTTTCTTTTTTTTCACGATCCCATTACATTATTTTCGCAACCTCAGAAACATCGATCACTGTCCACTTATAAAGAAAGCCTAGCATGTACGTAGAAACTCTATCGAGTGCTCTCCATCGTACGTCCACTGGATAACGATTTCTTTTCTTTATTAAAAAAAAAAAAAAGTAAAAGAAAAAAAGTAAAAGTAAAATATTTTCTCTTATCGAAAAAAAAAGAAGTTTTTTATAAGTATATATATATATATATATATATATATATATATATATATATATATATATACATAGGGAGAGAGGAGAAAGAGAACTTGTTACATTGTTAAAAATGTCAAAGAAATTTAATAAATTAAAAGTTGGAAAGATTATCACTAAATTATTTTCGTTGATAACGATTAATTCGAAGTAATAATCAGAGTTCCGTCATTTTGTCAGGAAGAATCGAATCGATTCCTTCATATCTGAATATTGTCAAGTAGAGGGATTTGTATAAGAATCCTTTTGCAAAAATAAGAAAATGTCTTGTAACAAAATATTAACGAAACAACAAACATTGACCAATGTTCGTATTGCGAAAGTGATATATCCGGTCACAGCTATAACCCTTCGACAAGTTTCTAATATTTAATACTGATACTGAAAAAGAAAAAAATTAATAAATAAATACAGTCAATGCAAAGAGCTTTAAAGATGTTTACTTTGACGTAAGGACGGGAACGCGAACTGTTTGTATTACGTATCCTCTAATATCGTTTTCTATGAACAACATTATTACACGTTAACTTGATCTCCCAAGTTTTTCTCGATTCTCGATTGAAAATTGAAAATGTATCACATTTTTTTGGTTTCATTGCAAATGTTAACGAAATTACGATAATAATAACAAATCGATATAAATAAGAAGGGAGAACATAAAAGAATAAAAGGGAAGGAAATAAACAGTACATTCAAAAAGTAGATTTCTAATTGTAAGATTTATAAACAAATGATTCAATCGTGATCATTAAAAATTTTGCGTTTTGTGTGGTTCTTTTGTTCTTACTTCTTCAATTACCTTTCTTTTACGTTTCATCCTTTTACCATTATGATAGATTTACTTAATGGAGAGAGCGAAGCTGTACGCTTCCTCTAAGCCGAAAGTAAAATCTATTATGACAATAGTGCATTATGTCTGCTAATAATTTTAAGAATTAAAGCTTACTAAAAGCTTGAAGAAAGGCTAAACGAGGTCAGTCTAGATAGGTCGTCGAACAGATTAAAAATAGTGCTAACATTTGAATATTACTGTAAGAATTTTACGAACAAAACCAAAATATGGGTTATCAGTTACTTAGATCGACTTCGTACGTAAATATATAAGCGGAATATAATGTAGTTTCGTATTTCAGAATCCATGCGAATTCTTAAAAGTTTCATGAATGCATTTTTACGAGATATATATGATATATCTATAAATATTCTCATGGATTGAATATAAAGGTAATATCACCAATAGTGGAAGCTCACCAAGCACAGCGAGATTTTCATGAATAACAAATAATAGAGGCTGGCTATCACGATATAGGGAAGAGGTAATTTATCTTCGTAGAATGAATCCAAAGAAAATAAGGAAAGTAAGGAAAGAAAGAGGGATCGACGATGAGGCTTCACTTACCTTCCCGGATCCTCTCGAGTTGCAGAGAAGTACCCCAGCTGCGTGTATTCTGTACTCCTTATCGAGCTGCTCGTGTTGTCCTTGGATCTTCCTGTGGAGCAGACAGATATAGATTAAAGATTAAACTCAGTTGGCCTTACCATCTACGTCGTTTCCGTAATAAAATGTAAGAGAGTATAAAATTTTCTCTCAAGTCTAATATGTTCATTGCTTCGTAGGTAAACATTTCGAAAATATCAAATATATATATATATATATATATATATATATATATATATATATATATATATATGTTTGTAGCTGTATCATTGAGAAGTTACGGGAGTATCCTCCGTTTTTTTTCTTCTTACTCAAAGAGGAAAAATATATTATGCTCAATGAGGATGTAAGCGGAAAGGGAAAAATTACGGGTTTCGAAAAGGGGATGGTATATATGCGTTCGGGAAATATTTTCTCTTGAAAGTTTTCGCGCTCGAACGAGCACAGATTCGTAAGGGTATGGTGAGAGAATACCGAAGTCGACTTAACCGCCACCCCTGCAGACTCCGATCTTTCTTAGATTCGAAGAACGGGAAACGACCTGAAGGCCAAATAACGAGCAGAAGATGGCACACCTACGGTCCACTGGCACATTTTCCGAGCGGTTTCCTTGCCACTGACTTAGGAATTGAAAAAGTTCCAGATAGACGAGCACCGTACCGGAACTTCAGCAATTACTAAAGGGCAAACAATCTTATAAATTCATGATGTGTATGCAAAGGAGAGAAAAGAAGAAAGATATGTATATATACATAGAGAGGAAAAGAGAGAGAGAGAGAGGGAGAAAGTAAGATAAAAATCGAGAGAATCAATTCTTTTGTCGCATATCATCATAACCGCATGTTATATCGTTCGACCGATCAAAATCACAAGGAAATCAATATGATATTAATGTAAATGTCTCACTGACTAATATGTTTATATTTTAAATATAATTTGTTTCCTATAAAACGATCTGATAAATATGCAAAAGTTTATCGTAAAATGTTTTTAACCGATATAATGGAATATTTTACAGTGTTCCCTAGTTAATATCGAGCGAACGTGTTTGAGCCTTCGGCCGTTTACTAAGCGTGATTATTTTTTTAATCTCCTAGTAGGATTATAATACTCGTTACGATAAAATATTAGAGTAGATATTAACGAGTTCGTATTTTTGTAATAAAAGTAGAAACAAATATTGAATACTTTGAACCGGTGAAATAAACAATTCTCGTAATTCTTTTTTTTTGTTGGTCGAGATTCTTGAGCACGAATATGATCATGAATATTTTTGGATCTAACAAAATCTATTTTTATATATTAACCCATGTAAGTACATGACGAAAGTGCATACGTGTTATAAAAACTGACAAAATGTTGAAATTCTCAATATCCATCGATATTAATTGAACTCATTATCGAAAATATTTCGTCGTGACATTTCCTACTTAATGAGGTAAATGAAATGAGCAGAGCTCGTCGAAAGAAATTTCGATAACAACGTCATGGATTATCGAAAAATTTCTGAAATTGATAGTCTTGTTATAAAAATATAGATATGATAGAGTACCACGTTAACTTCATTCTTGTGTTTCATTGTTCCTGGAAAGTTTTATATCATCATTCAGTAGTATAAGTCGATCAATTATCAGTCAATATTCCGTCCGGAAACGGTAACACTAGAACTACCTGAAAAAATTTATCTACTTCTACGAAAACCAGTCAAAATGACTGATCTTTAAAAAAACGTAAAAACAGAAGATTTTTTTTATTTATTAAATTATTACTATCTCATAAAAAAGTATTTAAGGTTATGGAATTACAACTATTTAATGCCAACTATAAAAAATACAATATAATTATGATAATAACATCTATAATAATACTTTTTAATTCACTATCCGAGGACTCCTCAACTTGTTTATGGTCTACCATCACTATTCTCACTATAAAGTATTTCATTCTCTTCCAATTCACTATCTTCATCCTCGATATCAGAACATTCCATTAGAATATTGTTTAGTTTCAGCAAAAGTTCCGAGGTTTTTATACGTTGTGCCATTTTTGGACTTATAAAATATCGTTATGTTTCAAAAAATTAAATCCTCTATCAACGACTGCGGTACACAAAATGATCGCGTGAAACGGCATCGATTAGTATTGTTATGTTACCTACGGCTATGATTCTTTATGTTTTATCGCCAGATAAGTTGTGACATAAAAGAAAATATTGTAACAAAGGCAGTAGTTACGTTACCTATGGCTATGTTTCTATCTTTATGTTTCATCGCCAGATAAGTCGTGGCATAAGAGAAAATATTGTAACAAAGAGCCAGAAGATTCATCTCAATATCTAATCAACGATGTTGATTTCAGGAAACAGATTGTAAGGCTTTTTTCCACTTTGAAAAGTACCAGTTATACTTGTTATTATTATTACATATATTATTATCATAATTATATTGTATTTTTTATAGTTGGCATTAAATAGTTGTAATTCCATAACCTTAAATACTTTATATAAGGTAGTAATAATTTAATAAATAAAAAAATATTCTATTTTTACGTTTTTTTAAAGACCAGTTATTTTGACTGGTTTTGGTAGAAGTAGGTAGGACAAAAAATTACTCGAATTTTGTATAAGTTATTTAAAAATAAAATTCATTTTATATAATCTTTACTTAACCCTGCAAAAGTCATTGCATCATTTCGAAAAAAAAATGTAACACGAAGTAGAAATTTTATAATGAAATTGTAAAACCAGTCATTTTGACTAGTGCAGTAGTTCTAGTGTTAAACTTATTTTGTTCAACGTCCTTCATTAAATTTTGATCTGCCTTATATCGATACTTACGCTTCAATAATTAGAATAGAAAATTATTGAAGTATTAAATAAACGAAGAAACTTTTTCGAGCATGATAAGATGAGTGGTAGAAATGAATTTTCTGACAGTAACGACGTACGGGGTCTCGTTAAACTAGACTGATTCGATCTCCAAGTTAACGTGGAAAAATTGTAGAAACTTCAAAGGTAGTACAGTTAGAAGGCGGTCTCATGAATTTCTTACTGTCATAGAATCAAAGAACCCCGACACCGCCCAAGTAGTCCCGCCATCTGCAAAGAACTCGCAGAACACGCTAAGCATGTAAGAGGAGTTGTGCAAACAACATTGCTGAAGTACAAACTAAAGACGAATAAGACGGGGGGAAGAGGGACAAGAGAGGGCAAGGGGAAGAGAGAGAGAGAGAGAGAGAGAGAGAGAGAGAGAGAGAGAGACGGGAATGAGGTTGAAGGGAATTTCAGATCATGCTGACCTACACTTTTTTACGTACCACCGACAACTTGTTCCTTTCAATGCGGGACAGTGTAAGCGGCTCTATCTTCAAGGTACATATCTCGTCGTACTCTTTGTCGTAAATCCGAGAAAAATCTCTTTTTTCGAACAAATTTCCTGATAACTTTTCTAAAATAAATATTCCCTTATCCCTTCGCATTATACCAAGAGAGCGGCTCCTTTCGTTCGTTTAATCTCGCATAATTACGAGAAAGAAAACGTTGCGACTTTTGAAAACGTACGAAGCTTTATTTAATATCCTCACTACTACGATCAGATTTTGTACCTTCTTTTCTATTTAAGAAAGAGAGAGAGAGAGGGGAGGAGGGAGAGAGAGAAAGAAAGAATGGAAGAATAATAAATCTTCAACGAGTTAATTCTTGTTCCCATTGGGATAGAAAGCAAATCTGAGAAGGTTAAAGTTCACGGATGACCTAACGTCGCCTCGTAAAAATATAATATTCGCAAAAGACTTTCTACTTTTTCTCTCTCTCTTTCTTTCTTTCTTTCTTTCTTTCTTTCTTTCTTTCTTACTCTCTTCATGTCTCTAAAAACTTCGCAAGATTTTTCAATGAATTCGTTACTTCGATTTATCTTCCGTAGACGCGTAAATGTAAAAGTTTCTTAACTTTTTTGAAAGAACTTTAAAAACTCTACTCTCGCGAATGCTTAATTGAACGTGATTATTAATTAGTTCATTAATCTTGAATATTTTCTTAATTCTAATCGATATAACGGAATACATTAATCTTCTCCCATTTAAAAAATGAATTGAACAACTTACGAGATAGCGTGCAGTAACTCCTGCTTCTGCTTTTCCTTAACTTTTACGCTACCGCCTTCCGCAAGTGCAACTTGTAATTCTCTTTGTAATACTGCGAGCTTTCTACGTTCTGCCTCCAAAAGTAACGACGTCACCTGTAATAGAACATCAAAGAGAGGATAATATAAAAAATGTAAATGCAAAAAACAAATGAATAGAATTTTTCATGCATCTTTTAAAGTAATTTTTATATTATTAGCATAGAATAAAAAGCCGCTAAAGAATCGATCCTTAAAAGAAATATCGGACGATAATTCGCTCTAAAAAGGATACTTCTCGACCAGCTTTGATATTAAACGCTACTATCTATCGGCTATGTCTATTTCTGTTTTATCGACTTAAGCTAAGCTTGGAATCATAATAGAAATCGTTGTTACCAACACTTGGGAAATATTACTAAGTCGATAAAATATCTTCTATTGATAAACATATTATTTTCGGTGAAATAAAAATTTTTTTCTTTTATTGTTTTCTTTTTTCGATCAAACAAAATATTTTATTCCCAAAAATTATTATTTGGATTTTTATTTAATATCCGAGCATTAGCCGTAAAGGAAGATTACGGGAAAGATTAAAATAACGATTCAAAGTATGCGTGCAAAATAACATTCTCCTGCTTGCCAGAATGATAACGTTCCTGTTCTACTCCCTTTCAGGGAACAGACTGCTCCTGCATATAATGCTCGAACATGCAATAACGCATACATAGTACGTGTATCTCCATATGAATGTACGTATGTATACGTAACGGAAGGTTCCTGCATAGATATATTCCAAGATAAACCCTCGTATCCGCGACGTAAGCCCATCGAGTTCTTGGAAGATTCGCGTATGCGAATGTGCTCTTTAATTGGCTGAAAGCACCGAACATTCTACGTTTTGCGTGGTTTATTATTACAAAATTATGTAAATTTTTTTAACGCTGTCATATAAGTTATCTTTATAATATTTTCAAGATAATAATACCTAGTATAAAATAAAAAAGAAACAAACGATTATTATTGTTACAAAAATAAAGATAGTTCGTGTCCGTGAAATTTATTGCTCCTGGAAAACATCTTAACGTTCGTGATAGTCCGATCGGATGCCGCAATGACACAAAAGAAAATTACCGAAAGGAATTTTGGATACTTCAAAATTTTGTTCCGTACTGCTCTGAGGTTTTGGTAAGAGTGTAAATAAGTGAATGATCGGCGAAGAGGGAATTTGAGGAAAACGGTTAAGAGCAACTTCACACACACATATGTATATATATATATATATATATATATATATATATATATATATATACATATACACACACACACATATATATATATGTGTGTATATATATATATATATATATATATACACGCAACCACTGTGAATTTCCAATGTACCAATGATGCAGGTAATTTAACGAAATGTACGAAAGTTATCGTCGATCGATACTCAGTCGCCAATATACTCAAACATTTTACTTACACGTTTACATGATCCTGGACTCGAAACTCGTGAAGGAGCGAACAAATGAAGGTAACTATCGGGAACATTACATTATTCCTATCGCATTTCCATTTCACTTTACGCTCCTTTGAAACAGAACAACGTTACCATTCTAGTTTTCTACGGTTAGATGAACTAACGATTACACAATTTGATTACGCGTTGTTTCTGAGTCACTATGGGCTTATCCGTTTTGTTAGAGACGATCTTTGATACCGATCTCTCATGAACTTACGAGTCTCGTTCGCTCTCAGGAAAGTAAGAAAGCGAAAATTCGTAATTAAGCCTCGGGACAGGACGATGAGCGAGCTCGATGTGCCTCCGTATTATTGCATAAGAATATGCCACATCGTTGCTTCTTTAGTTATCGTTTAAAAGAATCTTTCCTTCGTTTACTCGAAGATTTGCTCCGCGGACGGAATGTTTATCGTTATTACATATATATTTATATATATATATATATATATATATATATATATATATATATATATTCATACGGTAAGCAAAAACATTTTATTACGTTAACCTAATATCAAAATGGAATTTCATTTGTAAAAACGATTATCTACAGAGTTGGGGAGGAGTAGGGAGAGGAGAGGATGGGGACACGAATAAAAAGACATAATATAATGTCGACGAACGAAGATGATAAAGTTGCAATTTAATTAACAATAGAAGGTCGATCGTTCAAAGATCCAGTCGAATAGAATAGACGATATGATAATGGAGAAAAGAATAAGATCATACATAATGAATGCGTTTGCATGGCTAGATACGTAGGTGGACGTTGAACGCGATAATTTATACAAAAGGAAGAAATACAAATTGTACACGGCTTATCATCCGTCTGTCGAAACATTCTTTTGAGTAATATCCACGTTGAGCGAGCCTCCGCTTATTAGAGATCATCGCGATAGGGATGCTGATTACAAAGTCTTCAAATTATGTCGTAACATCTCTCTATTTCTCTCTCTCTCTCTCTCTCTCTCTCTCTCTCTCTCTCTCTCTCTCTCTCTCTCTTTGTCTATTTTTCTCTTTTTCGTCTAGCAATACCACTTCCTCGTGAGCCACAACTAAGATAATTATCATTTGGACATCTCCCAGGAGATGTCACGGTTCGAACAAATCTTACGATATAACTCGCGCTTTCGATTTTTTTTTTCTTTTTTCCTTGCATTTATTACATGCTATTTCGTAGCTCCTACCACTATCCTTATATATATCTTTCAAGAAACCAACGATCGGCGTATGCTTTTTTCAAGGATTTTCGGTGGTTTCTTTATTTTTATAATGATGAGTACCATACCGTGTGATGTTTTGCCACAAACTGCTTCTTCTTTTTTGCAGCAAGTTACACGGACTTTTGATTACTACTTCTACTTCTAATTTTACCGCCCCTCCCTCTCTCTTTTTTTCATTTCTCTCTCTCTCTCTCGCTCTCTCTATTTTTTCTCGTTATTCGTACGAGTTTATATATTTTCTACAAGAAGAAAACGTAATAGAAAGATCTTACTCGTCAACAACTTCTTCTCCCATCGTTGCCCTTTAGAAGCATATGTATCATTATACCGAGCAACATGCTTGCGCACGTCTGACTATCGTTTACCCTCTTCCCTTTTCTCTCTTCTTACTCCTATATTCGAGAGAAACACGAGATCTTACGCAAGACGCGTGCTGCATCCTCCAGCTTGGACATATATATATACATATACATATGCATATACATATATACATTTACATATATACATATACATATTTACGCCCGCAGGTAGAATTAAACTTTACTTTAAAGATTATTGACCGAGTACTAACTCTTGACTCGATTCAATTACGTCAAAAACGTTGATGGATGAAATATGTCGATACGAAAGATCAAAAACACTTTTGCTACTTCCATTTAGCAATTTAATGATCGAAATAGCCATTTATAGTAAAGATCGAATCGAATCGATCTTTGAAATCGAATGGGACCTTTGCGTTTTTCAATTGAAAAGATTCGTTGCAAAACTCATCCACGGTATTTTCTTCATTCCAGTTGGTGGACACTTTGGATTCTTCGTCGACTTCTTCTCATCTCCAATGGTAGAAGAAGGCGGTCTGACGTAAAAGACCGTTTCGCAAGCAACCAAGAATACGTAAGTACACTGATCGCGCTCGCCAAACGAGTATAACGACCTAACTGGATTTTTCCGAGGAGAGGAAAATTTATTCGCCTTCTACCGACTCGATATAACGTTCGAATTTAATAATCATGGCTCTCTAACGCGCGTATGTACGCACGAACTATTGCGAGTATATGACTCACCATTTTCGCACTTAACTGACGACAAATTAACTCGCATAAATAGCATTAATATTTCCCAATCGTAATATATATATATATATATATACATATATATATTTCATTTTTCATCATTATAACAATCAAATTATTCTCAATATTTTCAATAAATGATATCTTCGAAAAGCATCGCAAATTATATTACTGCGGGACACTCTTTTCTCCATACGAACTATTCTACGTTAACGTAAATCATATCTAATTATTCGTAAAAAAAAAGAATAGAAAAAGAATATCAATAAAAAAAAAACAGATCATCTAAGAAATTACTTTCGTAACAAAGGAGAAAGATTGATCAAAATAAGAAAGCAACGTTAATACGTACAAACGGATTTTACGGTAGTAGTAGTAGTATTAGTAGTAGTAATAATAATAATAGTGACGAAATAAAAAGTATCGGGATGATAGTATCTATCTCGTTTATAATTTATGAGCAGTGCAAGAAAAGTAAAGAGATGAAGGGAAGGAAGTTTAACGAGACGAGTCGGTAAAACGGATTCTACGTGACAACGCCAATAAGAGTGAAAAAGATCACGAAAAAAAGAAAAAGATAGAGATCGAGTAAGAATGGATAGATATATAAATAGATAAAGAGATGAAAAGAAAGAGAGAAAGAGAGAGAGAGAGAGAACGAAAGTAGATAGAAAAGAAACAGACTTTCCTCTCGCCGTCGTTTCAGTTTCAGGTGGCTGCTCGTTGTACCAGAACCGACACCGTTTTTATGACTCGGACCTCTCACTACTTGTTCAACGTCACACACAATTCTTGGCAAAAGTCGAGCATTGGAATCGAGCCGAAGTCTCAACCAGCCACCATAGAATTTATTCTTACCCTCGACAAGTAGTATACTCGGCACGTTCGCATTGTTTCCTTCGTCGTCGTTGTCTCCGATCGATTATCGCTTTCGCGTTCAAGGTCCTACTCGAGTCAAGTTTTATCCTATATCTATCCATCTAAACTCTCTTAACCGTTCATTTTCTAAAAGTAACATGTAAACTTTGACTTCCCGAGAGAAAAAAACTTATCGATCCAGTAGAATATATTTTTCTATTTTTTCTTTCAATTAAATAACCTGACAACATCGTGATTGATCGATATATATTTTTTATTTATCTCAAACGTTTCCAAATAATCTTCTAATGAATTATTTATTGAATGATCATTAAATATATTACCTCGAGTTGTACACCAAAAAGATCCCTCGATCTTCCGGGTCTCGAAACGTTGAGATCTTGCATGTTGGCTTCCCGTTCGACCAAACCCATTTCCGTGAAGTATCTGGAAACATATTATATCGAGAATATTAGGCTAGGTTTGTACTAAACTTAAAAAAGATAGTGAAAGAAATCGAATTTTGTTTTCTTTCGGAGTCAAGGGAAAAGAAATAATTTCCTTCACTGTGAGTCCCTACACGTATCCTGGTAACGCTTTTTGATTTTTTCGTTTGATGGTTTCGACCATTACGATTAATTATGTTTATCTTCAACGATATACTTAAAGATACGCGCTTTAATGAATTAAAACAATTATTTTTATGACGTGTAAATAAACGACAAAACATCTGAACATTATTATTTTATGTAAGATAATATTATTGTTTTCATATTTCAATTCGAATAATACACACTAATGCAAAATTATTCAAGAAATTCCATTCTACGTTGAAGGATTAACAAGTTTAATCACGAAATTCATAGTAATAAAAATCGACCAGAAGCTCGAGAAGATACTGGGGCTTGTATATCGAGCGCTCTTACGATTTCAGCCAAGACGTCAGCTTGAACTTGATATATGAAACTTTTTATCGCTGACAAGAACGAAGACGAAATTCTTTTTTTTTTACGATATAGGAAAGATAAAAAAAGGTAGCACGCGAGCCCGTCCACGAAAGTGATTAAATTTTTTCTAAGATGGACGCTTTTCGCAATTCGTTTAACTTTGTCATAGCCAACAACTAATCAGGTTTTATGGCAAACGTACTTAAAGATAATTAGAAGAAAATTACTGCACGGCAGAATGAAAGCAAGAATGCCATCCTTAGTGAGGGGTGGATGATAAAGAGAGAGAGAGAGAGAGAGAGAGAGAGAGAGAGAGAGAGAGAGAGAGAGACATAAGTGAGTTGGCAAACGACAATGAGAGATACAAACGTGCGAATAATACACACGAACGAAGATTACAGTGTACGAGATTACCGTTACTCTCTAGAGAAATAACAGAGAGAGAAAGAGAGAGAGAGAGAAAGAAGGAAAGAGAGGAAGAGAAAGAAATAAAGAGAGAGAGAGAGAGAGCAAGAGATAAAAAGATAATTATCAATAATTAATCGTTAGACGAAGACACACGGTTACTCGGAGCTTTTCCCTATTATAGTTGTAGTTATGAAGAAGAGTGAGAAAGATAGACGATCGTCACTCGCACTTCTCTTTCTTCTCTTTCCTTTTATTCACATTCTCTTCCTCGACGTTTCTTTATCTTTCCTTTCTCTTTCTCTCTTTCGCTCTTTCGCTCGTGCGAATCACGAGAAACGAAGGTCGTTTCCAACGCCGTAATTACCACCAGGATAATCCCATTATTTACAATACTCTTCGTAACTATCCTTTCTTCTCTCTCTCTCTCTCTCTCTCTCTCTCTCCCTCTCTCTCTCTCTCTCTTTCAACCTCTCTTTCTGTATTTTTCTTCCCTTTATTCCTCAGCATCCGTTTAGTTTTGTCGAGCAAACGTAGCTTCTTTAATGAGTCATTAGTGGATTTAGCAAAGAGGGTGAACGATAAATACATTGATTAAACGCGAACATCTCGTAATCGAATCGAAGAAGAAGTCACGTTGGCAATAAGTCCTTATTCGAAATATTTGCTTTTCCTTATTCTGTTTTTTTTTTTTTTATTTTTTTATCAAATTTTCACGATACTTCTTCAAAACGAACAATTTATATATTATTAATCGATTGCTTATATTTCAATATTGTATGTTAACAATCTATATCCCAACTACGACAATAATTTGATCTTTGATCGCTTTGTTATAACGCGAGAGAAAAAGAAAAACAAAAAGAAAGAAAAAAGAGAGGAAAGAAAAAAATAACAGATCAGAAAGCTCCGAAACTTTTAGAGCTGCAAAACGGATATTCTTCGTTGACGAAGAAAGTGGCCCTTTCGTTTGGACGGTAGAGAAACAAAGCGGAAGGGAAATATCTCAATGGCGTATCGCATTGAACGGGACGCAAGAGTTAACGGTATCAAGATACGGATCATTAACGCTCCTTCGATCTACGATCGAGCATTCTAATGCAACCGCGCAAATCCATTACCGCTGCTAAATCGTAAAATCGGCTGCATCATCCAGAAATTCTCTTCTTTCGATTTCCACGCCGTTCTACCGTGAACATGTTGGCTAAAGTTGACGTCGCAAGATCTCAGCAGCTGTTCGGATAACACTCGAAGGAGATTACGAGATCTATCTTTGCTACGCGTTAAGACGTAACGAAATAATTTCACTTCGGCCTCTGGTGGGTCTTCTTCCACTTACAGTAAAAGCTAAAGATTAAAATAATAATTATATAACCACTTTTACGATGGCTTACCTCACGATATTCTCTCTCCGTTAGAATGGATTAGAATCTTTTTTTTTTTTTCTTTCTTTCCGTTTTATTTCTTTTTTTTTCTTTTTTCTTCTTTTACACGGAAAAGTAAAATAAGGCTTAACCAAGCAACAAACTCGATAGAACCGATCGATCTCACCTTTCAAAGAGCGTTATAATTAATGTTCTTTTCTAGTCCGTTCGTGTCGTTCGCTCGTTCTCGTATGTAAACGAAAAAACAAAATAACGTTTCGGACGGTGACACGTTGAAGAATAATAAATAATAAATTTATTGCTTGTTACTCCATTCGTGTTCCCTTTAAGATTCTAGAAGTACTCATTCTATGTCCAATGACTGGTATCGCTTAATTATTAACGAGTACTTTCGATACTTCCCGTGCTTCTCCTGTTTATATATTACGTCAATCGATACGCAACGATGCATTATTATGCAACTTTCAATCCAAGATTTTCAAATTATCAAGAATTATATTTTCGAACGAAATGTCGTTTTGATGTAATAGTTCTCCGGAAGAAGAAGGGTGGAGGGGGGAAAGGTCGAGGACAAGTTTCAATTAACTTTTGCGATTTCAATATGATTAATTGCCCGTGCTTTCGGTTTGTTTTTCATTTTATTTATTTTTTCTTTTCTTTTTTTTTTTTTTTTTCTTAATGGAAACTGCTTACGTAAAAAGAAGAAGCAAAAAACAAAAGAGGAAAAGAAAAACTTGAATAACTATTACTCCTTTTTTTTTAACGTTCGCCACTATTCCTTCTTCGTTTAGATACTATCGCGCATTCTATGACAGTTTCGAGGCAAGTCGAGGGAAAGTTAGCCTTAGCCCGTGATGTTTAACTTCCTGGAAAGCGAAGAAAGGTTGCTGGTAAGGGACAAGGTACTCTAATTCCTGGAATTTTCTAAGCATCGCTAACGTTAGCGTGCGCCCGTTCGCGTTCTCCGAACATGCTCTAGCTCTCTAGCTACAACCTTACCTTTCACGGGCTTTCCGATGCACTTAGGATAAAACGGTACGGTAATACGGTTGCCTCTCAATACCGCATATGCAACGTAATTGCCCGCGTTTAAAAGAAACTAATGGCAATTAAAAGATAAATCCAAGATAAACGAATTACCAAGAGAGATACGATCTTACGATTGAATACGTACTCCTCCTTTCATTATTAACGCGAAACGAAAATAAAAAAAAAAAAAAACGAGGATAAAACTATCGATATGAAATTTCGATACGAACCAATTAAGAGAAAGGAAAGAAGCTCTACTTGTGTATATGTCAAATATTTATGTAAGTGAGTAAATAAGTAAATAAGCGTTTGATTCGCGATCTTCTGAGATCCTAGATCGGAGAACCCTGACACACATTATGATAGTTCGCTGATCGCATTTCCCTCCGAATGAAAACGAAACGGCGCGTTCCGCTCGAAGATAACGACTTCGATGAATGAACGATGCACGGTTATACAGCGAAACAAAAGGGAAACTACAACGTCGCCCGACTTATGGAACCAGTCTGACTCGTTTCTACGATCCCTCTTTCCTATTCCCTCGATAAGATCGATCTTCTAACATACTTATTTTTCATTTTTTATTTTTTTATTTTACTTTTTATTTTCTTGCTTTTTTCATTTTTGTTTGTTTTTTTTTTTTTTTCTAAACGTAAGAAAGATCGTCGCAGTAATGGGATGTCGGTGTATCGTCGATGGTAAAAAACGATTTCTTTACCGTGACAGATAAAACGATTAAAACGATTTGAAAATAGTTAAGTACGATTCAATGACGATCGATCTAATAAAAAATAGAGTCAAAAAAGGGATTCATCGTAACGAGCTATATCTCGTGAAATAACTAAGTTTATTACAGACGGTGGTAGATACATACATCATGATGCAATACCGATGTCTTTGTTCGTTATTAGAAGTAATTAAGCTGCATTATAAAAGTAACACGAGGTGCAAGGTATATAATTACCGGCAAAATGGCGCCTAGTGTGCTCGAGTTTAATAAAGTATCTTATTTTTTTTATTCGTTTTTCTTTTCTCTCTGTATGTGCGTCTCAGTCTCTCTGTCTCTTTCTCTTTCCCTTTCTCTTTCTTTCTCTCTCTCTCACTCTCTCTCTCTCTCTCTCTCTCTCTCTCTCTCTCTCTCTGTCTCTCTCTCTCTCTTTACTGTTTATTTTCATCGTAAAAAAAACGTACAGTCTACAATCTTTATTTCTTTCCGTGTAAGCAGAGTCAGCGTAACCAGATAGCGATATGCATCTAGAGATCACTTTATATTCGAATTAACGTTAACGAAAAAAAAAAAAAAAACTTTTCAATTTCAATTATTATTACGGAAGCGTATAAATAATGACAGAATTGAACGACAAACGCACTCGATCGTAATTCCTGCCTGTTAATAAAAAATCCAAGAAACGTTTGTACCCCTTAAAGAGACAACTTTTTACAAGACTTGAAGCAAAGAGAGAACGTTTGAATCGATCTATGGATGACGATTAACATTACTGGTAGTTTCAAAGTAGGTTACGACTGCGTCGAGATAAACGACCGATCGAGTCCAGTGACCATTCCTTGACCTAGACAACACGACATTAACCCAAACCGACCTACTCTCTCCTCCGGTTCGTTCCACCATTCTACAAGTACGTACTATGAATAAAACGTACGTGATGTCACCAAGAAAGAGACATCTATCTTGTCATCTAAAGTATATATATATATATATATATATATATATATATATATATATGTATGTATATATATATATATATGTATGTATATGTATATATATATATATATGTATGTATATGTATATATATATTTTGAAAGATCCCGATTGAAAGGAATAGTCTCGTTATATCGGCAAAAACGAAATATGTATCTTCTTTTCTTCCTTTTTCATATACTTTTTTTACATTCCTTACGAGTTACAACCAATTTCTCCATCTCTTTTTTCCCTTTAAACGTTTTCAATTCCTCCAGATTATTATCTGTTAATAATAGCTTTAACATTTCGCAAACTGACATAACGTAATAAAACGTTCGAAAGATAAATCGTTTTCTTTCGCTTTTTGCTCGCATTTATAGTGTATCGCTCGGTGTCGAGATTTCCAAACTTTTTTTGATCCCGTAACACTCCATACTTTTTTGGTTTCTTTTTTTTAACGATCACCTTGTATTCAATACGCGTTAAAAATTTAACTTCAGATATATTGTATGAAACAAAGATTTTCTTTCGATATTTCAGACTTCATTCGAATAAAATAATTAAGCTATAAGCGATGATTGTATGAAACAAAGATTTTCTTTCGATATTTCAGACTTCATTCGAATAAAATAATTAAGCTATAAGCGATGTCGCCGAATCAACCTCACTCTCATGTAATTAGAATAATACAAAATTTAACACGTCGCAATAATTCTATCACTTTCGTACTGTCACATGGTACCCATGAATTTTTTAAATAGAATCCCAGGTAGTTTTCGCGATATATACATACTTTGAGAATCACTGGTTTAGAGTATTCGATCATTAAGGACGAACATTTTTTTCTTTGAAGTTCAAACTCGTTATTAATTATTAAGAGGACTAATAAAATAAAACGAAATAAGAAAATATATTTCCTTGGATTGCGAGCAACGACAAGTAAGATTAATAACGAACAATCGGATACACTCTGTTCGAGCATAGCTTGTAAAAAAAAGATACTACGAGAACTCGTTTGCTTTTATTTTGAAAGTTTCATCGTCCTTTCGACCATCCTACGTTGTCTTATCGAAAATACTTCGGCTAACGACTTTACCAAAGTGCCACTAATTAGGATTGTAAAGTTCTCCTCGGCTCTTGGGCACCTTGGATACTTGTCGTATATATATATACTTTTTCAACATAAAACGCTTCGTATTTCACAAAACTCGTTTATACGCCTGCGATCATGCGACCGTGCATGATCGAGCCTTATTAAATCGGGCGTGAAATCTATTCGAGTGCGATTCGAGTTAATCGCAAAGGAAAATTAACCGAAATGCGCAGTGGCTTAACGTTTCCGTCCCTCTTTCTCTCTCTCTCTCTCTCTCTCTCTCTCTCTCTCTCTCTCTCTCTGTCTGTTTCTGTCTCTCGCTTTTCCGTTCTCTCCCTTTAATTCTTTTTTCTACGAATAGAAAGAGACTTAATATTCGTTCACCGTTACGTTTACCGAACGCAAGCGGCAAGGTTAATAGGCGAATGTAATGACGTCGAAAGGATCTAATCGGTTAATCCCGCTTAGATTACCTTAATCGTATATTAAAATAACGTGAACTGCAATCCATTAATCTTACGGGGTATAACGAAAAATATATAGATATTTAATCGAATTTACGGGAAATAAAGAGAGAAATGATATGAGTGAAAGGGATTAAAGTTAAGAAAATTTATTTTTCGTTCAGTAATTTAGTAATACTTTAGATTTAAATGGCAGGCTATTTTTTAACCTACGTTCTAACGTTTGACCTTAGAAAACCGGTCTCTAATGAAAACGGAGTTGGATAAGGAAAGGGGAGGTGCGAGTATATAATTCATGCGAAATGCCAAAAGCGAGAACACGAAAGGTCCGTACGGACCTGCCCTTAGTTTCTACCCTTTTCCTCGCCTCCTCAGCCCTCCTCCCCTCTCCCATCTTCCGCCTCTTTTTAGATCGGCGAACATTCAGGATAATTTCCGAGACGACTTTTAAAACCGCTTCGACAAAATAGCCGCCAGTTCTTGGGTCGCATGCGGTTGGTATCAAGCACGTTCGCGGTAAGATGGCAGATTTTTAAACGTACCCACCTCTTGCAGGTCAACGGATCTAATTTTCGTAATGCCGGTACGTTAACCGGTATAGATCGAATTTTAATCCGTTTCGTTGTACAAGCGTTCACGTTTGCTTATACCTTTTCTATCGGCACACTTAAGAATACAGAAACAGATAGAAAGAAAGAGAGAGGAATAGAGAGAACAATATTTTTAGAAGAAAGACGGTATTAGAAGAACGCTATCTAGAATCATAAAAATGTAAAAGAAATTCGTACAATAGCCTATAATTTCCAAACATTCTTAAATATTTCATTAAATCCTTAAAATTATACGTCCGTTATCTTTCGTCGTTGTTTATTCGTACATAGAAATATTGGAAAGGTTAGACCTCTAATCATTACGATTAATTACTCTTTTCGATATCGCGACGAATGTAGCACTTGTTAAGGGATAAGAAAGGTGTTCCTCGGGAAGTTCGTTGAAGTCTGCATGAGGAACGCGCGACAGGAAGGGTAGGAAGGAAGTTTTCTATCGATCCAATGGCGGTATTTTGAGGTCAGGGCGCTGCGCCAGTACTGCGGCTACCGGCCACCGTCGAAACCATCCTCGACGTCGACGTCGAAGTCGCGTCCTCCTCAACGACGGACATCCGATAAACTCTCCTCCTTCTCCTCCTCCTCCACCTCCTCCTCCATCACCTCCTCCACCACCTCCTCCTCCTCCTCCTCCTTCCCCTCCTCCATAGCCGCTAGTAGCATTAGCAACAGCAGAAGCAAAAGTAGCAGGGTCGACGGCACCATCGGGGTAGCATCTCGCGTGACGGTTCGCTGCATTTTAAAAAACATGGCGCACCGATCGCGCGACCGTAATCGTTCGCCTCCTTTCTCGGTTAGCCGCATTGCGGACTCGAATTCTCCTATATATTGAGAAAACGTTTCGCTTCCTTTCCTTTCCTTCCTTCCTTCTTTTTTCCCTATCTTCCTCCTTTTCTTACGTCTACGAACTCTTCTTAAACATCCAAACTTTCTCATCTTCTTCTTTCCACCGACGAACTTTAAGTCGTATCGCCGTTAGACAAAAAAAAACAGAAAAGAAAAAGGAAAAAGAGAAAATGCGACGAACCTTTGTTCGAATCCCCGTCTTTTCGATGAAAACATTAAATTACGAAAGATGACGGGTGAAATGAGCGGAGGGGTGGAGAGATGGAGAGGCGTGGAGGGGAGGGACCACATTGGCTTAATTTTAATTTTAATTCAAGTGGAATTTCGTAACGAAACGAAATTATAGTCGCGTCAGCTAGTTCGAGGAAATCAAATCGATATCCCTTTCCCCGCATAGCCGAGCACTTTTCGTTGCAAGGTCGCGAAGACTTCCTCGAGGATCAACGACCTTTCTCTCTCTCTCTATCTCTCTCTCTCCAATTTCTCACGGTCCTCCGTTCTTACCGTTCTTTCCTCCTTCAACTCTCTATCACAACGTATGGAGTAGCACGTGCAAGCCGAACGTAATTCGTTTCTCCTTTCTCCTTTCGACGGTATTGCTGATATAACACAGCCGAGAGAGGAAATTTACCCCTGTCGGTGCGCATGTATGTACATACCTCTATCAATTTAAATGCCTACGTTTTGAGCTGAATTATCGAATACGCGGAGGAGTCATTGCCATGGCTAAATAAATGAAATGGAATGAACTGTTCTGTCTTTCGTCCGTACAACGTTATTCCCTCGTAAGTATATGAAGCTTTTTAGAATTAAAAATAATCTAATACATTTACCGAAACCTCGTTTTAAATAATTGGAACTTATCATATACTTTGTTCCGACGGTATGTAGAGCATAAACAGTAGAAATGTAATTTTAAAACAAATTGCCATTCATAATTTCTTTCAATATTACAGTTGAAATAGCCTTATTTTATATATACATATATACACACACACACATATATATATATATATATATATATATATGTTTACCTGATTAAAATTAATCACAACGTAAATCGCTAATATTAACCAAGTACTTATCAGACAAACAAGTAATATCCTTTTATCCCTGGAAAGGATTTTAACCGATACACAAAATATCGCGAAGTATACGAATTGATTGATTATAATAATAATAATAATAATAATAATAATAATAATAATAATAATAACAGCAATAATAATAAAGATCTTTCGTTAAATACAAATAATCGTAGAAACCATTTCGACTTTGTTGCGTTTAAAAAGATGGAACACTTGGAGAGATTCACAACGTGAATATAAAAAAGAGAGAGGAAGAAAAAAAAAGAAATGAAAGAAGGGAAAAATAAAGAAGAAAACGTTGAACGTGTTGAGATGAGTCAAGGAAGAAAGAAAAAAAAAAAGAAAAAAAAGCAAAATTAATAATATAAAAGGGAGAATGAAAGGTTAGTTCGATGCGGCAAAACGCGCTCCCTGTATTAACAGTCAGGCCAAGGAAGGACGTGTAAGGATAGAGAAAGGAACATATCCCATAACCTCCACCTTGGCTCGTCGTAAAGTTCGTCAGTGCAATAAGCGAACGATAAGTCTTTTGTCCTTCCTCTTATACGTTGGCGCGCGCTCATCGCACACGCGTTAATAGAATAAACGATCTTTATATATATATATATATATATATATATATATATATATATATATATATATATATATATATACACATATATATGTGTGTGTAGGTTTAGGCGGGGCGCGGTATCGACACCTCGTAAAGCAACAAGGGTAAGTCGCTTTCTCTCTTTTTACTCTCTCGGTTGGTGTGTCTACGTGGCACGTAATAAAAAGAGCATACGCGTCGTGTACTTTTCCAGGACGCGCGTCCATTACGCGCGAGGCGCGTGCGACTGGATAACGCCATGGACAATGCCTATAAAAAGTGTTTCCCTTAGCTTCTACCGCTGTGTCTATATGTGTAGGTATTAATAAAACTTGTGTGTGGTCTCTTTTTCTTTCTTTTTTCTTTTCTTTCCTTTTTTTTTTTCGTACGGACTTATATCGAGCAAGTAATAAATTAAAAGGTAACTTAGATATCTGTGTGTGAGTATTACGAGGGGATGAACAAAGAAATACCACATCAAATATTTTTCTCTTTTAATATGTGATAGGATTTAATATAAGAGGAATAAACGATTCAATTCAATTTCGTAAAGATCGTTCGTTTATATCACTTTCATAATTATCGATACATAAACGGATATATTCATAATATATACTTGATATTTAAACGAGATATATACTTGAGATACTTAATATATAAATAAGATATATACTCGAGATACTTGATGTATAAATATATATACGTTATAAATAAAATGATATATTATGTGAATACATGTATACGATAAACGATATACGATAGAGACGAATTAACAATGTTATTCTCGTTTGCGTGAATCGACCGACTTACCTCTATAAACTCAAAGGGAATTCCGAATTTTCTTTTTCCCACGAGAAAAGAAGGAGGGGGAGGGGAAAAAAGAAGATTCGATATTACGAAATTAATGGAAAGCGGAGGATTGTACATAGCGTTTCGAGCGTGCTCGTTCCAACCCGAAACGCTATGTTTTGCGTCGAAACTTTTGGTCGCGTCAGGAAAGCCGAACAAAGAGACAGAGAGCGAGTCGAGAGACGCGTTCCGGTGGTCGTCCCTATCAGCTGGCTCTTCAAGGCTGACGGGACAAGTGGGCGTCACGCATGGGAGATTTTTGGTCGCGCGATCGAATCGTCCGGTAAGCATTTTTTCGTTGAAACCCGCCTGAATGAATCCACCACGTTGGGTATAATCGAGAGAAGCAACCAAATCGTTTCGTTGCTTTTTTCTTTTTAGAAATGTTATCGAAGATGAGTTATAAATCGACGTTTAATGCCGCCTCAAGTACCTATACCTATGTATATAACTTATGTATCTGTATATATATATATATATATATATATATATATATATATATGTATATGTATATATGTACTTCCACCCTTAGCGAATCACGATTTATACGATTTACCGAGACCGCTTCTGATCGATGCCAAAGCGATTGCCGGCACGTAGGCGGTTCACCACGTAGCATAGGATGTATAGTCACGTGTTCGATTTAAACTCTTAGCCGAGAAACGGACGTGTGTGAGGACGAAACGTGTGGCCCTATAGAAACGTGGACGTGTACGCGGGAGTAAAGCGAAAAACTTTACGTGGGGCATACGTGGACATGAATGACCGCATGACGGCATATGACTATTTCTTTCTTACCGATCCCATTCGATCGTCTTACACACCTACTTTTTCCATATATCCGCATGGGGAGTACTCTCGTGCGTGCAAATTTTTTATAAATATACATATACATAGCTAAGACCTACATACGGTACGATATAATAATACGTATGATGGATCTGTAAATTATGCAAAATATATATATATATATATATATATATATATATGTATGTATGTATATATTTACATATAAATATAATATATGTGCATTATATATTCCGTTTACTGTGGTTAGGGTACACGACCGCATGCGCGCGCACATACACACACGCACACACAACATTACCTTTCTTGGCTCGTGTGTGAAAACCTATTCATCTTTCTCTACTGTCTTTGGAAAGACCCGAAAGTTCGCTTCGTTTTGTCTTACCCTCTCTCCGTATCTTTCCCTTCACTCTTCCCTGTTCTTTTTCACGTAAGGAACATTTCGTGTTCATTGCATTGGAACCGCGAAAGTCATTTGGTCATCTGCTTCGGACTCCCCTTCGCCACAAAGATAGGAGCAGATGTCAAATGTATTATCTACAAAACTAACGATCGCCTTCAACGTGTCTGCAACATGACTCTGTCCTTTTAGGAGGGTTATTTAACGATTATACGAATTCGAAAAATGGATAAGATAGTTCGTCGTCGAATGACCTACATATATATGAATCAGGTTTTATTTCTTTTCGTTTCTTTTCTTTTCTTTTCTTTTCTTTTCTTTCCTCTCCTTTCCTTTCCTTTCCATTTCTTCATTTTTTTCTTTATTCTTTTATTCTCATCTCGTTAGATACTTTTCATTAACGTTCGAGGATTTACGTAGACAATGTATATACATTGATGTCAAATCGAAATCGAATAATTAATAAATTTGTTAAGACCACTTAGTGAAGCTTATTACTATCCTATCGGTCTTATTAAGATCAATGAAAATCTTGATTGCGTTTGAAATTGACGATGAGAAAAGTGGGTTCGTGCCTTTATAGATAAGTAGGTACATATTTCCCTTTCGTCGGCATCGTCCCACAGAACGGAGCTAAAAGCATAAGCTGGGATAGGGAACTATGGCGGTGGCCTAGGCAAGCTGATTCCGTTTTCGACGTCGGAAAAGCACGCTTAATAATATTCTTGTGACCCGAGGCTGCTTAGTCAGGAACCCCCAGCGCTGTTTATCGATCTGTGAACCAAGTCACGCTAGCAGGCTCTCCAACAACTAGAAGACTCTCTTTCCATTCCGAGGTTAATTCAAATCTCTTTTTTTTTCTCGTCTTATCGAAACTTCGCCGATAGGTAAAGTACGTACGTACGTACGTATGGTACGTACATCCGTGTGGGATTTATTACGAAAATAAAAAAAAAAAAACCCGAAAGAAAAGGAAAATATTACAACGATATACATTTTTTGTTTCCCAACCTGACAAGAATTATAGATACAGAGTTCTTAAGGTAATTAAATTAAAAAGAAAGAAAGAAAGAAAAATAAAAGAAAAATAAAAAATCAACCTTCCCCCTTAAAGGATGTTCGAAGGACTCGCAGATTACCTCTTATCTTAAAGATCCAACTTCCATGCACTTTCGTGGCTGAACAATTTTATATTCCTCCCTTAACGGATCGGTATCAAGAAACGTGTTTCGCGGTAAGGCCAACTGCGTGCGGTTACGAGGATCTCGCTTCCTCCTCCTCCTCCTCCTCCTCCTCCTCCTCATCCTTCTCTTCCTCTCCTCCTGCCAGAAGGGTAGAAACTACGGAGTTGTAGGGGTGCCGGTAGAGGTGGGTCACGCGAAGAATGGGCGGAGATTCCAAAAATAGGACCATTACCGATAAGACCTAGCCCAGCAGAGCGGCATAGGTGGGTATATATCGCGAGTTAGGCGATGGCAGGTGATAAAGCGCGGCAAATGGGCTGAACCCTAAGGGGTTTAGGGAAGAAAGGAGGGCGGTTGTAAGAGAAAGGTAGAGAGAAGAGCAAGGTAGGACAAGAAACTGGCGATGATAGTGTGAAAGCCAACGATGCTTGCGAAACGGGCGAGGCAAAAGTCGCGAGGTGAGACATAAACGAGAGATGTACGATGGAAAATGAAATAAATGGGGTGATTTTGTTCCTGAACCGACATTGCCCGTCTGTCCACACCTCAATGCCTTCCTCTTTGATCGTCGGCTTAATTGAATAGAACGATCCGACGTCATTGTCCGTTAATACGCCCCTTCCGTTTATAAAATGATTAAATTAATCAAACCAGGGAGAATTTTGTTTAGACGCTTTATTTTACTTTCGAATTAGCTCGCGATGAAAGAAATTCGTAAATCCGTGCGATTACGTTCGATAAATGAACGTCCGACTAAAACCGATAGTACAAACCTTCTCCATAGGATCGAAGGTAATTGGAGTACGCGTTTCAACTTTACGTGGAAGCACGTAAGCCGGTTTTACTTTGAAGAAACGAAGATTATCATGTCCGATCTATCTGGAAAGCTGATGATTACAACTATTCGACACTATAAAAATCCGACTTAAGTTTCAAGCGAAAGAGAGTAGAAAGAGCAAGAAGAAGAGGAGGAAGAGGAGGAGGAGAAAGAGAAAAAGAAAGAGAAGGAGGAGGAGGAGGAAAAGGTGGTGGGTGTTTTGGTCGTGGAAAGAGAGCGGGGATCGATGTGCCAAGGTAGGAAAGGAAAGAGGGGGGTTGTAGAAACGACACAGGAAAGGTTTGAGTGGCGTTTCTACGAGGGAATCGCGTGACTACTCACGGATCAATAGTTTGCTCGTATACGTGGGTACACAAGCTGGCTGACTTCTACGAGCGTTGCTTTGGGCGCTGGCGCTTCTGTCGACGAGGGTGAGTCGGCGAAGGGCAGCGAAACGACGAGGAGAAAAGTATGATAGGGGAATGAAGGAGGCATGGTAAGAACCCCAACGAGTCAAATCTACGCTTCTAACCAGGCGTCTATAGACATTGTACACGTGTCTATACTTTCTAAATCTGCATTATGCAATCCGATCATTTTCTCATCATTCTTCCTCGATGACGAATCCCCTCCCCCCGGCAAATGATCTTTTTTTCACGGTAAATCAATTCGACGACTCGCACTAATGTATTTCCGCGATAAAAAGTCGAGTCCTTTACCTTTTTTGTTTCATTAATTAAATTCAATAGTATCTATATATATATATACATATATATTTATGGACTTTTCACAATTACGGTATTTAAATCAATCTGTTTCTTCGATTAATTATAAATACTTATATATTATAAATACTTTGATGTAATTTAATTACATTAATACAAATATAACGATTATTTTTCTCTAATAAGAATAAATTTAATCGTAGAACGATCTCAGATCTCAGTTTTTCGATCTGTTATATAATAATGTGCCTCTATTAGACCAGCGTACATTGCTCGAAATTGGTAGGCCGTAATGACACGTAGACACAGGCGGATTCACGATCTAGGAGGTCTTTTTCCCAGACATAAAGCCCTGATTTTCCAGTCCGGTGCGAATCGCATTATACGGCTACCTTTACGTATACATTACGAAATGCATTACGTCGAAAAACACGGACTACAGCGTGAAATCTATTTAATAAAAGATCTTATGCGAAGATTTAAGACAACGTTCCGATGCCAATTGTTTTTAATTGTTTTAATCGCACATATATATATATATATATATATATATATATATATATATATATATATATATATACATTTTTTATTACGATAAGAAATCAAACGTACTTTGATTTTCTTGATTTATGATTTGTTATAACAAACTTATGTTAGTATAAACTATTATCCTATACTCACGAATGGAAATAGAACGAAATAAAACATAAATGCTTCAGGAAAGCAAGTACATAAAATAAACGAAGCGGAAGAGAAAGAGAGGAAGAGAGAGAGAGAGAAAGAGAGAGAGAGAGAGAGAAAGGGGGAGAGAGAGAACGAGTGTGGCGAGCGTAAACTATACATCGGCAGTAATGGCAGGCCGTATCGATCGAAACGAAATGTTCTTGGAAACGTGACAAGCTTCGAGTTGTTTTTGCTCGTCCATTTATCGGACGTGTGGCGTGCGTACGAGCTTATGAGCTCCGACCGTGTGCTTTTTTCTTTCCCTCCTTCCTCCCCTCTTCCTCTCTCTCTCTCTCTCTCTCTCTCTTTTTTCTTTCTTTCCGTTTCATTCTTCCATCTCTCCTTCTCCTCTTACTTGCACCCTTTCCTCTTACCTCACCTGAACCATCACTAATGTACGCCCGTATGACGCATTGAGTCTCAGGGGAATACATTAAAGGGTGTCGTATGTTATTCTTAAAAAGGGTAGACCTACACTCGATTTATCGCAGACTGTCTGCCCGATGTCTAATATCTTATTAGATAGGCGTGCAAGTAGGAACTCTCTTGCTCGTGAATATCTGACTTTTAGACTCACTTGTCTACGGGTTTTTACAATTACATAGGGTGTTACTTTACTTCCTCCTACGTTTACGTAATTGACGAATAGTTATGCGATCGTTAAATAAGTCGGGTTATTCGATACTTTCGATTCGATTCGATTCGAAAAAAAAAAAAGAAGAGAAAAAAGAATTTATTTTCCATCGAATTTACTTTCTCGTCATTATTTATCTTTAATACTTTCATGCCGATCGATCGGAATAATTGTTCTCATTGGAAATTTCTAATTCAAAGAAGCGTAAAACATATAATCTCTTTTTCTCGTGATAGCCTATATTATTATATCGTTTTCTTCGATCTCTAATAACGAGCCCACTCTAATAACGAGTTCGATCCCACACGCTCGTGTAAAAGTAATATAATCATGATAAACAAAATTGAAGAAAAAAAAAAGAAACAAACAAAAAAAAGGAAACTTATCGTATTCTCGGTTTCTTTGGCGACGAATGAATAAATAAAAAGGAATGAATAGGCGCTAACTCAGCGACAGACGTTCCTTGACGTGCATTCGTGTGCGAGATGATCGATGATGGATCTTTTTATGACACTTTCTTAAGGAAAGTAGTTCCTCCATCGATTAGACACGGTCCTTGTTTCTTATTTATTATAAATTATATTCATTCACGTATAAAACACGCTTTATGCAAAATCTTATCGAGAAAAACCACGGAACCTCGAGTGACCATACACCCTCGATCTCGTCACCGTGAGGAGGAGGAGGAGGAGGAGAAGGAGGAGGAAGAGGAAAATGAAGAAGAAGAAGAAAGAAAAAAAAAGAAAGAGAAGAAAACAAGACAGATATAAAGAGGCGAACGAATTTCGAATCGTCCGAAAGCGCTGACGCAGAAAAAAAAAAGAAGTTCGTCGAGAATCGAGTAGTCGAGATGATCCCAACTCCTTGCATGTTCAATCATCTTCGAAAGCTTTTTTGCACCATCGATAAAGTTTTTGGAAAACTTGGAGGGATGACTTTGAAGTGAACGTGAAGATTTCCGCACGTACCGATTAGCCGAATATACTTTTCAAGCAGGTAAGAAGTTCCTCCTTTTCGAAAAGATCGTTGAGATGCGATAAAAAAAGAGGAGAGGACGCCTGAAATTCTTACGAAACACGTTTTCTCGAGATCTGTCAAAGACGTGACCCTCCAGTTATACTGACTTGATTGGGTACGCTTTCTCTCTCTCTCTCTCTCTCTCTCTCTCTCTCTCTCTCTCTCTCTCTCTTCTTCTTCTTCTTCTTCTTCTTCTTTCTCCGAAAGCTCTGAGATATTCCAGAATCTGAAAAGTCCAAGTCTTTCGTGTCACGCTTACCGAGCCATTCCAACGATCCGATCTTTCCAGCTTCATGGTAACGTCGGTGAATAATTTTTTTTAAAAGACACTCCCAAACAAAATGTTCCAACCGAGGATATATAGAAATGAAGAAACACGCGTGCGCCGAATCATTATATCTTCCTGCTTGACGATACTCGCTTCGTATAATTGACGATGGTAACATCAAAATTATGTATGTAGTCTCGTACCGAGCAACGCGAATCTCTGAGAGGCTATAGAAACGAAGGGAAGAAATATGTATGGACGATGAAAGAGAAAAATAGAGATAGAAATAGAGATAGAGAGAGAATGAGAGAAAGAGAGAGAGAGAGAGAGAGACGAAGGTAAAGAGTATAAAATGTATATAGAAAAAGAGATGGACGAACAAACCGGAAGTACGGCCGCGTGGTCTCGTAGTTCATTCAAGCTCCGCTTCCAGGTTCGCTTATATATGCTCCACACGTATGTTTCTCGCACACGCGAAACAGCCTCCAATCCCGTTTCCACGTTTCCCTCTCTCTCTCTTTCTTTCTCTCTCTTTTTTCTTCTACCTCTCTCACACTCTCAGTCTAGCTCGCGGATCTCTCGTTTACTCACTCTATCGCTCCTTTAGCCTCTCTTTGCCGTTTCTTCTCTCCGTTCTACTGGTTCGAACAATGGAACGGCGATGCCATAATACACGCCAGAGGGTGATTAATAATTCCAGGTGCAACGATGAGCAAAGCCAGCCACGAAATCCGAAACATTTCCGTCTTGGTACAGTACATTGTTATTGTTGCCGCTGTTTCTGCTGCCGTTACTATTGGTGTTGCTGTTGCTGTTGATGTTGCTGCTGTTTTCGTTACTCCGATTGCTTTGATGCGTATCGTTTACTAAATGTCAACGTTTTGCCTTCCACTGTTTTAATCCTTCACGATTGAATATATTTCCATAACGATCTTTTTACAAAGTAAAATTCATTATATTTTACTTTGTAAAATTCGCCGAGCATAATTAACATGTTTCTTTCGTTTCAAAATTTTCAATTAACTTTCGTCCTTTATTGTTTGTTATATATATAATAAATAAATATATATATATATATTTATATATTTATATATTGTTTATTAAGATAGAGATACGTGGTTATCATATTTTCTTAGAAAAAAATTTTAAATTTACAATTCAAATATTTAAACGATTTTAACGTTATGCGATTAATCCGGTGTACAAAATAAACCAACGAGGATTTTCCATTGTTACTCCATTATTAGTCGGCATCACTACGAATAAATGGGAAAACCGATCGTTAATATTATTTAATAACACGGAAATTACTGGATGAAACCTGAATACGACGCGTGCAAACTCGATGAGAATTATTTTTAATTAGTCGAAGCCGACGTAATACGTACTAGCTTTTACGAATGAACATTTCGAGAGCGCTCGGTCACGCCCCTGACGAAGAGAATCGTAAATTTACGGTTGGCGAGTCATGAGACGGAAACGAGGGAGCATCAGGTGTTGGTGGACCCACCTGCTCCCGCGCTCCTTCTTCCCTACTTATTCTCTCTCTCTCTCTTTCTCTATTTCTCTCTTTCTCTCTCTCTCTCTCTCTCTCTCTCTCTCTCTCTCTCTCACTCACTCTTATTCTCGATCTCTTTCAATATAGTTCCACTTTTTCTCTTGTAGTTTCACCTTCGCAAAGTGTTAACTTTTTTTTACAAGAATTTTCGATTTTCTCCTTTCTAGGAAAAACGTTATAACTTCCATATATTATTAAAATATCAGAGAAAGAGATTAGATTCGTTCGCCGATGAAAAAAAAAAGAAAAGAAAAGAAAGTAATCAGATAAAACAACCCGATCACTTTTTCTACCGGCTACAATAATAATATTAATGAAAAAACTGAAAACTGATAGAAAAAACTTGAATGCTCTATAGGAGAACGGGTGGGTTTATAGATGGGAGATAATGACGTACCACCTACGAAGGGGTTCGTAAAAAAAAAAAAGAAAAAAAAAAGAAAAATCGCGTGAAATGAAAGCATCGATTTTGTCTCACAAAATGCAGGGTCAAGCCATTATTACCTATCATGTCACCTTTCTCTCTCTCTCTCTCTCTCTCTCTCTCTCTCTCTCTCTCTCTCTCTCTCGATAATACGTTCACGATACCGAGTAATCCTTCGTGATGTAGTATATCTCGTCGCTGACATCAAATATCGTGTTTTACATCCGTAAAAGATACATTGTAAAAAATACACGCTGTTTAAATTATCATTTATATATATATATATATATATATATATATATATATATATATATATATATATATATATATATATATATTATTGGAGACACGATCGACGGTATTAAAAGATCAACTCGAAAAAAACGTACGCCATTCGTGATATAATCGATTAATTAAGCTCTTTTAACCTTTCGACATAGGGAAACACAAAGTAAACGAGACATCGACCTACGCCTACTAATAAAATTTTATAATTTGATACAAAATAAATAATTTTTCAAAGATCGATAGGAAAAAGAATGACTGGACATGTTCGAAATGATCATGTGCCTGTGCAACGGGACGATCGAATTCTACAGAAGATCAAATGGAAAATGGAATGATAGGCAATTTCGCAAGGCGGAAGGGGAGTCCTGGACGATCGATCTTTGAATAGAAACGCTATTTCGCACGCCCCCCCCCTGCCCGCACGGTTGAATGAACGTGGATCGTTCGGCTTGACGTCATTTGGTCGGACATACAAATAAAAAAGTTGAATTCTTTTTTTCACTTAGTATTCGAGTCCGTCGGTGAATACATTCGATTTGCTTCTCTATCCAGTCCGATATTTTATACGAAATCCTTCAAATTCTCCTTGTGAATATTTGTTACGATAATAACGTTCAATCGCAAATTATACTGTATATAAAATTCTTCGATAAAATAAAACGAATTAAATGAAGGGGCAATATCAAATACGTTCGACTTTCCGAACGAAATAAAGATTTTCTTTCACTGACATCGCTACGATGAAACTCGTCGATATGCCTCTCGCTTCTCTGCCTCTCTCTCTCTCTCTTTCTCGTTCGCTCTTTTTTCTCTCTTTCACCGGTCGTCGATTCAAATTACTCTGTGAACGGATAGCAGTAGCCTAGTTACACTCAGCCGACTGCCGCTTTCGATTTCCGGATACTTCCTGGACGGTAACCAATACAGCCTCGCCTTTAATTGCCTTCGAGGATCTCCGAGAGAAGAACTTATTCTCGAGGTTGCCTTTAACCTACAATACTTTACTCAAGAGATATCAAGAGAAATTATTTCAATTTTACTTTTAGACGTGTGATAAATACGTGGTGGTTGTAGCGGTGGTGGTGGTGGTGATGGTGGTGGCGGTGGTAGTGGCGATGGATGGTAATGGTGGTGAATTGTTGGAATTAAATGTCAGTAATATCGGTTCTTTTCACTCTATCATGGCTACAGGGAAATCGATTTATTCCAACGACCACAAAGTAATAATAATTTAGGTATATCGCTAACTTTCAAAGAAATTAAACCGGTGCCTGGCCGCACGCCCCGGGTACCACGATACTGAAAAGGATAGAAAAGGAAAGAAAGAAAGAAGAACTCGAGCTGATATCGATTCGCATTCTTATTCTTTCCTTGGTGATAATATAGCCTATAAAGGTGTGTCTCTCTCTCCCTCTCTCTCTCTCTCTTTCTTTCCTTTCTCTCTCTTTCTTTTTCTTTCTTTCTCTCTCTCTCGCTCTGTTTTTCTCTCTTTTTCTCTATCTATCTACATACATATATACGACAGCCGTATCTGAACTCTCGACGGAGAGCAAGCGATAAAATTAATCTTCTCTTCGTGACATTAGAACGACGCCAGTCAGCGAATAATTGTCGGCTATTTTCGACTCTGCAGTATAATTTCTGGGGCCCTGTTATTTGGTTATTCGTTCTCATGGTTTCTACGATCACGAAGAGAATTCGATTATTAATTCGACAGTTTCCATCGTAGAATGTCATGAAAAGTGATAGGCGGCCGATCGTGAAGAATGAATTAACGATCTTGAATAAGTTAAAAATCGACGTTAGTAACCCGACGTCGGATCGTTTTGAAATTACAAAATAATATATTCCAATTGTAACTTTACTTGTCATAATCGTACATTTTAAATAATTCATTTCTCCAGTAATTCCATCGAGAAACGTTTTATTGGCCTAGCTCGTTTATCTAAACTCTATCAAAATCTCTAATGTCATTTATTAATGCCGACGTTCGATGGAGTATAACGAATGGAACGTTTGCGCTCGAACGTTTAAAATACGAAAACATTGTTCGACCTTATATTTACTGTTTGTTTATACACCGTTGACATAGAGTATTAGATATCGTCGAACATCGAATTTCCCTTGAATTATAATGGAATAAAGTTTAGATACTACCTCGAACGTATTTGAACTTTCATCCCTCTAGCAGTTAATAATCACATAATTCACATACTGAGCGTGCGAACGCAAAGTTGTCGATCTACGTACGTACATACGTAACCATGGAATATTCATTATCAACGTCCCGAATCGATGGATGGAACGTTGATGATGACGATCGTAGATATCTTCAAAGGAACTCAAATAAATTAATCTAACGCATGTGAGATCGATAGGATCGATTTACCTGTCTCCCTCCAAGATTAAGGTCACTTTAATGCATATATATATATATATATATATATATATATATATATATATATACATATTTATATATGTATGTATGTATATTCTACAACGTATTTATAGATATATAGTACACATAGAAACAGAAGAAAAAGGTAAGAAAGAAGAGGAGAACGAAAAAAGAAGGTCGACATTTTGTAAATGGGAATCGATCGATAAACCCGTTCACAATGATAATCCATTCCACGAGATATAGAATTAAAAAAAAAAAACCTTTTCGAAGAGTAGTTCTTGCGAGCAACTTTTTACGAATTTTCCCTTGAAAGGGTATGGATGCCGTAGAGGTTGAAATAGTAGAGATGAGGAGCAAAGGGAAATGGAGATAGAGAAAGGTAGGAAAAAATAGGTGGAAAAAAACGAGAATGAGAGAGAGAGAGAGAGAGAGAGAGAGAGAGCGGAGGTTGATAGGTTGGCCGGTCGGCTCACAGGTGCCCCCGGAGCGTGATCCATAATGGTGGCGGGTGGTGGCGGCGGTCTTGTATACACGAAGAGCTGGCATGGCAACGGGGTCGATAAATACCCCGGCACGGCAGCGACTTCCGATTTCATCGTTCCTGCCATGCCGGCATCGCAACGAGCTCTGGCATTCGCGGTGAGCACCGTAATAATTCCCTCTCGACGTGGCATCAACACGCCTTTTTTTTTTTTTTTTTTTCTTTTAACCCCCTTTTCCATCGTCCTAACCCCTTTCCGTCCCTCGAGCAAAAAGCCATCTTTTTGCTTTTCTTCTTTCTTTCTTTCTTTCTTTTTCGCTCTTCCCCCTTCACCCCTCCAATCGAGGAGTCCTCCTCTTGGAAATCGTTCTTACGATCTACACCACATTCGTTAGTTACTTCACTATGCCCGATCGTATTATATTTAAATGAAAGTCATGTTTGAAATTTTCAACAAGCCATTAGCTACGACGAATCGATATACAATATCACGAATTAGAACATTCTATTTTAAGCGATAAGAAATCGCGCCTTTTGAAAACGTTATACCGCGATATTTCGTTACTTTTATAGTTTATTCTCGTTGGTTATCTCGTGAGACGGTAGAATGAAACGAGACATACATGAGAGCCAAGGGCAATTAGCATGTTTTACGAGCGATTTAGAAAAACAGAGACACGAAAAGCGTTTGCTCACGAAAGGGCAAACCCGTATCGTTCTCGTAGTTAGAAGGGTTCCAGTCGATGTAAAAGAGAAATAAAAAGGAAAATGAGAAAAAGGGAGAGATAGATAAATAGATAGATAGATAGATAGATAGATAGAATGAGAGAGATCGAAAGAGAGAGAGAGAGAGAGAAAGAGAAATAGTAGGTGTTCAACGCAAAGGCCATAATTATAAGAGTTAGCAAAGCAAAGATTTCGTAGAGGCAGCAGCCCTCGCGATCGTCGTCGATAGGAACTCCTTATCCGTGACAGGTGCGCACCTTCGAGGAAACGTGCCTCCTCCTTCAGCTCCGCGCGAGATACCACACCGTTCCTTTTGTTTTCTTCTCGTTCAATCACCTCTCAGCCTAAGTAACGATGAATTCTATTGGAATAAACGAGTTATATACCGAGGTAGCATCAATGGATGTTCTTTGCCAGTTTACATCTCCAACGCGGAAGACATCGCAATAACAAGAAGGATTAAAGATTTTATCGTGACAATTTCCAATCGATACGATACACGTGAGATCCGATTTAATTGCATTCTCTGGACGAGTATCTGCCGATAAATAAATCGCTTCGCTTCGCTTTTAAAATACCAACGTCGCAACGATACTTGAATAACTTCATAACATCTACGTAACTAACGAATCATCGTCGTCGTCGTCATCATCGTCATCCTCTCGTCGTCGATAACATTCCTCGTAACAAATTCTTTTGTTTTCATTGATCGGACGGCCGATTTTAATGGCATTTCGTTGTAAAAGTAATAAAAGAAAGAAAGAGAGAAAGAGAGAGAGAGAGAGAGAGAGAAAGAGAAGAAAAAAATAAACAAGACAAACAAACCGCGAGAAATAATTACGTTCCCTAACAGATGTCCCCGTCCCGATATCTTAATGCCTGCGTTACTTTCCTCGATATCGTTGATAAAAATTACCCGTACAATTTTTTTTAATACCCATACTAGGAGAACGTTAGCACTCGTAGATAACGAAAGGTCGAGGGCGATCGTACGTCGAGATCGTTACAATCTGAAAAAAATGATTTCGATCTCGTTTCAACGAGAAATAACAATGTACGTTTGTGTTTACGTACATATATATGTGTGTGTGCGTGTGTGTGTGTCAGAAAGAACGAGGTAGGAAAACGAGGAAACAGGAAAGATATTATACTTTGGTTAAATTATTGGATTTGCCAAGCGCAACGACGCTCAATAATTCTCGAGAAAGTCATATTCATTTCATTCGTTTATTTACACGCTTCAAAAAGAAATCATCCTTTCGTTTCGTCCATTCGACACCCTATAAAAGTAATAATCACACGTAAATGTAAAATATCGAACTCGATGACTAAAAATACATCGAGAATACATCGTAACGAAAGACAATAAAGAGAGCGGGGGAAAAAAGAGGAGTGAGAGTGAGAAGGAAAAGGAAAGGGAAAGAGAGAGAGAGAGAGAAAGAGAGGAAAGAGAGACAGAGAGATGGATATAAACTGATGGTGGCCTGCGGAAGCGATAAAATTATCGACGATTTAATCGGAAAGTAGAATAAAGCGAAGATTGCCGGCAATTTGCCGATCATCAACGCCGACGGAGAAAGGATTGCGAGTCCGTAGTTTGTCCTTAATCGGTCGGCCATCTCTCATCTGGAAGAAGCAGCGAAATGAGAGAGAAAGAGAAAGAGAAAGAGAGAGAGAGAGAGAGAGAGAGAGAGAGAGAGAGAGAGAAGGGCAAATGGAGTATAGTATAGTATAGTATAGAGCCGACTTGAACGCTTCTGCGTGTCTACTTTCACTGTATAAGTGTAAGGACACGCTCGAGCGAACTCCGGTAATGATCCACGAAGCAACGACGATATCCACGATGAATCGGCATCCAGCAAGTGATGGCATTGCAAGATCCACGATTATATATTGCACATCTGTGAATTCTTCCAGTGCCAAGACCCGCCAGAACCCTCACAGACTTCTTCGTCCTCTTCTATTTCTTCTTTCACCTTCTTTCTTTTCCTTCCTCCGTCTCTTCTTTTTTATTTTATTTTCTTCTTCTTCTTCTCTTGACAGACATCTTTTGTTTGAATCTCCCCTGTGTCTCCTTTTTAGAGAAAAAAAAAAAAAAAAAAAAAAATATATATATATATATATATATATATATATATATATATATATATATTTCTCCCTTTCACGACCATTCTCGGCCATTAAAACTCTGATAATTTTTCGAACGTATGATTTTAACAAAAGATCATAAAATTCGTTATCTACGCGTTGAGTCATTAATGCGAGTGTGCAGAGACAGACGCATTACGATCGAACTTAAAAATGACGTTTTACAAATCGCAGACCATCCTGAAATACATACGTCGCGTCAAATACGATCGAAGAGCCTAACCACGATCGAATAATTAATTGCAACGAAACGTGTGTCGGTAATAAAAAAAGAAAATATTTCGTCATTCTTTCAAGAACAGACGTACGAATATCGTTCGCATTCGATAAAAAAAAAGAGTTAACGAAGGAGAGAGAGAGAGAAAAAAAAGAAAAGACGTACAATTCACACGGATACGTCGACAACCCTAAATCATTCTACGTGTTTACGTCGGAATAAAAAATACAATGTTATTTTAAGTCGTGCGAAACGAAACGGTTTCTCAAATAGAACGCGAAGAATGTACGAGTCAAAATAGTTGCACTTTGCCGACGGTCGAACGGAAAAGAAAAAAAATGTACATCAACATTTGGACTTTCTCGACTTATAACCGTAGTTTTTCTGTTGTAATCGAGATCTCGACGGTTAGGTAAATTATCAAAGTTATCAAAGTGACCCAGTTGACTAGTGGCCGGTTTCGTCTATCGATTCTTTTTAATCTACCTCGATCGAGCATTTTGCACGAAGTTTATCGAGTAAACAGCAAAGTTGCTCGGCACTTTCTATCGCTAGATCTCGATGAATACGAAGAGATACGCGAATGCATTATCGAACGTACACGTTCACGTCGATATTCATCGCCAAGAATGACGTAACGGGAAAAATAGAAAAAGACGAAAAAAGAAAAAAGTGGTAAAAAAAAAAGAGAAAAAAACATTGAAACATTAAAGAACGAAATGGGAACATATTCTGCGTATTTCGAATCGCGCGCGTGCAATTTTCAATCCCTCTGTCTTTAACCACGACGCTTCCTTTTCGTTCATCGACTTGTACCACTTACAAGTTCGATCGAGTCAAACCAAGTTGACACTATTCTTATGGGATTCCAATCAACGCTACTTCAAGGTTCTTTATCGTTTTTCTTTTGTTTTATACTTATTTTTTTTTTTTGTTTTTTTTTCTTTCTTTTTACAAAGTAAAATTTACAACAAAATATAATTAAATTCGACGAAAGATAAAATGATTGAACGAAACAACCCGTTGTCGTTTCGTCATTCCGTTCTGCGACTTACGATTTGACGACATGATCGGCAATGAAGTAATATCTTCTAACGTAATTACAAGCCGAAGAAGTACGAGAGAGAGAGAGAGAGAGAGAGAGAGAGAGAGAGAAAGGAAAAGGGTTCAAAGATGGTTCGAAGAAGTTCGTTGGTCATGTGCCTGTGGAAAGGAAGGAATAAGGCGACCGGAGACTGTTAAAACAAAACAAAAAAAAACAATAACGGAATATAAGAGGAAACCGAGAGAGGAAGAAACAGAAACTGAGAAAAAAAAAGAAAGAAAGAAAGAAAAAGAAGAAGAAAAAACGGAAAAAAGACGAAGAAGAATGTATGCGAATGGAACAAAGGGGAATGGAACACTCGGCGAAATTTGAAGAGACCAACTTAAGGAAGAACGGAACGCGCGGGCTGAGCGCGGCACACGAACTGAACACGAAAACCGTCGGCTGGACCCCTCGTGAAACTTCGGTTTCGGCCGCCTCGTGTCTCGAGGTTCGGCTTCCGGCCGGTCGGCCGGTCGGTCGGTCGGATCGGTCGGACGCTCCTCCAAGTCTGCTGCGACCGGCCGACGCGATGAACGCGCGAATGGCCGCCGGCTCTACCAACGGATATCCTCCAGCCCTCTCTATCTCTCTCTCTCTCTCTCTCTCTTCTCCCTCTTTTCTCCCCTCTCTCTCTCTCTCTCTCTCTCTGTCTATCTCTTTCTCGTTCCATGAGAGAGTCGCCAAACACGACGACTTTCGGCCGACGCCGACCGTACGAGACTGCCGACGCGGAGCGTCGCACAACGCTTCGCGGGGGTGCCTTCGACGCGACTGCGCCCTCCTCTTTTTTCGAGCAACCCCTACCCTTATACCCTGCAACACCTACTCTACCCTTTCCATTTAAGAGAGCCTACCTTTTGACGTAGGTAACACAGAGGTGTGTCCAATTAACTTCGTTCGACTTGTCTTTTCTTTCTTTCTTTTTTCTTCCTTTTCTTTTTTCTTTTTTTTTTATATTTTCACACCACGTCGCGATTCTTTTTTCCTTTATTTTATCTTACGAGTACAATGAGATAAGTGTATTATTGTTTATAAAGAGATTGTCACGTTTCCTGGTATATATATGTATATCCTGTTTCGAAAGTTTTTCTCGAAAGAGTTCTTTACTTATCCACATTCGAAACTATTACTTCAAGGAGGTACGTACACATGTTAATTATTTATGATCATTTTGATGATTGCGAAAAGAAATTTTTAATGATAATTATATTACGGTTGATCTATTTCATTGTAAAATCTAAGATGACACGACAAAGTTGCCTCTCGAAATAACATTTATTTATTATTTATATTAAAAGAATAATAATGAAAAAAAAGAACTATCTTTCGAAATATAATCATATCATATAATACACATCGAGTATTTTTTTTTCTTTCTTTCTTTTCCTTTCGAAGCGAGGGAACGCGGGGAATAATCGAGACGAAGTCAACGAGAAAACCCGAGGGTAGAGTAATCGTGTAAGCCGACCACCTGGATTATTCTCTATGGCGATATTGCAACGATTGCTCCCTGTAAGTGGAGGCGTTGTAGGGCGTGCGAACGTTCGGTTAGCATGCTTTCCCTTTGAACGTCGCATCAAATAGAGGATTTACATTCTATGGCTGCGCACTTCGACAAATCATGTACTTACTACTTTGCCCTTTGTAATACGAAGGTAATTGAGTACGACAAATCACGCGGAGATCCCATTGAAATCAATCGTTCGTTATCGAAATAAATACGCAATGTCATTTGCCATTTGTCGAACGTGTTTCGTTGAATTTAAACGAGGCACGTCGATTCATCATATTATTAAACAATAATCATTTATTTCGTTCTAGGAATAATTCGGTTCACGGAGATCCGATCAAAATGAAAGAGTTCATTTGTTCTTTATAGAATTGTTTAATTAGAAACGTACGTTAGTCGGATCAAGATCGGATTACGATCGGATACGCACTTTGTTTGTCTACTTACGTTTTTCGATTCTATTACTACCTTAAACTTGACGTTTAACTCTTCTTACGATCGAACGATAAAATGAATTATAATTTACAATTAAATGTATAAAAGAAAGAAATAAGGAAAGAGCGATTAAAACGTTTCTTTGCGAATTGCTCTTATCGATCGAAATTAATATTTGTCAGCGAGTTTAGAAAAAAATCGAAAGGGTTTCTTGATCGAAAATCGAGTTAGCCGGATCGAGGAAAGTAGAACGCGAACGCGCGCGGTCTAACGCAACCTACGCCTATCGCCGATCGATAGCGACGCGCGCCCGCTTTGGTTATACAGCTGGCATAATCAATACCGATTGATGTGTATCTAGAGAGAAAATAAAACGATAGGACTCGTGAACTCAACGGGAAAGTGTAAAGCGTGTAGAAAAAAAAAAAAGAAAGAAAGGAAATACAAAAAAAATAAAAAATCATCGTTAAACGAACACCATAAACTCCGCCGTTCGTAAAAGTATCATAGACGTACAAATAATTAATATTGACATATTGCTTTGCATTCGAGATCTTAGAGAAAAAAAAGAAATTGATGGTATTTTCAGTTACGATCGATTGCGACGAAATAAAACGCTTCTTTTTCTTGTTTCTCGTTAACCCGTCATCGTGTTTTTTTAATCGTTCCATTGATCTAACGAATATTTTACGATAAACGTTTGTTTCTCGACATACCATTGTTAATAAGAATCTTTAATAGGAAGACCTAGTACACATTTGGAAGAAAATAGGGTCACTATGGCGCCTGCATGACCGCGAGTTTCTCGTAGAAAATTTCTCTCGATCGGCCGATAACTACCGATCGACCGATATAACTTTCCTGTCATTAACAGTTTTGTTTGTTCATTAAGGAAAATTCTTATTCGATGGAAAAGGAAACTCCCTATAGTATATTCGATCGAAGTTTAACGTAGAAGTAACTTTTCGACCGTGAACGATTCCATCGTGCGAAATACTCACCTACCAAGAAGTCGAAGAAAGAAGGAAGAAGATAACATGAAAGAGAGAGGGAGAAGGAGAGAGAGAGAGAGAGAAGAGAGAGGTTGATTTATTCAAGACATAGCTCGCTTTCGCTCGAAACGAAGAAGGCCTTATCTTTGTCGGCTCCTCACGCACAATGCCATTCTAACGGCGTTGAATTCTTTCGCGATCGCTCGAGTTACGTGACTTACATGATTCGATCTTTCTCCAAAAAGTACTATTCACGATTTTCCGTTCGAATACTTCTCTAATGCCAATATCTAATCGTTCGAGTTCAATTTCATAACTAAATCCATCTTATATACGATAAAATAAAAGAGAGAAAGAAATAAAAAAGAAAAAAGAGAAAACAAAAAAAAAATCTGATCGGAAAATACGAGCACTTAAAAAAAAAACCCTTATAAAAATACATTTCAGCTCGAGTTTTATTAAATTTTGTCGAAAATCAATTTTCCGATCGTTATACGAGGACAACAAGGACGCAAGACAACACAAATTCGACGTAGCAAATTCATTAAGCTCGCAAATTTCCAAGCAAAACCTACTTTGATGTTGTTCCAGGCGCGACCAGCTCCGACGTTCGCTTGTGGTTAGTTACGTGTTTGCTCGCGACACCTTGTTAAAAGTGTGGTAACGTTTTTTCTAGAAGAACGAAACGTTTCTCGTGACGTATGTAAACAAAGTTTATGCGTGTCCCTCGTCGCAACGTTATCGCTCGCAGGAAACTCTAACGAAAATATAAACGTCTTACGATGTTGACTTGTTCAACTGGGCGGGGGTGATGGGCATATTGGTTACTTGGAAAAGGAGGAATTTAGAAAGTAAGAAAAGTTTGTAAGAGATGGCAAACAAAGAAACATATGTATGTATGTGTGCGTGTGTGTATACTTATCACGTATGTATCGATAGGAAATTAAACATTAACGTTTACGAGTGAAAGTGCTCTTTCGAAGAAAAAAGAAAAAAAAAAAAGAAAGAGGAAGAAATAGAAAAAAAAAGAAATTAATGTTTAAGATACGACGATGGAAACGATCGACGAATAAAAGAATAATTATCGATTAAAAAACGAACGCTATCACGCGCGCGCGCTAAAATAAAATCGAAAATCTCTGGCAACGCAACAAGAACTTCGATGAGTCTCGTAGAAAATTCGGCCATTGAGACGGCGCAGCGGCCAAGTTCAAGGGCTCGCCGAGATGAACTCTTTGTTAACGCTTTCTCCCGTAGCTTCGATCACGTACCGGGTGTATACCGGGTATATACGCGAGGTTTCCATTCCTGACCGCATTTCTTGCTTTTTGTATGGAATCCAAGTCTTAGAATCCCGAAGCGTGCGAACATTACAAAAAATATAACTTATAGATCTTACTATAAACGTTAACTACCCCACGTTTAACATATTTCCAATGCGATTATCTTTTTAACGTTAATTAACGTTATAAAATCTGTACGAACGCATGCCAACGCACGCGCACAAATACGAAGACGAAACGTGACAATCGATTTCTTTTTATGCGGAGCGTAACATTCGATTAGACGAACGCTAATTTAATTTCCGCTACATCTCTTTTCTTCTCTCTCTCTCTCTCTCTCTCTCTCTCTCTCCCTCTCTCTCTCTCTCTCCTTCCATCCCAACATCTCTCTTTAAACTCTTTTTTTTTTCAATAAAAGTTGCTCAAAGCTTGTGAATGTAATATAACAGATTGGCTCATGAAATAAAGAGGTAAAATGGAAACAGTGTGGAAAGCAAGAGGGGGCTGCTGTAAAGCATACCCCGTTCCTGGTAATTAATATTTTGAATCATTCGAATCGGAGACAGGGAGTACGTTTATCTCGGCTTTGAAATTGTAAGGACTTATACGCATACGTTTCTTCATATAATAGAAGTAATATCACGTAATAGCGCTTTGGTGTAGGTACATTCAACTGAAAGATTAATTAGCGTTTACGTAATCGCGTTTAAGGCGACTCTAACGAGATCCACGTCGTTATATCTACGTACTCAGGTACCTACTACTATGTATCTATACATACGTATATGTATACAATGTATACATACATACATACATCATACATATATATATATATATATATATATATATATATATATATATATGTATACACGAGTAGGCTCAATTCGTTGCAAGCGACGATAATTCAGTCGCACGAGTAACCTTGGCTGATCGTTTTACTCATTATCTTTGTGCTCATTACTTTCTCCTCTTCTGCGCGTGATTAAGAGTCGCCCAGTGTGCGGGCTACGATGTAAAACATAGAATCGACATTTTCCACATACAAAAGTGTTAACAAAACCTCAAGCGCTCACGTTCGTATTATTCTTATTTTTTTGCTTTTCGATTTTTTAAAAGTTCGTTAAGAAATAAAAAAAAAAAAAAAGAAAAAGGAAAACACCAACGTAGTGGATCGTACGAACGTTTTCTATCGTCAGAAGAAACCCTTCATCAATTTCTAACTTTCATAATCGATTTAAACCGTCTCGATAATGAGTATCTTGATTGAACTAAGAGGTATATACAAACACATGCGCGCGCGCACGCGCACATACACACACACACACACACACACATATATACGAGCTAATCGTTGTAAGTTTTGATGGCAAATCACCGCGAAACGAAATTTATAGAGCCGATCAAAGAGGAAGAATTGCTCGTTACGCGCTGATCGATCGGCACGAAAACGCTTTCCTCCAAACGAAAGTACCACTCGATGGTGCTCGAATTTGCTCGCATCATTAAGTACGGGACGTCGGTTGGTAAAAGAGGTTGAGCAAAAAAAAAAGAAGAAGAGGTAGAAGAAAAAGCAAAGAGGAAAAGAGGAAGGAGAAGGAAAAGAAAGGAAAAAGAAAAAAGGAAAAAGGAAGAAAGAAACGAAGTTTATCGAAGTCACGATGACTTTTCCAATCGTTCCTTTGCGACGCGTAAAAGTAGACGTTAGTCAGGAAACGGTTACCCATCGATAAACCGACGTTTATTCGTATTTGCCTTGGGTTATAGATCATCGTCACGGATACGGAGAACGGAAATTGCAAGCGAACGCGAAAGTTTGCCTCGCGAACCAACGAATCGAGCGAGGCGTACATTACGAGCTGTGGATACTATCAAACGATTCCTGCCCGAACAATTTCGAGATTCTCAAATCTATGCTATTGATCTTCGTGTTCCAACTTGACTCATGGTTTATCCTTTCCTCTCGTTATTCATGCAACACTTTTTCTCTCTTTCTCTCTCTCTCTCCCTCTCTCTCTCTCTCTCTCTCCTTTTCTCTTTGTTACACTTTACCAGAAAATATTTCAAAGTTCTGTAACAAACACCATTTATCCAAAACGATAATAAAATTAGTGACGACTGGTCATTTACGATGCAATGTCCAAGTTAAATCCTATTATACGATATAAAAAAAGAAAAAGGGAGAAGAAAATTATCAAACATTTCCTATTAATCTTCTACGTTGGCAGTTTGAACAATACCGACTTAAAATAAATTCTATTATCGAAACTAATATTTTTTTATTATTCGCAACGGACACGCATCTGCCACGTAATTCTAACCGTACTTTTGTGTCGATAAGAAGCATAAATAAATATACATACACATGTATGATATGACAACTTACCCGATAAAATGTAGATCGATAGTCAGCGTTCGACGTATGAATCTTCGAGTAGAAGCACTTTATCCAATTTTCTTCGAAACGAACGACACTTTTATCGTAAAACTACACTTCACCACTTTGATCGAGATTTACGAAGTAACGATGATAACAATAATAATAATTATTATTATTATTACTATTATTATTATTTTATTATTGTTATTATTATTATTATTATTATTGTTGTTGTAATAAAAAGGATTAATTCACCAGATGGAAAACAAACCAGTCGTAAAGTCTCTCTTTCTCTCTCTATCAACAAAATTCTCACCCGTTTAAACGAACGGAAAAGAAAATTAATCGTATAAATAATACCTTCAACGGGTCCACGTTTGATCGATGATTAATCAATTATCACAAAATATATTTCTCTATTTTCCTTCTTAACCGGCAAATTTTTCTAATCTTTAACCATGCAAAAACCGTGCGAGTTAAGCCATTATCAAGGATCATTAATCGACGTTCACGGAGAATAAGAGTTCTCTTGTTCGTCCCTTCTTACTTCGCTTCCTCGTTTTACCGGGTACGTAGTATACAGGGAAGTTTTAATGGTGATAGTGGTACATCGGTATTATATATACATATATATACATATATATACATATATATATATATATCACGAAGTATCTCAACGAAGAGGAACGAAGTGGTCGTCGCGTCGCGTCAGTCCGACGATCCGCAACGATCCGCGAGTTTTGCTGCGTCCGTTATCGTTCTCGACGCGGAACGTTATCGTTAGACGGTCAGATGATAATAAAGCGAGTGCGAACGTCGATGGACAGCTTCGTTAGGTTTCTCCACGGTATTGATGCTCGAACGATAAAAGAGCTTGTCGAAGAGTTAAAAAGAATAAAAAAAGAGAGAGAGAGAGAGAGATTCAGGTGGGACGTTGCACCGTCGAGCACCGAAGCCTCACAACCAACCTCCGTCGTCCCTGACCCGCTCAACTGAGACCGGCCTCGATGAATCACGCGTGAAACAGAGATACGAAAAGGGAGAGAATAAGATAGAGGGGGAGGGGAAGAGGAGAGATAGAGATAGAAAGAGTTTGGAAGAGAGAGAGAGAGAAAGAGAAATAAAGAAACAAAGAGAGAAAGAGAGAGAGAGCGATGGATGGAAGGCCCCTGATCCTCTTGAGGAAACAATCGACGAAAGTTCGCACGGTGGATCCAGAACGATCAGTTCACTTCTTCTTCTTCTTCTTCTTCTTCTTCTCCTCCTGCTCTTCTTCTTCTTCTTCTTCTTCTCCTGCTCTTCTTCTGCGTCTTCTTCTTCTTCTTCTTCTTCTTCTTCTTCTTCTTCTTCTTCTTCTTCTTCTTCTTCTCTTTGTCGGCCTTTGGCGGGTCGACGAACGCGTGGAGGAACGGACGTGCTTTTGCTTAGGAAGAGAGAGAGAGAGAGAGAGAGAGAAAACTAAGTTAGTTTCGATCCTCTTTCCGATATGCGGACGATGACTGCGAGATGCGTTTGTTTACCTTCCGCGTGATGTTAATTAGTTTTCGAAACTAGTTATAATTTGATAATAGTCGAAGAAGGTTAGAAGGACGGAATGAAAAATGACGATCTTTTAAAGGATGATCCCTGACGGTTGTTCGTCGTTAAGTGACTTAAGTGTCCGCTTTTTTTCCTCTCTCTCTCTCTCTCTCTCTCTCTCTCTCTCTCTCCTTTCCTCTCCTTCGTGATAATTCGATCGAAAACACTTGGCCGCAAGTTCATAAAAGAACGTACGTTGGATACTGAGTTATTAAGATCTTATCGTGAGCGACGATATATATATTATTATTATTATTATTATTATTATTATTATTATTATTATTATTATTATAGTTATTATTATTATTATAATGACGATGACGATTGACAGGATATTCTAAATATTTTAATCGTCGATAATAAAATTCGAGATGGGTTTAGGTATTGTGATAAGCGTAAAAAGTACGCTTGTAAAGTAATAGTGAGTCCCTGACGATGAAAAAAGATTCGTCGTTTCGTCTCTCTCTCTCTCTCTCTCTCTCTCTCTCTGTCTCGTCGCAATTATTCTAAAACCTAAGAAACGGAATCGATCTATCGTAGCGACTGTTGTCACGCTTGTCCGAACACGCCGGAGAGAGAGATTCTAGAACGTGAACGTTCACGATAGATGTTTTCTCTTGCGAACGAGACAACGGACAGGTGTTAAGGTAATCCTGCGCAGGTAAAGAATAAAAACGTCTGAGTAATTGATCGACGATCTTGCGTAAGGTTTACTAGAAAGTGCTATGTCGATGACCGCCCTCGGCTACGTTTGCTCTTTCTAATACCATCGGAGACATAAACGAGCGTCCTTTAGTAAGATCAAAGAAATAATGTCATTAAAGTTGTCTACTTGGTATTGTTGTTGTTGTTGTTGTTGTTGTTGACGTTGGCGTTGGTGTTGGTATTGGCGTCGGTGTCCTTTCGAAAGTCAAACATACGTACATGAAAAGCATAAATATTCCGATCTGTTACAATAATAGATCAATAATGTGTCATATCGATCGTAACGGGGACGAGCACGCGATGATCCACGATCAAGAGAGCAGTAAAAGACGTTCGGCACGTAGGAATGGGTCGATCGATGAACTTCCGCTCGCGATACACCGTAGAACACATGACTGTCTCGTGGAGCTATTACCGTCGAAACTTTTTCGAGACCTGTTGATGATGCCAACGAACCTGAAGGAAAAACGAAAGAGATCGATGCCCTTGATCGAGCCGATCAATATCGATATCGATCAATCGATCGATCGATCGATCGATCAGTCGTCTCTTTGTATTCTTTCTTTTTCTTTCTTTTTGTTTGTCTTTTCTTTTAGTTTTTGTGATTCTGTTTTCTTTCCTTTTCCTTCCTTTTCGCAAAACGAACCGAGATAATCCTGAATATCGTTTTATGTCCGGCGAGTCGCGATAGTTGATTCCACGAGTGGAACGACAAAGCGAGCGCAGGTAAGAAAGGTTTTCGAACAACTACGTGCCGGTCAGAAGGCGGCGTGTCTTTCTCCCCTGCATCGTGCATCAGGAGCTCGTGGAGAGGGAAATGGCGAAACGATGGTAGGAGGTGGAATATAGCTGCCGTTGACTGCAAAAGGGAGAGGCGAAGAGAACGTAATAGATTCGAGATCCACGGCCCTCGTGGATCAAGATCAAGACCGGGTCCCGCAGCATCCGTCGAAGTTCACCGAGAGAAAGAGAAAAAGAAAGAGAGAAAGAGAAGGAGAGAAAGAGAGGAGAGAGAGAGAGATTAGAAGACGTGGATAGGAAGGTATCTCCATCTCCATTCGATTTCACGTTCTTCGGTTCAGTGAGAGGAAAATATAAAAGAAAAAAAGTTCGATGGAGATACACTTCGTTTAATTATTTCCTTTTTAATACGACCAAGGAGTCTCGATTGCTTTGTTCGTTCTCGTTTGAATAAACGTATAACGTATTTTCAATTTATCTTGAAATATTTTCGTCTCGGACTCATCAAAGAAAGTTATGTAATGTCGTTGAATTTTTTTTTTCTGTTTTTTTTTTTTTTTTTTTTTTTTTTTTTATATTGCATCCCATATTAACTCACGGTGTACGAGTATTAATTTTATTAACAACGTTTCTCGGTAAATGCAATAATAGAGAGAAGTACGTATTCTTTAGTCACCCCTTCGACTTAACAGTCAATTGATTCTCCTGTTCGCCGACCTAACGTTTCGTAGCTGAAGCAACAGGTGTTCGTCAACGGCCGTCATGCGTTAACTGCACGAACGAGACGAGTTGCATTTCGCATCGTTGCTTCGTTATTTTTCCTTTCTTTCCCCATTTCTATTTCTTCGAAACATCGTGAATTCTCCCGCCTAAACTGTATCTCGTTGTTCTGGGTAAAACGATATCTCTTTTTAGAAATCGATGGAAAGAAAAGAAAAAGAAAAAAAAACAGGAAAGAAAAGAAAAAGAAAAAAAAACAGAAAAGAAAAGAAATCTATCATAAAATAATACTCGACCCCTTGACCGATTTTGATCCACAATTAATTCCCAATGATCAACCTTGCAATCCTACGGTCTATTAATGGAACGAACGCAATGAATTTATTGTCAGCTGCAAGGTTCGACTTCCTTTTCGCGCTTTCGAGCGTGGCCACGTGTCTTACGTTTCTTACTGCGGTTAGCCTCGAGCTCGATATCCTGTCATTGTAACTCGAGTTTCGTCCTTTTGTTTTAACTTAGGCGACATCTCGATCTCATCGCAGACTGGGCTCTCTAAACCGTAAAAAAAAGGAAAAAGAAAGAAAAAAACAATGGTGTTAACATTCGAAAGAAAGAAATTCTTAATGTCTTAATATTTTAAGTTACGAAACTTTCTCTGCAAATTAAGTTATAAAATATAAAATAATTTGTGTATATATATATATATACATATATATATATATTTTTTTTTATCTCGTCGAGTATACTATGAAATTGTCTACAAATTATATACAAGCGATTTTAAACCTGTCAATTTTAGAAAGTATCGACCGTAACCTTTAAGAACCTACCAAAGAATTATATCCTTGAAATCTTATATCTGCGGAACGTAATAAATTTTTCTTATCCATTTGAACATTTCGCAAGCGTCCGTGACAAACGCTAAAAACTCAGTCGGATGATAATAATCCTGATCGAAAATCCTGAGAGGCGCGTCCGACGACTATTTTTGCGAAGCTCACGACGAATAGAGGTCAAGATCGCGTGAAAGGCAAACGACGTGAACGCCAAACGATCTTCCCATTTATCTCTATGGAGCCTCGTTCACCTCTTTAAGAATCCAACAATTGTTTAGTGACTCGGCTCTAATTACTCGACCGTTGGGCCTTCAAGAAATATCAAAAAAAAAAAAAAGAAAACAGAAAAAAAAGAAAGAAAAAAAAATATGCCTGATGTTCCTCGAGCACGACCATTTAAAATCGTAGATATTTGTAGGTCGTTCGTACCTACAAATTTGGTATCGACCAACCGCGATTATTATCGCCGCGATAATTATACTCTATGTAAGGCACCGTTAAGAAAATAAAGAAAAAATCTTTTCCAACGACGAATATAACGTATGTATGTACACCTGATAAAGGCAAAAAGAACAGTATGTACATGCACGCGTTATACTTATATATTGGGTATTGGATATCCAATTAATCAAAACGAGATCGTTACCTGATCCTTTAATAAGTTATATATTGTTTGGAGATTTACAGATGAACATTAATGGTAACAACACCTATGTGGGATTCCTCTTTGCGAAACAGCCTCCTGTCGGCTGTCCCGGCAACGTTACAAATGTATTACGTAATGTATGTTCGATACATTATTCATCGCCCATTATTGATAAACTTCGATCCTATACATACAATCGTAGCGATATTTATGTTGACGCGATAACTTATCACAAATTTTTATGTTCTGCATTTTATTTCTTTTTTTATTTTGCTTTTTTTCGTTTTTTTTTTTACATGCAACGACGATTTAAATCGTCGATTGCTACCGACGAAACTTAAAGCTATTGTTTAAAACTTCGAATTTCAAAGAAAATATCGGTAACGAAAAGTAAATTAAGACAGATACATCATCATTGGCTCAAATATCTTTTATGCTTCATCGACTTATGATTTCAGATCATTATATATAAAAATGATATATATATATATATATATGCATATATATATATATATATTTATATATATAGTACAATAAAAGTAGATACACTGATTTTTGTTAATCGCATCGACACATTAAACTTAAGGAACATAAATACTAAAATATTGCGTTATAATATTTTATTCGCGCACATCGTCCTCCGAGAAAACGATTAAAAATCTTTGTCTCATCAACATAAATACCGGGCCGGCTGTACAATAAACGGATATACAAAACATCGTATCGTACAAAATAGTAGCATTAATATCACCGTCAGTTTCGTTCCCATGCGTTCCTTTCCCTTGTTTATACGGTATCAACAATATTGAAATTGTTATCTTGCGAACGATTTGTCCGTATGCTTGAGCTACGTATCGAGGTAAGTGTGGTAAACGTTTGTATTTATGCGAAAACACCCCTATTTTCTCCTCACCCTCCCCTCCCTTCCCGATCTCTTTAGGCTACGCGATAACGTGAAAAATTTTATTTGTTTTTCCTCCAAATCGTTCGAATCGCATTTGCTAAAATTTCAATCGAATCAATTAAAAGAACGGACTTTTTTTTTTTAAAAAAAGTACACGTTCACGCGTGAACACCAAAGTTGTCGAAATAGATTTTTGTTTAATCGGAAAACGTACGCGATACACGATGATGATATCTACGGAAGTTTATCGCTCAAATTCACGGAAAATGGCGTCAGCTCGTTTATGAATAATTTCGTCAATAATGTCGTACCGTATCGAGGGACTATAATGAAGGGTTACAATAAAAAGTATAATAAAGATTGCTTTTGTATGTGTATGCTTGTATATACAAACCTAAGTATTATTAGATAGAGACATTTTGCTTTTCTATCGCAATGATAACATGGAAAAAACGGAAAAAGTAAGGAGGTATAACCGGGAGTTTGCGGTAAATAAAAGAAGCTCCATTGGTTGGTTTCATTAGAGAGAGCATTAGAGAGATAACCGAAGAAAAACGTGAACGTTATGAGTGTACTGTAATCCAAGTTTTATTAAACAAATTAAATACAAAAGATTCCCTTGTATTTACTTTTACTCCCGCGATCGTCGTCGTCATCGTCGTCGTCGTCGTACTCTCCTCGATTTATATACATACATACATACATATATATATATATATATATATATATATATATATATATATATGTATATATACATATATATATATTAATTAAAACAACGTAACGAAAGGCGGACATAAATAATTTAAAAAAAAAGAGAGAGAAAAGGAGAGAGAAGGGGAAATGAAAGTGAGGGGTTTGTCGTGGGAATTTTGGGAGATAACATAAAAATAAATTCTTTTTTTTTCATGCGAACCTCTTTCGAATAAAATTTGTTTCTTTATCCTTCGTTACGACAAATAAAAACGATTTGAAGCGAGACGGATTTTTGAGATTAATCCTCGCTATTCATGAGAACAATGAGGATTCCGTTTGTCTTTAATCTCCAACAGAATCGTTTAAGATAACTGCACGCGCTTTTTCTTACTCATGTTCCCAATTTACATATACGAGAAAGAAAAACCATTTGAATCTCATCTCGATAAACATCACTATTTTCTTCGAATTTTCAAATTACAATTTCTCAATTATCTTTTTTTCCTTTTTTTAAGTGTTCTTCTCGCGTTAAAGCTCGTTCGGGAAAAAAAGAAAAAGAAAGAAAAAGAAAAGAAAAGAGGAAAAAAGAAAAAGGAAATTTCTTAAATGCATTTGGAATGAGAACGGTAAAATAGCAGCTACTGTGCCTTGCCAGTAGAGAAGGAGGAAGAGCAAAGTATAGTTTATATATGCTTATTAAATACATACATACATATATGTATATTTAAACGTACTTATACGTATGTACATACACAGACACACACACACACACACACGCACACACACATACACACACACACCACACACACGTATGAGGAGCACGTTCGCGCGTAAGAAAAATCAGAATTATCCTGAATTTTGGTTTTGTTTCTTGTAATTTTTTTTTCTATTCTAAAACCGTCTCCGTCCGCGTTATTCTCCTTTTCTTTTTCTTTTTTCCTTTCTCCTCGCTCTTCTATTTTCCTTCTTTCGTACGCCATAATTACGAAGAATCTTATTATAACGATGGACACGTTTAATAATTCTTTCAAGAATGTCGAATAATAATAATAATAATAATAATAATGTTTTAAAAGTTTTGTTTGAGTCTGCATGTGTGCGTGTACGTGTACGTGTATGTACGTGTATTAAGATATGTACAAAGATATATATATATATATATATATATATATATATATATATATATCGTATTTTCTTCCCGAGGAATTGAGCCGGTTAGGTATGGCCATCTCGATTCCACGGGGGCGATCGAAAAAAACGCGTCGAAAAGAGTAACACAGTCCTTGTAGATTTCGAATGAATGTCTTTTCGTAAACAGAAAGAAAAAAACAAGAGAAAAGAAAGTAAGAGGAGAGAGAGAGAGAGAGAGAGAGAGAGAGAGAGAGAGAGAGAGAGAATAGTTAAATACATGAAAAGCCGTAACATAACGTATGATAAATCGAACGAGGAAAAATATTAAGTTTGCGGAAGAATGAGGAAAATTGGGAAAAATGAGAGAGAAACGATATCGCGATGAATGCGACAAGAGGACGAAGAAAAATTGGAATGTCGATAGTCGATGACGGAGACTCGAGGATTCAAGAAAGCACTGTGTTCCCCTTTGGAACGTCCTCGTTCCACGCTTGACAGACAATCGCAAATCGGTGCCTTCGATATTTTAGGCCCTTTTTGCTCGATAAGCGCATATCATGTCACCTATGCATAAAATTACACTTGTCTCTTAATACTCGCGTCGAAAGGAGGTCGCGAGTCTAAGTGCAAGTGGGCGAGAATATATCGACATATATATTTGATAGCGATAGTCGTACCGACAAGATAAACGATTTCGTTTGAAAATTTCACTCCTCGGTCGAGTCTCTTGTGCTCTGCCTTATTATCTATATGCCCGTCTATATTTAAGGTACGATACGAAAAATGGAAATTAAATTAATTATAATTCTATCTATATTTTATTTCTTTTATTCATTAATTTTTTCATTCGAGCCTTCAATTTCAACGAAAAATTTGTTGTAAGTGACGTTGAATGAATCCGAATTAAAATAGATGATGATATTCTCTCTCTCTCTCTCTCTCTCTCTCTCTCTCTCTCTCTCTCTCTCTCTCTCACTCTCTCTCTCTCTCTCTCTCCAGAGTTTTAAAAGATTCAACAATATCGATTTAAAAAAAAATAATAATAATAATAATATCCTTTTGAAAATATTTTCAAATACAACACACGATTTATCTTTCACAGTTACAAATACGACGATACTTCTATACGCGAAAATTTTATATGAAAACGTTACGAAACACCACTCGTATTGTGACCGTAAAAGTAAAAGCAATCGCACGCACATTTATCATCGATCGTACCCTCGGTCCCACTTGTTTAAATGTTCTTCTTCTTTTTTGTTTGTTTGTTTGTTTGTTAAGAAAGTTCTTTGTACTTGATCGCGCCAACGCTAAAAATTCAACGTATCTCAGGCGGTAAAATTGGACTTCCATATTAACCTTAGGAAATGTAAAATAACTATAATAATAATAATTAATAATTAATAATTAATAATTAATAATAATAATAATAATAATAATTAATAATAATAATAATAAGAGTAATAATAATTATTATTATAATAATAATAATTAATGTCCCTTGTGTGTGTTGGGCGTGTACGTCTGTACGGAGCACGAACTATATATCGAAAGTCTAACAAAGCATTAAATCTAAAAGTTCGCTTTTTCGGAACGTCGAACCTTCGAAACAGCGTTCGCGATAATACAATAATAATTCGATAAAGTCGATAGAGAAAAATGTTGAAACTTTAAAAGTTACCTTCTTTAGCTTATAAACCTTGTTAATTAATACGAGTTGAGAATATTTCGCATATATATATATATATATATATATATATATATATATACATATACATATATATATATTACGCCAGACACGAGAGAATCCGTTAAACTTGGAAGAGTAGTAAGGTCATCGATCTTAAGGATTTCGAACGATAAGCTTGCGTGAGATATATATATATACATATCTCATTTTCAAAATTTCTTTTCTTTTATCTTTTCCTTTCTTTTTTTTCCGTCCTCTCGCGTCGTCTTCCTTCATCGGCTAATGTCTACGTAAAATCTAAACGCTATTTACACCAACTTATTCGTCTATATTTAAAGATGAGGGAAGAATGGGGGTTGGGAAGTGGGTGTGAGGGTGAGGGTAGAAAGTAGACGAAAGGGGGCAGGGGGCTGGAGAGGGATCGGCCGCCAAAGAGGGTTCGTGGGCAAGTCAAAAGGGGGGTGGGGAGAGAAGTGTACCCTTTAAAAGCTATTCTACAAAGTATTATAATACAGGACACGCCGTCTCTTTCGTATTATCATCGGCGATACGCGTTATATATATATAACATCTTTGGACTCGATTTATTACACATTTATATAGAATATTACTTATAATCGCTCTTCTCATCTCTTCTCTTCAACTTCATTTTCATTTTCATTTTCATTCTCATATTTTTTTTTTTTTATTCTTTTCTTTCCTTTTTTCTTCTCTTCTCCCCTTCTTTTCTCTCATCGATTCGTGTCGAGAGTGTACCGACGACGGCCCGACGATGAAGCTTTCTCCTTTATCCTTTTCGCGTTTCGACGTGGAAAGAAAAACAAAATGAATGGAGCAGCAAAAGAAAGAGAAAGTAAACCACGCTAAAGGGCACCCCGCAGCAGCTTTTACGTTCACACGATTTCGCGAGTTCGCAAGTAATTCGACTCCACGCGCATTTCTCTCTTCTTTTAGCGATTTTCGCATTGTTCCCTCTCTCTTTCTTTCTTTCATTCATTCATTCATTCATTCATTCATTCGCTCGTTCATTCGTTCATTCGTTCGTTCAATCATTCATTCATTCATTCATTCATTCTTTCTTTCTTTCTTTCTTTTTTGTTTCTTCTATTCATCAGAACAAATGTCCTCGTCAGTTCTCCATTCTGTTTTCTTTCTTTTTCACTTGTGGAAGACGAGCGCTTTGCATTGCTCAACGAAAGTCATCGCCGTGCTTTCATTTTTCTTCCTTTACTTTTTTTTTTCTTTTCTCTTTCTCGCTCTCGCTCTCTCTCTCTCTCTCTCTCTCTCTCTCTCTCTCTCTCTCTCTCTCTCTCTCTCTCTTTCATAAACTTTCTGTCTATCTTAAGGACCAAAAAAAAGTCAAAAAAAAAAAAAAATAGGAGAAAGAGGAAGAATTCAAACGTATCTTCTTGAGATTCAATTATTGGTATCCCATCCTGGCACGATCGAGCTCGTTACTAACTTCGAACTCGATGTTACAATCTTTCGTCGTCCGTCGATAAGAACGGTTCGATTGAAGATATCTAAGAGGGCAAAAGACAAAACGTTTACGAAATTGCGCACCTCTCACGCGCGCCATTTCGAACTTCGCCATGTCCCTCCTCCTAGTTCGTTCTTTACGTACGTTCATTAAGAACGTTACTCATATTTCTCGACATATATATCGATCCCCGACGAAAGGAAATCTGCATTAAGAAAATTAACTATGGGACGGCCGGGTCTCGTTGCTCGGCATGCTCCTCGATTGTTTATACCGCCGACACTTGGGCGTCCTCGTCATCTGGAACATTTCAAAGATACTTTAGACTATATTGATCGATCAAAATAAAGAAAGAAAGAAAGAAAGAAAAAAAGAAAAAAGAAAACGCTCGTCGTACATATATATATATATATATATATATATATATATATATATATATATATATATATCGTCGCGCGAGAAAATGCGTTTTTTTATTATTAATCTTCGTCGTTTCTTATTACATTTTTCTGTTTTTCTTTTTTTAATTTTATTTTATTTCATTTTCAAGAATATCAACGAAGAATTTTTCAAACGTCATAAAAAAAAACATGGAAGAGGTTATTATATAAGGTCGATTTAACAAGCTGCGTCGTTACTACATATCCACGTCTCCGAGAACAAGAGAGAATGAGAAGAAAACGGAAATAAAAAAAGAAAGAAATGAAATCAAAAATTATGATCGAGACCGAATCGAGAGACGCTAGCTAGGATCGAGAGGCAAAGGTTGGGTGGTAGGAAAAGACGTGCAGATTGGGCGCAAGCAAGCGAGCCATGCCGCGGCGTCATCATCACGCAAATAGGAGAAAAAAATTATACGGAGGAGATTGTTTCCTCTTGTGTGTTCGTTGTGTGCTCTCATGTGTATATATATACACACACACCCACACACCCACACACACACACACACACATTGCTGTTAACGGCACTCGCGGATGCGAAGAAAATATTTTTCGCGATAGATATTATACGAAGGCAAAGAGTGCAGGAATGGAGTACGATCATATAGGAATAATTCATACGATTGTCGATGGAGGGGGGGGGTGAACGATGCGAGATAGGACAAAAAAAATTTATTTGTGATAAATATGCATATCGAGATGCTTTCAATGGGATGCAATATGGTGGTAGTGTACGATGCTCACACACAAAAAAAAAAGAAAGAAAAATTAACAAGTAAACATAAAAAATTAAATCTCTCGTTAACGAGTTATGGGCAAGCAGCATTTCATGTTGACAATTAAACACTTTTAGTTTTAGCAAGGAATTATTTACAAAAACCGAACGAGGTCATTCGAACGGTACGTTTCCACACAAATAACATAATATTGACAAATATTCTTGTGTATTATTCTCCGAATCGATTGATATAACGTAATAATGTGTTATCTCGATGACTCACGTTCGCCTTTCTATAAAAATAATAATTTTGTTCGATGTTTGTTAATATAACAAGATGAAGAAGGATCGTAACCGAATAACGATGTAAACTGAAGACTTTGTAAAACGTAATCGGAGGGTAACCTTGTAAACGAATAGAAACGAAAAAAAAAATATTTCAAAGAAAAAAAGAATACATAAATAATAAGTTAATTTAATCAATCTATATATACTATATATATATACACATATATATATGTATATATGTATATATATTTGTTCACACAAACTACTAATTACATACGTTTCTTACATTATCTCAATATCTACCACAATGCTCGTATAGTCTCGTTAATGCTTTATTAACTGCATCATATGTATATATATAGATATAGATATATATATTATAATTATCAACTGCAATCGACAATCAGACTTGATATCTATCGACAAGCCCAAAGCATCTCTACGGAGCTCTACAAAACAAACTACAATTGAATAAAATTCCATCGAGGCGCAAATGATAGACAACGCCTTTCCACTGCTGTCCTTCTCCGTATTTTCAAAGTTACCCTTCCGTTGTAATGGCTCTGAAAATGTCTCGTCTTTGAAGAAAGTTGGAAACTGTGTCACGAGTAAGATGGTAAAGGTAGAAAGAATAGAGAAATCTCATTGACCAACGATCGAAGCCGATCGTCGTCGTATGTAGAGTAAGAGACGGAAGTACACATACATACTTATATATATATATATATATATATATATATATATATATATATATACATACACACAAAAACATACGTTCGTATACATTCGTAATAGAGTTCACTTACGTGAATGAGAGAAAGTACGAAAATAAAAATGATAGATGAATCTAAATACGTGTAACTCGAAACATAAGACGAATAGACACGAGTAATATATAGAGAAGACGCGTGTAAAAGTGTGAAACGTATCAAAGGTCATGTAGACGCGTTTATTTACGTAAGAAAAAAGAGAGGCGCGAAAGTAGAGGGTGCGAAGTATTCGATTGTGTGTTGTGTAGTACCATCTTCGTGATCGGTCCTATAGGTAACTCCTTCGTGGCTGTGAGCACGGCCGAGCCTGTGTAATCTTGCCATCTGGGCTGCGACTTTGTAAGCCGGTGGTTGGCGGCACTGACTACCACCCATGCCGGCCAGGCCGGCTCTCATCGACGCGTTCGACGTCATCGTCGTCATCGATGTTAGGTTCGTCATAATGGTCGTTGTCCCCGCGCTCGGTGGGCCCTGGACTCCGGCCAGACCGGAAGAACCTGAAAACCCTCGACTTTCTTTCTCTCGATTCTCACCACCAGCCAAGAAACAACAACAACAACAACAACGCAAAAACCTACGGCTCCCTATCTTTTCTATTTCTTATCTTTTCTTTTCCTTTTTTTTTTTTTTTTCTATTCTCCATTAGTACCGCCAGCAAATCAAATCAAATACCCTTTCGTAAAAAACCATGTCGAATCGTCGAACAAATTCGATCGGGATCCATCGATCCGTCGTAAGCGTGTTTCCTTACTGTAACGACCTCGATCTCTCTATTTAATTTTTATATTTTTCAAATTGACCGTTAACTTATACCCCCCAGGTTGGAGGAAAACTGGATGATCGTTAAGAAACGTTAAACGTCCCCATTCATACGATAACGAAACGACTTTGTTAACAAAAATACAGAAAAGAGATTCCCCACGTTCTCGTCTTTCTTTCAAAAGGTATGACAAACCGGTTAACATCGTTACGACGCTCCGAAATTCTTCGAGTCAAACGATACAGTTAACAGTATCTTTTCAATTATATAGGCTAATATATCCAATTACAAAAGTCGTAACAGAGGAATCACGCTAGCTCGGGATCGAAATCGGGAATAAGCGAGCGGATTTAACCGCCAACGCTCGCCACGATTCACCGTTGTGTCCGACCAACAAAATAGAAAGAGAAAGAGAAAGAGAGAGAGAGAGAGAGAGAGAGAGAGAGAGAGAGAGAGAGAGAAGAGAGAAAGGAGGTGATTAAAAAAAAAAGAAATAAATAAATAAATACATGGAAGGAGACCAACGCGTACACGGAAAACCGTTCTCCACGTGGTTAGTACCCTGAAAAGAAGGCTTCGTATTCCGTTAAAGAGACCGAAGAGAGCATGCACCACGCAGAGATAAACAGTAAAACATCGAGATGCAACACGTTGCAATTTTCTATAATAACACGCAACCAGCACACACAAGCAAAATGCGCGCAAAGCAACCAAGCGTATACGTATAGAAATATATACATACATACATACATAATGCAATAATGCGATGGGGATGCACTAGCGCATTCCTCTGGCAGCTATAATTTTATCATACAGGTATAGTTAATTTGTTATTCAAGCTACCTTTTTCCTTTTCCTTTTCTTCTTTTTTTTTATTTATTTTTTTTTTTTTACAATCAATCAAGGTCCATATTATAATATCGCTCATTATGATGCATGCAAACGAACAACACGTTGACTCTTTGAAAACATCCCTACAAAATCGATTTCTATATAAATTAATGATCATTAAGCTCGTTAAAAAGCCTATACTTGAATTAAAAAGTTACTTTTATATATATATATATATATATTGTTTTTTGAGCGAACGCACGTTCGTTGCAGTCATTAGAGCGATTTATTTGAAATGAAATGCATGGAATTGAAAGGTAATGACAGAATGAGAGAGAGAGAGAGAGAGAGAGAGAGAGAGAGAGAGAGAGAGAGAGAGAAATCAAGAAAGTAAAGATAAAACGCAATAGCAGCAGTGAAAGAGATAGCAGGTAGATGCAGCAGACTCACCTTGAGGGGTTTGGGGTTCGTGATGGTGATGATCGTGATAATGTTGGTGATGATGATGATTGTGGTTGTGATTCTGGTTGTGGTTGGCAGGAAGCGGAGGTAACACTGCTACAGCGTGAGGAAACGGTGGAGCACCACCTCTCATAATTGACCCTGCACCATACACAGAGGCCACATACGATTGTTTTCTTTTTTAATTATCTCTTTTTTATTTTTTTATTTTTCTCCTTCACCTGTCTTTCCCCTCTTTCTCTTCGTTATAAATTTCTTTTTCTTTTTTTTTTCTTGGATTTTGTATGTACAGGTATACATATATGTACATGTACGTGTGTATATATATATATATATATATATACGGAAGCACGAGCCACTTTTTGGAGAGCAAGTGTAAAAGAGAAATGAGACGGCCGCGCGCTCTTTTCTCATTTCCCGTTCATAAAAATGACCGAGACGTATAATATATTACAAAGTATTTTTTTCGAGTGCACGAGAAACGGCAGTTCGTTTGCTATACAAAAGCTGAATCTTGTGGTAATATTATGATTAAAAGAAAAAAAGAAGAAAACAAGCTGAAAGCGACGATTTACGCAAGCTATAGAATTTCCAAAATGTATGTATTAAAAACGATTTAAAAAAAAAATAGATGCGAATATACAAGCTGCACGCTCTTTTGTTCTTCTATCCATATTTCCGACGCAATAATTTGAACGAAGTAATTATACCAATAGAATTACACGCTAATGAATGAGAATATAATGTCCCTAAAGTCATCAAATTTACAAGCGATATATACATACATACATATAATACATACATACATACATACATACATATATATATGTATTTTAGACTTTCGAAATTGTTAATAAATAATTATGAAAAATATCTGAATTAAACTATTTAACTTTCGTTTCTCACCTATGAAAATAGCGGAACACCTTTATTGATTTAATTTGAAAGCAGAATAAACAAAACGAAAAATAAAAAAAATGATTGAGAACAATTCGAAACGCATGCCTTTAAAAACACACAGATACAGAAAAAGGACTTACGTATTTTACTTTAAGACCACTTTTTCCACATTCAACGGACGTAGCGCAAATGAGCGCTTGTAAATTTGATGATACGATTTAAAATATCTCCTGTACACATATATACATATTGAACGACGATCGAACTTTTTCGCGGCAGTGAGAAAATGACGATGAACGGCCATGGGACATACGTTTCTTCGAAATTCAAGTTCGATCAGATCATTAAAATTCGACGAAGGATTCGTGGCAGGTAGGAAGATACTTTTCACAAAGGACAAATAATACACATTTAAAAAACGATCGATATTAAATTGATAATAAAAACATTTCTACAAATCATTCGCGTTTCCTCGCGATACGCACAAGTGTCTGCGCATTAATATTAATTAAAGAATATATTCGAACTATTGGACTTGCAAAGAAAAGAAAAGGAAAGAAAAAAAAAAGAAGAAGAAAAAATAAAACGAACGATTCGTCGTGTAAAATATGTAATTCAAAAGTAGCCATGTAATTATCTTAGCTCGTTCTCTCTTACAATACCGTTCAAGCCCGTTCGATCGAAACTCTTTCCACGTATCATCGAGCTATAAATTGGGCACATTAAATGCGAAGACACGTGCAGTGTCGCGAATCGACGCGTCGATTTAAAACAAATTTTCATGATGAGATAAGGGAAGGGGGCGGGAGGTCAGGAGAGTTGGGGGACAATCATCGAAGACGAGTAGTTCTTCGTTATGAAAAAAAAAAAAAAAAAAAAAAGAAAAAAACACGAAAATAAATCAATGAAAAAGTAAAAAGAAAAAGACTTATTTAACGGTGCACTGATTTATATAATTTGTCGCAAACTTTTATCTGTCATATACGACAAACACACGGATTATGATGTACGATATATGTGTGAGGGGGTGGAAAAAGGAAAACGAAAAAAAGATAAATAAAAAAAAAAGAAAAGAAGGAAGGAAAACAAGAAACAATCGGAACTTTCAATGTGAAATAGTTAGTGACCGAATAGGGGGAGGGGGAGGACCCGTTAGAGAGTGGATTATAATACCGAGCGTTAAATAAGTCTCTCTCTCGTCTAACGAGAACAGCTCGACAACTCTCCGTTTCTAAGAATACTTTATACTCACTACACAACACGATGCTACGGAATGGAGGACGATAAAGAAGAAGTCACGAGCACGGGATCGTTCGCCTTCCTTATCACGTAAAATTACGTACCTTGCATGGCGGAATGCCGTCTTTGCGGTGGTGGCGGACTGCCACCTGCCTCTACGCTGCTTCCACTATGACTGTCCAGTTGAGTACTGTGACCGCTATCACTGCTCGTCACTGAACCTACGCACACGTCCCCAAGACACTTCCATCACTTAAACACGTTCGAAATATCCGAGTCTCGTCCTGCTGCGGCCGCTGAACGCGCTCATTCTTATTTCTTTCTTTCTTTTTTTTTTTTTTTTTTTTTTCTTTCAATTTTCTCCTTTCTCTTTTTATCTTATCCGAACCGACTTTTTTCCTAGGCGGTTGGAGGGCGGGGGTG
>OU426993.1:9171202-9181202 GCA_911387935.1 Dolichovespula saxonica
CCTTCCACGAACGAATAAACGTCTTGACATAATCGGTTAAATTCTTTCCCAAATACTATTCTCTGCTATATATATATATGTACCTTGATTACCCGTCGTCATTTGATTCAGTGCTACCATCGCGGAACTCGGTGGTTGTCCACCTCTTTCCAACATGGTCAACAGATCGTACGGAGACGAACACATATTCGTCAACGTTCGGACCTCCTTGGCGATCATTCTGAGCTTCTCGAAATTCACTAAACCTTCTACTCTAGAATCGTTACCCAGATGTATAAAGGTCAAATCTTTTTTGACTACAGGATAGAAGGGTATCTACGTGATACACAAAGAGAAATACAATCGATTAAATGAGGCGATCGCTTTCGTAAAAAAAAAAAAAAAAAGAAGAAAAAAGAAGTTAAGAAAAAACAAACAAAATATTGCGAAACGTTAAAATGATTGCTTACGATCGGTGGTTGCGTTTGTTCGGACGCTACTAGCTGACGATATTTACTCATGTTGCGACTAGGATCCATTAACTCTTGTAGATCACTAAATAATCTCTGATATTTGCTTGGCAGTTTTTCCCAAGACGCTCTCAACCTCGACACCGCGCCATGACCAAGGCCAGATACAATTGCGAACATCGAATTAAAATTTTTACATTCTTTGCATTGTCCTATCAAAACGAGGTAAATCGGATTAGAACAATTAAAATAGGAATTTCGATTATAGTCCAAGTCCGTATGTATACCCACATAGTAGGTTTATATAAAAAAAAAAAAAAAAAAAAAAAAAAAAAGAAAAAGAAAAACTTACGAGCTATTTTTATAAATTGTTTTATAATCTTGCTACGGCGCACAAGATTGTGCTCGGAACAAACTTCCGTAACGACCCAAAACATTTCTCTATTGACTAGCTCCGCGAACTGACTGAGCATTGGTATTCCGTACCTGCTCTTTAATTCGAATAAATCGTCCACATACTCCGTAGATTCAATTTGTCTGTAAAATATACAACGATTACCTGATGTAATATAAAAGAATTAAAAAGAAAAAAAAAATAGAAAACAATAAAAATAAAAACCCGGATAACTTGATATAAAGATAACTCACCTAAATATACTAAAATCCTGTAGAGTTAATTGGATGGCTACCTCCACGGCATTTAATTGTAGAAAATGTACTTGAGATTCACGGATAAGTTCCGGCGCCTGCTCGTCCGCTACTAAAGTCTCGGATATACCGTTAGTCTTTAAATAATAACGCGAACTTAAACCGATTCTTTCTGCAAGATTTTGCAGCTGCTCTGGTAATCTTCGCTGCTTGATCATCCCACCTTCGCCAACACTCACTTCCGCCAAAGAGAAATTCGAACTACTTTCGGTGATACCAAACTCCTGTAGCGCGAGCATTACCACCTTAAGAAAAAAAAAAGAAGAAAAAAAAAAAGAAAGAAAGAAAGAAAAGAAAAATGAACGACCGATATTAAAACTAATATCGCATTATATATATAAAAACGTGATGTTATTTTTGTTATAACTCAAATTACCTCGTGCGCCGTTGTTTCCTTGTGAATGAGAAGATATTTACAATTTTGATCAGCCTTGTAAACCTTTAATACGTGTTCTGGATAATCTGGTGCTCTAAGATCATCGTAACAATATAACGATGTAAGATCGGGATTACTTTTAGAATGATAAAGATTAGTTGTCGTTTGTGAACCGCACGTTCCCGGCGGTGTATGTGGCGGAGCGAGAGGATCATCTAAGTGCACACCATCGCTGTAAAACAGAGAACACTTATATATCCATCAGGTCAGGTTTTAAAAATATTTTATAAATGATGATAGTATATGAAGTAGTATATATTATCATACTCATATATCTTACGATACTAACTTGATTGTATTCTTTGGCAGTATATTCATTTTCATAAGTGCTTTTTGTAATCTTCGTTTAGGTCCAAGAGTCATAAATCCTTTATGCTCCTTTTTAGCATCCTTACAAGGAGAAACATTACTATCCGCTATCAAGAGATGCACCCCACCTACTAAAGGATTCAAGGGATTTACTGGAGTTATAGGATCGACGTGAGTGGAGAGTCTTGCGCGTGGATCAGATTGAAGTCTAGGAATTTCTGGCTTATTAGCCCTTCCTCTTGGCCTTGGAGAATTGTCCGGCATTTGGAGCATTTCCTTGAAGGCTGAACATACAATCGAACGTTCAAAAATGACATCTACGTTTAAACGTAACTACATCCGCAATACTCTTACCTAGAAGATTAGATTTTACTGTGATACTGAGATGAGTCGAACTTCTTAGAATTTCCAACGCTTTGGCATGATTAACATGTTCGAAGCTTTGACCGTTCACCTCCAAAATTTGATCGCCCCGTTTTAAACCGACATCCTCAGCCTTCGATCTCTTATCGACTTTTGAAATAAAAATTCCAAAACCTCTTTCATAACCACCTAAAATGCTAAAGTGGAGAATTTCGTCTCTGTTAGGCCTTGCTAATGTTACGTTCCGCGTCCTTGCTTTAGCCGCACAGGCAATATTTAATAACCTACAAATTTCCGATAAGATATATATGTATTTTTCGCAAAAAAAAAAAAATTTTTATACCATCTCTTACACTTACGATAATGATATGATAAACTATCGTGTCTCACCTCTGTTGACCCTGCATTTTTTCTCTTTCTAAACCAGCTTCAAAGGCTTCTAAAAATTCCATCATGGCTGGATCCGTCTCAAAGTCCGTAAAATGATTATTTACCCAAAGTAATACAACGCGCGCAACACGATCTCTGACCTGTGCTTGGTCAAACCATTCTAATAATTGGCTCGCAACTAATAAAGGGCTATCGATAAAAGTTCGATGAGTTAATAAAAAATCTTCCACGTATGTGGGATCCGTAATACTGTTTTCCTCGATAAGTTGTAGCATTAAGCGCTCGGGCGTTGCTCTAATCACTACATGACCCCGGCGTACACCCCCATCCAAGGCGCCCCGTAACTCCGTAACTAACGTCACCCTACCATTCTCTTCGTGTCTTCTCGTATTTTCTTCACCTTGATGTTGAATTCTAAAGTAATCTGCTTGCGTGACACACACGAATTGGCAATCGTCGCATCTAAAACGAAACTCTCGTTCTTATCTCTGTAAGAAATAACTAAATGATTTTTTTCTAAACGATCTGTACTCACTTCGTCCTCATAACACCTTGGTGCAGAAGTCGATCCATGGTAGGCAGGATACCAAAACTATCTCCGAGATGGAGCTGCTCCACCTCGCCGTTACTGTGTTCAATTTCAACCGTACCATTGATGAGTACACTCCAACTATCCAGTTCTTCTCCATCATTTAACACAACCATGCCAGCCCGTTCGACCACTGCAAATACCATGACAGCGCACAGCGCTCTTCTTACAGCCAGTGTCATATTGGTGAAGGCCTTTAGTTGTTGCGTAAATTCTAAAAGTGTCTCTATATCTTCTTCCGTTCTTTCCACGGGATCTTTTTCTAGACATTCTCGTACAGCATCGCGAACATTCAAACTCTATATAAGTAAAAGAATGCTCGTATCAAGATAAACATTGGCACAAAACTATTTCGATTAGAAAGATCTCGCAAGACGATACGTACATCCATACTCTCAGCCAGATCCTCCTCCTCGTCGCTGTCTACTATAGACTCGACCAGGCCAGAAAGATCGACCTCGTCCGCATCCGCATCCAAAGAACTTTGTACAGATGTCATTGTGTCCGAGCCACTGTACGCAGAACTAGTGTCACTCGAATGACTACTCCTATTGGATTTTTGATACAGCTCCGGCCTACCTGTCAGGCCTTGTGAAAACTGAAAAAAAAAGAGAAAACAATCTCGTAATATTTAACATCTAGAAAAATATCCGAAGGATACATAATGCGAATATAAAATTACAACCATTCTCTCTCTCTCTCTCTCTCTTTCTCTTCTACAAAAGCAAAGAAATTTCCTTAATTCTCTTTGAGCTTTTTCCTCATAGCATTTCAATTACTCATGTTCTAAAAAAGTAAAACAAACTGTTTACGAGATCATTTCCGATTGAGAAATCGCTAAGCGAACTGTACTCGCAACGAAGTAACAAGAAAAATCTTAATACAATCGAGTTGCAATAGATAACTTTTCTTCAAAATACATTCCGTCATAAAATCGAAGTGAAGTAAAAAAGGAAAAAAAAAAAGAAGAAAATAAATAAGAGATCTACGAAAACGACTAATTCTCCTGTGTACTCTCCATCTGTCAAACGCCATAGATGGACGAAGAACCTGTGTCGTTACTTAAAAGGCATAATCTCTGGAAAAATTAATATCGTAAACCAATGGGCCTCGTCAGTACGTGAAATATCTTTTTCATGGTACATGCCGTAGGCACGTTAAGGAGGTATACTACCAGGAATGGGCGTGATTGGGATTAGCCTGGTGTTAAACATGTTAGGTTAGGTCTCCGTAAAGAAATGACATCACGCATGCAACGAGAGGAAGATGATGCGGACGCGCCGTTCTCACGCATATAGGCGCGCGTGTCCAAACAAAACGTCGCGACATCTGTCATCTCGAGGAACGCCGTGTCGTCCCCGTGCTGCCTCTCGCCGTACCATCGCGCGTCACGGTCACGTCTCTCGCAGAGATTCGTCGTCGTATGATAGACTAATTACGAGGTCACTTCGATCAGACTCACTTGATACATGCCGAAGGCATCCATGGTGTTATCCGAGATAAACGTAGATTTTCCAATCGAGCGAGTAACTCGACCTTTTTCCTTTCTCGAAAGGCGAGAGAAACAGCTACACTACTAACTAGCCGTCCCGTTTCTTATTAAACACGACTCTCCTTCTCCGCCTTCTCTCTCTCTCTCCCTCCCTCCCTCCCTCCCTCTCCCTCTCTCTGTCTCTGTTTCTTTCCTTTCAACACTATCGAGTAAGTTATTTCACGATAAAACCGATTTAAGAGATAACCACGAGGAGCGTGGACATCTCCGGCGTAACTTCTAACGCGTCGTCTTTATTATCAAACGTTCATCCCACGGCGAAAGGTACGACGACAATAAAAATATCGATGCCATACGCGTTTCTTTTCTCCCGCGGTCCCCGACACCGTCCCGATACCCACACCCACGAGAGAGTCTGAGAGAGAGTGAGAGAGAGAGAGAGAGAGAGAGAGAGAGAGAAAGAGAGAGACAAGGCTCTTTGTGCGCGTTCCGTACAACTCGTGGCGCGAGTAGTAGTATCGTGGCCTTACAGGCCGTCGACTTAGTGCAGCTAACATGGGACTGCGGGTTGGTTCCTTTCCTTCGGAGACGCGACCGATCGACTTCGGCCGCCTTCGACGTTTTTCGGCCTTCGTAGGAACGCGCGCGCGCGCGCCATCTGAATGGAAATTTCGACGCACGCCACCAAGGCGGGAAAAATCGGTAAAGCAGGAGACTTTTGGGAAAAGATTGGCAAGGTTGTTCCTCTTTCTTTCTCTGTTTTTTTTTCCCTTCTTCTTCTTCTTCTTCTTCTTCTTCTTCTTCTCTTTTCTTTCCTCTCTCTTACTTCTGTTTCCTTTTCCTTTTCCCTTTCTCCCTTTTTCTCTCTCCTCTTATCTCCCCGGGGGAAAGGACAATTTTTCACGTAATTCCATTTTCTTTCTTTCGTTCTTTTGTGTTTCATTTTGTTTGTTTTCGTTCTCTCTCCTTTCTTTACTCCTATGAAGAAAAAAGAAATTCTTTTTTCAAATGCGCGAACAATATACCGGTTTGTAAATATTTTCGAACGACTCGATAATGCAACAGAACGAGCGTATGATACTGTTGTGAAATAAGGGAGGCAATAACGTAAGAGAGGCAATATATCGATCCGTGTCACTACGTAGTTAATAGTTTTGGCATCTGAAGCGTGTATAACTGTCTCATTGGAACGGAGGAGCTGCTACTTGCTCGCTCCCATCCTCTTTCTCTTTCCCCCTCTCTCCCTCTCTCTCTCTCTCTCTCTCTCTCTCTACGTTTTCGTCTCCCGACCCTTCCCCTCTACCCTCCCTCTATCATTCTCTCTCCTCTCTCTCTCTTTCTCTTTCGCCGTACCACCGCCCCTCCCCCCACCCTCATTCACTGACATTCCCTTCGAGAGCGCGGGAGATCACGTGACCCGGCCAACGAGAGTATTGGCCACTCAGGTCCGTCTCAACGGGGGGTGCCCTTTAAAGGAGGGTGCCACCTGTAGCTTCCGAACATTCTGCGGGCTCCCGATAGCAATAGACATTTTTTTCTCTCTCTCTTTTTTTTGTTGTCGCTTTTTCTTCGAAACGCCTCGATCTTTCATTTCTGAATTTAATAACATCCCTATATATATATATGTATATATATATATATTTATATATTTATTTATTTATTTATTTATTTATTTATTTATCTATCTATCTATCTATCTATCTATGTATCTATCTATCTATCTATCTATGTATCTATCTATCTATCTATCTATGTATCTATCTATCTATCTATCTATGTATCTATCTTCTATCTCTTTTTTTTCTTCCTTGTAACATAGCCAGAAGAAAATCTTCTCGACGATTACTTTCGAGTAAAAACTAAATTATCGCCCGAAGGGGTATATATATATATATATATATATATATATATATATATATATACGTTTTAGTGTAAATGGATTACACAACTTTCAGATTCCGATAATTCATTGGAAGAACGTCAACCGAAACTTAACTGCAATGACATAAAGTTTTTCACTTAAAGCTTCCGATCAAATTTTCGTACGTCCATCAAAAACGATGAATTCGTCGATGGTTCGAATCTCGGGTGAATAATTTTTCAATCAATGTTCATGGACGTTGACGAGTTAACGGAGAAACGAAGGCGACGTTAATATAACGACTTGGATTGGTTTTCGATTTTTTTTCCTTTTCTTTCTTTCTTGCCTTCAATGTCTAATGATAAAAAAGAAAGAAAAGGAACAACACCCGAATAAGGCCGATTCTAAGAGAGATCGAATTCGACGAACCCAAACACACATTTACGGAGAAAGGATATATATATCATTGACTAATAATAATTGGGAAACTGATAAAATTGAATTCGTAGAAATTAACGAGAGCTAACGAGCTAATCGTCGTATTAGAAAAACTTGATTATATTACAAGTAGTTTAGGTTTAACAACCCAACACCTGAATTGATCTTGATAATCCGTCTTGTCTTGTCTTGTCTTGTCTTGTCTTGTCTTGTCTCATTTCGACGGAAGTTAAAGGGAGCGTTATACTCTTTTAGCTAGGCAAATGCTATTGTGTGAAAGGAGCTTAAGAAAGCCGAGGTTGGTCAATTGACGCTCGCTCTGCTTGAAGGAGGTGCGAGAAGGAGAGAGAGAGAGAGAGAGAGAGAGAGAGAGAGAGAGAGAGAGAGAGAGAGAGAGAGAGAGAGAGAAAGAAAAAGAGATTGAGAGAACGTACACCAGTCCGCCGCTCAAAGCATCCAGCAGCAGCAGCCAGCCAGCAAGCAAGCAAGCAGCTCGAAGAATGAGCGCTCAAAGGCCACTGCCCGAGCGCCGTATGATTTATACGAGCCGTTATATCTCGCGTCCCTCGGGCTCACTTTTACCCGTTGTCCCATTCTCTCTCTCTCTCTCTCTCTTTCTCTCTCTCTCTCTCTCTCTTTCTCTCTCTCTCTCTCTCTCTCTCTCTCTCTCTCTCTCTCTCTCTCTCTTAGAAAGATATAAGAAGATATAACGAGTCGTCAAAAATTGACCGAATGAGAAAAGGACCGAGTAACGACTACTACAACATTTCTACCTAAATTTTCATCATTGAGACTTTTTCGTTGAACAACCTCACGACGACGACGTAGGGGTTACTATTGTTTCTCCTGAGTTATTTAGAACATATCTAAGAGGAGGTCCTTCTTCGACAGGACTATCCTGAGAATGCGTCATCGACGGTTACGACGATATATATCGTATATACATTCTCTCTGTAGAGGAATGCCGTATCTGGAGCGCATCACCGTTAAAGAATCTCAATCGCGAGATTGTAAATCAAATTATTTCGAATAAAATGATTTCCCTTCTCGCAAAGAGACGATACGCGATGTCCAAATATATATCGATGCGGTTTATGGAAAATGATAAAAAAAGTTAGATATACGCCATGGTAAGTATGTATACGCGAAAAAAAAAAAAAAATGTAAATATCGAAAACGTGAGCTACACGCTCCCCCACCATTCTCCTTCCACCCTATACATACATACATACATACATAAATAAACATAATACTATGATGAAAAGGACACGTGACGCGTCCATTAAACGCATGAGAAATTTTTACCAGTATGTATGTATATATGTATGTATGCTATTGCGATTAGAGCGTGGGCGAGGACACACGCGCGTCAGTCAGACACGCGTCGTCGATAAAGAATCACATACCTGTCCGCATCCTCGTAGTTCCTCCAAGTAATACAGGTATCTACTTGCATATATGTACACATACATACAAACATATGTGTAACACTCTATGACGCAATATCGGATGATCTCGTAAAGACTCGAGAAAGAGAGAGAGAGAGAGAGAGAGAGAGAGAGAATAATGGATGGAAATAAACGAGAGGGCGAGATATCGAACGTCGACGCGGAAAAGGTTCCCGATCGATCCGGTCGTATAACCTTTCGAAGAAGCTAAGGAGGAACCTCAAACGCCCATTCTCCTTTTTTCCTTTTCTTTTTTGTTCTCTCTCTCTCTCTCTCTCTCTCTCTCTCTCTCCCTCTCTCTCTCTTTTCGAAGAAAAAAAAACAGAAAGATCGAAAGGTTGTAATATTTACCGTGTCGTCGAATACCAGGTTGACCTGTCGATGGTCGGTTATAGGATGTGGATGCGGTGGACGGTGCATCCTTCCTCCTCCATGGACCTCCGGATAGTCGATCTGTAATAAAGATAGAAAGATAAAAAAAATATATTTAATAATTGTAGAAAAATGGGAAATAGTATATATATATATATATATATTATTGAATTGGTAATTAAGTGATTGCGGATTTTAAATAAGAATCTATCGAAAAATCCGTAATCACTTAGTTGAAAACCCGATATATTATTACATTTATACATTTAAACCGAAAATAAATGCGCAGATCAAGCAAGTACCGGAAACCTTCTAAAACTTTTAAAGTAGCTCTCGTCGTTTTTTCTCTTTCTCTCTCGTAATTCCATCGGGGAAACAAAAATTTCAACTGCATAGATAACTGCTGCTAACAGAATTCTCGCCGTATGTAATCTACGTTAAATCGTTATCATAAAAACGGTTATCGGAACTCTCTCTCTCTCTCTCTCTCTCTCTCTCTCTCTCTCTCTCTCTCTCTCTCTCTCTCTCTCTCTCTTTATTTTTTCCGGAACAAACATTTCATTTTGAAACGGACTATATCAGAAATATATATCCTTCGTGTATGTGTCTCTGTCTGTCACTGTGTGTGTGTGTATATATATAATATATACATTGTTTCTCTTCGATAATCTATATCACGATCATGCCACCTGCTGCTAATGGAAGCTCCGGGAGCTCAGCTGCATCAAGTCTTTCCGCATCACTGTGTACGATGGTTGCAACGACGACGGTTTTTTCGGATGACAGTTATATGGCTCGCAGTTTGTGTAGTTGAGTAATTGAAAAAAAAGGAGAATCAAGAGAGAAAAGAGAGAGAGAGAGAGAGAGAGAGAAAAAAAAAAGAGAGAAAAAGCAAGAGACAACGAGAGACGTATACGTGCTTCGGGCCGGAACTCGTAGGCCGGACTTCCGGCAGATACGCTGGTTATACTCTCGCCATTCAAAGAACCGCTCCCTCGTGATTCGATTGTCCGAACAAATATTTAGCCAATTTCGGAGCGAAAGATAGTTTCACCGGGCGGACGATGACGAGAGCTCGTATGAGAATAATATATATATATATATATATATATATATATGGTAGGTATGTATGTATGTATATATGT
>OU426993.1:9183702-9196202 GCA_911387935.1 Dolichovespula saxonica
TCCCTAAGCAAAAACAAGTTCGAAGATGTCGACAATTTCGTGTACGACTTTCTTCTTCCATCGAATCGATTCGATTCGATTGATACGATATATAACGATATATCGAGGGATAGAGATATTGACAGAAAGATAGATAGATGGATAGAGAGAGAGAGAGAGAGAGAGAGAGAGAGAGAGAGAGAGAGAGAGGAGAGAGAAAGAAAGGAGAGAGAGGAAAGGAGAGAGAGATAAACAGAATAACTTAAAAGATCCACGCGTCGCGCGTCGCGCCGGCGAACTGAATCGTCCACGATTCTTAAGAGGGCCAAAGACCGAGTCCGAGAGTCACGTGACTCTCTCTACACACGCAGTAACGTACGCGCCTCGTATCATTCCTTTTCGTCTTGGGTCAGATCGGCTCGGCGGCGTCGGACGCGCTGTCGCCGACTAGAAATAAGCCCCTCGCGGGAGGCTTTGTGACTGAGAAACTCTTCAATCTTTACGATTACCGAGCGAGCATCGTTTCTCTTTCGAAAATTTCAACGATACTGATAAGAGAAATATCGGGAGAAAAAAACAACGGGAAAATCGGAGTGGACGATCCATCGCGATCTTCTCATTCTATCTTCGTATCGTATAGTATCGTGTCGTCTCGTATAAAACACGATCTCGTTCGGGAAACAAAAAAAAAAGAGTAAATTTCGAAACGAATTTACGTAAAGGACACCACCACCACCAAGGCGTCCTACATCAAACTAAGAAACTTTCATCTTGACAAGCTACCGAAATTATCGCTGTCTTTCGCGAAAATTTCAACGATACTGATAAGAGAAGTATCGGAAGAAGGGTGAATCGGAGAAGGAGAGAAGGGAGAAGGAAAATCGGAGTAGACGATCCATCGATCTTCTCGTTCGATTGAATTCGTATCGTATCTTATCGTATCGTCTCGTATATACACGATCTCGTTCGGGAAAGAAAAAATGTTGAGACGAATTTTTATATTAAGGATCATGTCGTCCTAAGTTAAATCGTGATAAGATAAAGGGGAATAATCGTTCTCCAATATAACGAACTGAAAATTGTATGAATTAATTTGTAAGTATTAAAGAAGAAAGAAAATGAAGATCGATCGTAGAGAAGATGGTAAGGTTTCTTTTTTAAAATACCCCCTTCTTCAAGATGCATTCTGAATACTCTACGATCCGTTAAGCCTATAAGATAAGAATCTTTAAGATAAGAAACAGAGATAAGGAGACAATGGATCGAGTGTAGAAGGAGATAGATCGCGTAAAGCTGATATGTGTGTGTGTGTGTTTCCTTACAGAAAGAGGAGAAATAACTCTCGTTGTAGATTATTTATGTAGCTAGATACCGTAAAAAGGTAAATCCCTTAGATAATGAAAAAAAAATCGAGGATAACTTTGTTAACGAGCAGATAGACGAAAAATTGTATATCACGAACGCGATCAAAAAAATTCGAATTGTACGAATTCGTATTAAAAAGGATAAGAGCGAATAATCATAACGCGACCGTACGCGTAACCCTATGCACAACGCAATTTTCTTCTTATCGCAATTAAAATTTTTGTGCGTTTTCGAAATTTTAAAAATTTCTTATTCTCGCTCGATCTTACGTCTCATTTATAGTCAGTAGAACGAGAAGAAATTTCTGTCGTCCTTTTGTCGGAGGTGGGGCTTTAAAAGAAAAAAAAAAAAGAAGAAACGTTTCTATAATTAAAATGGTTTTTATAATTAAAATCGTATAAATGTAATTGTAATCGTTTAAAAATAAAAAAAATACTAACTGCGACGTGTCCATTGCCACTGGCAAAGACATCGATTATTTTCTACATCAAACGCGTACTCTAATTACGTGGAAAGTGTAAAACAAAAATGTCCTATTACCGTGATCTACAATCGAGAAAGATTTGTTCCTAACGGTAGCGAAAGTGTATTCAGGGATCGTTATCAAGGATAAGCTTCGCCTGTGGGCTTCGATATAATGACACGTGATTTCTTGGAAATGATTTCGTTAATGAAACGTTACGAAACTTCTCTCGTAAAATTTAAAGACTCTACGACGACCTAGTGAATCTTTGAGCTTAAGATATCCAGATTTTATTACGATTTGATGATGTTTTTTAAGATTAGATACGTAAACCTATGAATTCTAACATTTTTTAAATATAGACTTTGCCAAGTCTCACAGACACACGCACGCACGCACACACACACACACACACGTTATACAGTTTATTCAAACGAATAGGTATCTTACGTTATACCACAGTTCATAAATTTTCTCGAAGATTAGGATGTCTTTTGAAAAATCATTCTCTCTCTCTCTCTCTCTCTCTCTCTCTCTCTCTCTCTCTCTCTCTCTCTTTTTCTTTCTCGACGATTTTCGTCGAAATGACGATGAAACGTTTTAAACGCGACCTCGGTACACGAACTTCACCATTTCTTTCGTTTGCTTATGAAATGGCTCGGTTAAAAGGCAGAGGGGCTCGTTCTCTCGAGGATCTACATGGGCTAAAAATTTCTTCCCGTCGGACCTCCGCGAGGCGTATACGGCGCGGAGGGGTTGAAGAGAGATGGATAGAGAGATAGATAAGTAAGAGAAGGAGAAAGAGAACGAAAGAGACAGAGAAAGAGAGAGAGAGAGAGAAAGAGAGCGAATGAGAGAACGAGAGAGAGAAAGAGAGAGAGACAGATAGAGCATATTCATACACGCTGCTCTCTCGGCGCCCGTCTACTTTATTTTCGGTTCATCCTACAGTCGCCCGTCTCGACACCATTGGCGTCACGCGCGACCCTAAAAACCGACTGTAAGAAAGTATCCGTGAAATGCCGGAATGAGAGAAACGGCAAAACGACAGAAAGTTGCTCGGTTCCTACCGCAAGAACTCTTTATTTTCCCTTCACTTGCGAAATCGAGTAAAAAAAAGAAAAAGAATAAACAAAAAGAAAAAAGGGGAAAAAAGAAGAAAAGAGGGAAAGAAGAGAGAACTAGCGGATATACATTCGCTTGGATACATCGTATAACGGGGACAAACTAAAACGAATAAAACTATAAAATAGGACGATTTTGAAAATTGTTGTATAGATAAATATAAATTAATCGAAGCAACGACAAAAAAAAAATATATATATATATATATATAGCAAGAGAAATATCCTTGAATCACATAATCTCGTTATCCGTTGAGCAATAAAGTGGTTAAGTTTACGAGAACGGTCACGGTAGCGTCTAAGGATTGGATTAAAGCAAACAAAATCGCAATTGAGAAATTGTTTCCTCGTTTCTCGATAAACCAAACGATTCCTGAGCTCGAGCTTCCTAGAAGAGTACGTGCCGAAATAAAAAGAAGTCCTCTCGTTGTTCTAGGAATAATAGGTAGCCTCGTGAGGAAGCCTTTAAGGGAATCGGCTTCAAATTTTTCATGGTCCAGTTAATACTTAAGGATTTTCAAACCAACAACGAACGCGACGAAGAATCCCAACGAGATTCACTGCGAAAGAATGTCGAGTTAATGACTAATTTTCTCACTCTTTCTCTCCGTCTGTCTGTCTGTCTCCCCCCCCCTCTCTCTCTCTCTTCCTCCCTCTTTCCCTCTCTTCACTTCGTTACATCTTTTTCGATCAAAATTTCGGCAAAAAAATTTTGAAAAACCTTATATTTACACATACACATATACACATTACACAAACACAAACACACATGCACACACACATATACAGTGATAGAAGAATAAATCACTAACGAATCATTCTCATGGTTCTCGAATCTAAAAGGTTCGTCATAATCCAAAGCTTATTTTATCGATGGTCGTATCGATGGTCGTATCGATCTTATCGCGAATCATTCGACACGGAAGGTTCTCACGGTAGAAGAAACGATCGATCGAGAAGAATAATAGGGTATAGTGTGTAGGATATAACGCTGAGTAAATAAATGAATTCGTAAAAGTCCAGTGGTGCGCGTGGATCGACCGACGAAAAGCGACTGGCGTTGAGATTGTGTGTCGCTCGTCCGGCGTAACGTTAGCGATAAGCTCGCTATCTTCTTCGCGGATGTTCGCTCATTTTTTTTTCCCTCTCACTCTCCCTTTGTCGCGTGCACCAGAGCTCTATGTAATCTCTACGTGCAATCACTCCGATGAGAGAGTAAGAGAGAAGATATAACAGAGTGAAAGAGAGACAGATAGACAACAGAGAGAGAGAGAGAGAGAAAGAGAGAGAGAGAGAGAGAGAGAGAGAGAGAGAGAGAGAGAGAGGAAAGTACAAAAGTAGACAACGCAGCGTCTGGTCAGCAAGGCATCATTTCATTTTCATCGTTGTCCTCAACTAAATTACTTAATAGTATGTTTTCGCACCGTAGGGTAATATGAAAGAGAGAGAAAGAGAGAGAACGAAAATTCTTAATCAGTTTAGGGAAAGTATCGAGCGCGAACGTCCCTCTTAAATACGAAACGTGAGAACTTCATGAATATACTTAGCACTTGAATAGAAGTTGATGAGGACGCGCATTAAAGTGTCCTCAGCTGGTTAAAATGCAACTGGTTGGGGTGGGGGGAATCTGTAAAGCAAATGTCGATATCTTCTCGGTGTTCCGTTCGAGTCCGAATCTATTCTTAGATCGTATCGCAAAGGCCACTTTTGAAGGAAAGTCATCGACGACTGACTTTGAATGACCGATACGAAGAATTACGGTCATTCGATCGAATTTAAAAATTAAAAATACGACATGTAAGCGAATCGATATAAGCGATTCACGTATGCGAATTATGTGCGCCTTGACTCTTCGAGAAAAAGAAGCTTAAGAGGAAGGGATAAAGGGTGGGAGGGAGGTAAGGAGGGAGTGGTGCTGGGCGGAGAAAGACAGACAGAGCGAGCAATTCTCGCGTGTGAACGTAAAAGACATGAATGGAAAGTCGAGCGTGTTTTCACGATCCGAGAATGCATATGTGTAAACTCGTTCGTCTGTGTCCTCTACCTGTACCTCCTTCTTCCTTTTATAAAGAAAAAGAAAGACAGAAAGAGAGAGAGAGAGAGAGAGAGAGAGAGAGAGAGAGAGATTGAGAGAAAGAATAGATACAGTCGATATCGGGTCGTACTTGAACCGTATCGCGTATATCGTGCGTATGCTTAGAGACATATGTACGAGAATGTATGTATGTCTGTATACATGTATCATACATAAACTAGATACATACATTCGACCATACTTCAAGCATATATATATATATATATATATATACGTAGGTATTGTCAAGGGTCACGCTCGCACGGAGCAGAGAGCTTCGATGTCGCAAGAAAAATAACGAATTTGAGCTATCACAAATAGTATTGTAAAAGATAAAATATAGAAAAGATATTCGATATATTATAACAACGTTTTTTTTTTTTTTCAAGTACGAGCTTTGAGATATTATTCATCCTTAACCACTTTAAACTCGATCGAATAATGTTTCAAAATCACGATTAGAAAGTAAAACATGAAAACGATCGCGGTTAATTTAATGGCTCGATAAAATCGCTAATCTGTTATTCCATCTATTGCTATCCCCATCCATTGTTACTTTATTTAAGAAACAATGCATGTTATATCTATCTATATACAATAAAATTCAACGTGAGATAATTATCCTCGTATGCCCCCGATCATCATTCTCTTCTGGTATTGTCTTTGAAAATGGTTTTAATTTTTTCTTTAATTCGTTAATCAACAAATTAATAAAACTATCATTAAAGCATTTAATCTTGATTTGACGATCAACAGGAATTATAGTTTTTATACGAAACAAAAAAACAAAAGGAGTATTTATACGGGATCGGAATAAAACTTATGATTTAAAAAAAGGAAAATGTTGTAAAGAACAGGAACGCGCTTACATACATACATACGTAAATACATACATACATACACATATGTACATGCGAAACTATCCTAGTCTGGAAATTCACGAGCAAGAGATACGAACCATCCTTAATACGTAAGGCGCAGTCTGTAATCAGTCGAGCAAGTTCTAGCTTCTTGCTATGACGACAACGACGACGACGATTACGAAGTCTAACGTAGAAGTAGTCGTGGAACCGACGGTACTACTAGATCATAGATCACAGGTGCATCGAGCTGATGCACGAAGGAAATAAGATCTAGGTCTATTCCCCTTTGACCACCTTACTATCTTTCGAATGGAAATACGCTTTTCAATAGTATTTCTTCCAAATGGTAGGTAAACGTATGGAGAGGAAAACCTTCGATGAAAAAAAAAATACGAAAGAGAGAGAGAGAGAGAGAGAGAGAGAGAGAGACAATATAGCCAACGCGTGTAGCCTTCACACTAATGAATTAATAAGAACGTACGAGCGAATAGCATGATCTCGGCTTAATTAATATCCCTAGTCGATGGTAATATGAAAAATAAAAAAAAAATGTTTTGAACGAAGGATACTGATTATACTGAACCTTGGAACGAATAGGGATAAATGAAGAAAAAAAAAGAAAGAAAAAAATGGGGGATTATATTATAAGAAACGAAGTTGATGAAAGTATAAAGGAAGGTAAGGGAGAGGGGGAAAAATTAGAGTTAATTAAGGTACCGTTTTTATAAGCACAGAAGATTAATCTTTAAGATGGATGTTGTCATCCGAGGAAAATTCTTGAAGATAATTAACGATGTACGAATAATAGTCTCCGATAATCGTCGGTATATTTATTTTTTATCGAGTATCCCATTTCCTCTTTTTTTTTCTACTGATATTGCTTTTCCTTCTACTTATTCCTCTTTTTCTTCTTTTCTCTTTTCTTCTTCTTCTTCATCTTTTTCTTCGTAATTTCGTGGTTTTAAAACGTAGCTTCCTTCCAGAAACATCCGGAAATGTTGCGGTGGAAGTTGACTGATACATGTGAGCAATTATCTCGAATTAAAATTTCTTGAAAGTCTTATCAAATTGTGTCTTAAGAGTCGATAATTTAAAAAAAGAAACGTTATGACGAAACTCTTTCGATCTTTCGTAAAGAACATAGTTGTGCGTCAACGTATAAGTAAATGGTATACCTATATATTATATTTATTTATATATTTACATACTCATACATAGATGCCTGCATGTATGCATACATGAATACATACATACAAATATATGTATATATATATATATATATATATATATATATATATATACACACAAAATTAGTAGAAGAAAGACGACGTAAGCATGTCAGACCTAAAAAAGAATCCTACTAATACATTTCTGAGTCTTGAATCGGGAATAGCACGTACATATCTCGCACCGGAAGTGAACCGTCTTGGAACGTATGCGTGAAGGAGTCAGGAAACGAGACATTCTCTTATGCACGCGTGCACGAGCACGAACGCATTTAACCTAAACCGGTTTAAACGTGTGTACCTTGACGTCGTACTTAAATATCACTAATATTGTCTTCGAAAATATTTCGATAAAATAAAATAACAATATCGTCTTACTCGCATCCAACGTCCCTCCCACTCCTTCCCTACCCCGCCTAGGACGCGCTAAAGTTTAGAAAGTTAGTCGAAAATTCCAAAAGTCTATCTACGGAAGATCGATCAATAAAGAAAATTTATTTCCCAAGAAAGACGTACGGTGCACTCGAAGTTGGTAATACTTTTCTACGTATTCGTGTCATTTCTACGTTGAGAATTATTTTAAGAACAGCTTTCCGTTCTTCTTCGTTCGAGTTTTCTTAGATATTTTTTTTCGATTCCACCGAGAGAGAGAGAGAGAGAGAGAGAGAGAGAGAGAGAGAGAGAGAGAGAGAGAGAGAGAGAGAGAGAGAGAGAGAGAGAGAGAGAGAGAGAGAGAGAGAGAGCTTAGAAACCAGAACCGAAGAGACCGCGAGCTACCTCTTTTTCGTTCATACGTGTCCTAGTCGAAATCCGTATCGTTTTTATTCGTTTTTAATGCATTAACGTTCTTGTGCTATATTTCCGAGAAGCATTAACAATAAGGAACTATAAAATACGATTTTACGATAACACTCTACTATATTTACTATCACTCGACTATTATGGTTCAGTCGTGAAGCATGTAATTTCGGACTCTACTTGGACAACGTAATTAATTAATCTCGTTGATTCAAAACGACATCCTCTCTCTGGATTCGTCCAGAAATGGTGACCAACGTTCTTTTAAATTTATGCCAATAAAAAGGAATATCGTCGGATCTCGTTTCTATCGATAGAACTCCGCTCGAACGAAATGTCAAAGATTTCAAAAAGCGGAATAAATTCGAAGATTTATCACGGCTTGTTATCATTATCGAATCCGATAATTTTATTGAGAAACTCGATAGGAAGAGAAATAAGTTACGGATGTCGTATCGAATTTTTACACGGTCGTAAACCGGGAAATGCGAATCCGAAGGTTGACTTCGAACTAATATATATAATATATATATAATATATTATATATATATATATATATATATATATATATATATATATATAGCTCTATGATTTTATCTAAGGATTCTCAGCAACGACGAACGCTTCTCATTCGCATATGTTCATGAGTGATCGATGTGACGGACATGACGAATATGTTTCCGTTCACTTGACAAGCTTCTTACGTAAATGGCGCCCATTTAACGTCTATCCTACGTAACATCGCACGAAACACATTACGATCGAGCGTTCAGTATTAATGGTTAACTATCAAATCGTTTTAACGTTTCATAATAATAATTTCAAATGATAACGATTTGATGAACGACATTGTAAAATTCACAGCACCGAATATCGACGAAATAATATCCAACTTATGTTACCATACAACAACAACAAAAAAAAGAACGAGACAAGCCTGGAAGCTCTTTAAACTTTAACACCGTCAAAAGAGAAATTTTATTCCCGTTTCACGTTTAGATACGATAAAAGCCCACCACACGTTTCACCTCCCAAAAACTATTTTTTAGGAATAATTATTCGTGTCTCTCGTTCGTTACATTTTTCGCTAGAATAAACTATCCTCCTTCCATTCAACGAAGATGATCCGATGAAACGATAAGGTAAAGAGGAAGCAAGGGGTAATCGGGTTGAACGAAGCGGAGGTCAAATTAAAGAGACACACGAGAGAAACGATCTTATTGTTAGAAGGCGGACACAATTTTCAACGAAGGAGGAGAATTTATATATATATAGAAACGCGTAGAGAAAGATCAAGAGAACGTTTGTAAATAAAATAAAATGAAATATATCATCATCTTGAAGGGGTCATCCAGGCGGAAAGTAGACGATGATGCATGCTCGATAAACGTCATCGGTTCCGAGGCTGGCCAGACGATGACGTATGCCGAGACGCCTCTGGTGTCCGTTTCGTTGAGGTCCGATAAGTTTCTCGCATATATAAGCTTCACGTAAGTAAGTACATAACGTCGCATAGAAGGATAGACGGAACGCGAATAGAACGGTTATACAATTATATATATGTATGCCCGCATCCTGTGAGCGTCACTCGAAGTTCTAGTATTTCTGTGTGTTTTCTTTTTATTTCTTTTTTTTTTTTTCTTTTTCTTTAAAGGAGACCTAAACAAAAGAAACGACCAAGACCACAGGAACGAGACTTTGACACTGGTTAATAAGATATAATTTGATTATAAATTATACCTACGTGATGAAATCCCCATCTTCCTTTTTAACTACTAAAAACTACTTGATTCCTGAACTTCAGATCCTCGAATCGAAATAATTATACTCATGAGAAACATACTCTCGTAACGATGAAGTGTCAACGTCAACAAAACTGTTTTACTATCTCGACCCTAATCGCGAGGAAGCTAAAGTCCCGATAAAATGAAAAGGCAAACAATGCGCGGACTCCCTCATTAAACTTAAATCGAATACGAAAGGCACACGACGCACGACGCACGCATGCACGCACATACACACTCTATTATATATGTATACTGCCTCGTATAAAATTCGCTTTTCACTTTGTGACACGATCGAAATAAAGATTATATTAGTCGACGACGACTTCTCGTTTTTACGTAACACGTTTGTTCCGTATAGCAATACGAAATGGTGATACTTGAAAATACGAAATCGAAGGTACATCTCGATCTTAACAATTCGCATCGATCTCTCGATCCCTTTACTCCGTTCCTTCTTCTTTTTTTTGTTCTTTTTCTTTTTCGTTTCTTTTGTTCCCCTTACTTTTTCGTCTTTTCCGGGCATACTACGCGAACGTGTCATAAATTCAATTCGCGTAACGTTATGGCTTTTGACGTACGACGCGATATCCAGGTCTGGTCCGAGGACTACGGAAATGATTTATTCCAATTTAAAGCTTAAGTCGGAATAAACCAATGACAGAGGTAAGTCAAGGAGAGGGGGGGTGCGAGAGTAAGGTTAAAGGTCATACGTTAAATTCATAGCAGGTCACAAAGCTGCCAGAGGGCATGCATGAACCTTTGGTGGGATGTAGTAACCTACAACAAACTGTGTCCTGTTTCTCTCTCTCTCTCTCTCTCTCTCTCTCTCTCTCTCTCTCTCTCTCTCTCTCTCTCTCTCTCTCTCTCTCTCTCTCTCTCTCTCTCTCTCTCTTTGTCTCCGTTTGTCTGTCTGTCTGTCTGTCTGTCTCTCTTTTTCTACATTCTTTATATCTCTTTCGCCACAGTTAGTAATCGATCTTTATATACATACATATTTATTATATATTTATTTTGTATATATATATATATATATATATATATATATATATGTTATTTTATTTTATTTCAAAGACAAATAACAGAGTGACATTGTCGTATCGAATGTACCGTATTTAATCCGTATAGATCATTCGCTTTTGTTCCTCTCAGTATAATTCGATGTAAATAAACTCGAAAGGGGGAATATTTGGCTGTTGTAAAGCTAGCCTTGATCGCTACATATCCCGTCGCTTTAAATATAAACGAGCGACCACCGGACTGCTTGCTTTGTTGTTTTTAGAACGTGAATTTATATAAACATTTTCTTTCTATATACATACATACATATATACATACATATATTCTCTCACATGTATATATTATGTGTTATTCTTCTCTTATACATATAGGATTATAACAGAACAATGTATTTATGTAAGTTGATTCGCTCTTTTCCCCCGACATGATAAATCTATTCAAAGCTTTATATCTAAGGAAACGAAGAGAAAGATTATAATTTTTTTTTCTTTTTTTTTTTTTTTTTTTTTGAGCGATACCTGATGACCGTCAAAGAATAAACGGATTTTTAATAAATAAGTTATCGAAACTAATAAGAGACAGACGAGAAACGTAAGGGGAGATAAGAGAAATTAAAAACGAGGACATAAGAAGTCACTTACTACTTATCTATACATATATATGCACGTACGTAGGGATAATACAAGTGACATAGAGAATTGCGTAATACGCGTGAGTATAAACGATACCAAAGAGAAGGACTCCGATCCTCTCTTAGATCTATTTATTTCCCCATTCTTCTCGATCATCTTCCAAGCTCATAGTTCACTATCGGAATACAATTTCATCGTTGGCGCCTTTGCTATCGCATAAAGAAAACAGAAAAAAATAAAGGAGAAAAGAACGAAAACGAAAAAAAAGGAAATGCACGCATAACCAGAAGATCGACTTGCTGACTCATTTTAGCCGGTCATTTTTATTGATTAGTTTGGAACGTCTTATCAATCGTGGGTTGTCACCCGATAACACGGATCTCGCCGGAACCAGGATATGAAATTATATGATTCATTTTCTATGATGTGAGAAGCGCCTTGCGCATCTGTACACATTGTGCATATCTACGTTTCTGCATATGCAGTATGCATTTTACAAATGAATGCATAATTTTTATATACACCTGCTTGTGCTTGCCCACGTACTGCGTGTATTTATATATATATATATATATATATATATATATATATATATTATACAAACAAATAAAATGGACATTAATCTATATCTTGTTAAAACAATTCATTTCGCCAAGCGTATTTTGACAGACTCACCACTCGTCCGCACGTCAGAATTAGATCGTATTATATTAAAATGAATAATACGATATTATTAACAAAAAAAATATATGACGCGTAACGTGTTTATTTGCCTATTATCCGACAAACGCTGATCATCGAGATGGTGAATTTATTTGGAAGTTATCGTTAAACGATCGAACGCGTAACGAAATGGGATATACCGAGAATCTAGAAAATTGTATTCGACATGTAATTAATTATCTACCCACCCCCTTCCTTCCTACATTAAAACTTAGTTAAGGTCTCTTGACCGTCATTGTTAATTTTCGGTAAACTGAAATGGATTAATAAATTTAATCGGCCGCGACACATTCGCGTAAGAGCTTTCTTCGGGCCGTCGATAATACAGTTTCCTTCTTCTTGAAGGTGGCAGCACGATATAGAGAGGCAGTATGTTCTTTCGGTGGTTCCGAGATTATGGGGGAAGGAAAACTAACGCGATTAGAGAAACTGGTATAAGAAAAGGCCAT
>OU426993.1:9201202-9233702 GCA_911387935.1 Dolichovespula saxonica
GAAACCTCCGTAACTTTTCCAAGAGCTCGTTTCCCTACGAAATATTCCTTGGACGCAGGGTCTCCCGTACGATTTTCTCCCTCGTTTCCGCCATGAGTACGAGAAAGGGAGGAATCAAGAAAGAGAGAAAGAGTGAGCATGAGGATAGAGAGAGGGTTGCGTTAAAGAGGGTGGAAAAGAGAAAAATGACGAAAAGCTACGAGGTTTCCCGCCGAGACAGCGTCTCATTGTCGACCTAGGCATAGCAAAGCATTCTCTCTCCCTCTCTCTCTTACTATCTCTCCTCTTCCTTTTTCTCTCTCGGTCTTTTATTCATTTTGCGAAATCATCCGTCCCATTTCTGTGTGCCAGACAAGAATCCACTCGACTTAATGAAATATTTCTCTGCCCGTCATTAGCTTGCTTACGATGGCCCTTATCGGAACGTTTTCCTCTCGTTTTGGATGATAAAAAGCGTGTAAAAAAAAAAGATCTCTTTGCTGAAAGAAGAAAAAAAAAAAAAGGTAAGAAAAAGCGGAGACGAAGAAGAAAAAGAAAATTCTAAACTCGTGGAAGTTCCGATTATCCCTAACTTCTTCAACGTTTGTATCCGAGAATTTTGTCGACAATCGCGACAGTCGACTAGTGATTATATCATCCATACGTATTTACGTAGGTAAATGAATCTACGCGCATCGTATTTAGAAACCCAAGTAGATATATCCGTGCATCGTGACATACTAATTTACTCGACTATGAAGACGCTAGTAACATTTAGTAGGTGCTCGTTCTAACGGTTATACCCGATGCTTCGAAGTGCGTATCCATGTTCCGTTGGAAAAATGATTTTACGTCGATGTTTCATACTATTGATAGATATTTATGATAGTACGTTTAACATCGTTTGCAATTACACCGTTGCTTTTAATATTTCTAATTTTTTATTTTTTATTTTTTAACGATAAAGAGCATACCTACCTCCGATTATGTTTTTCTTTTTCTTTCTTTTCTTTTTCCTTTTTCTTTTTTTTTTTTTTTTTTAACGCAACTATACCACTGAAATAAATATCTTCAAAAAGCGTTGATTTATACTTCTGATTAATATAAGCTCATCAACTCGTCCGTTAACTTTTGCACGAAATATAAGAGATAAGTATGAATTAAATATACGAACTTTAGAGGCTGATGGTATTCGTCAAAAGAGATGAAAAGGATCGAAGTATGCGTATGTTTGGTAAAGCGAATCGTTTCCAGGGATATTCCGCAGAGTAAATATCTTACTTTGCAAAGAGGATTTTAAACTCAAATAATGCGTCGAGTAGGTGGTATATTTGTGAGAAACTGAAGAAACGAAAACAAAAAAAAAAGACAAAAAAACAGAAAAATAAAAGAGAAAGTAGAGGGAAGCAAAGGGAACATCGAAGTGGAAAAATATGTAGAATATTGCGTTGCTCGCAGCACAGTAAAGCGTATGTAGATTAATTTACCTGGAAATAATACATCTGAAATGTTTACTTCTTTTCTTTTTTTTTTTTTTCTTCTTTTCAAAAAGCTAAAACGCACGTACGTATCCACGTACGATATATCTAAACAATAGAATCTTGTATGACTAGCATCAGCCTCTCTGTATTCTCATAAATATATGTATAAACAAAATTCGATCTGAAGGAACGACAAGAGATAAGTAAAAAATACATTTTTGACCTTAACGAAATAAATCCAGAGATCGGTTTCGTGACTAACGAAACGGTAGACGGTAGGACGAGCAAGAAAGAGAGAATTGGAAAAGTGAATGGGTGTGTGTGTGTGTGTGTGTGTGTGTGTGTGTGTGTGTGTGTGTGTGTATGTATGTGTGTGCGCGCGCGCGAGGAAAAGGGAGAGGGCGACTCACCAAACGGAAAATCGTCTTCTCGGAAAGGTCGGCGGCGGTGGTGGGGGAGCACGATGGCTCCTGTCGACCGATTCACTTCTCAGCGCTTGAACGGCCTTCGGTACGGCCCTGAAAGGTTCCTGAGTTGTCCTCACAAAAGATCCAGCGACGGCGGCGCCATTTCCAACAGTGTCGCTCAAAAGATGGCTCCCACCACCTCCACAAGCACCCATACCAACAACAACACCACCACCACCACCACCACCACCACCACCACCACCGTGGAAACTGTTCCATCTTCTCACAGGGCCCCTATTGTTGCTGCCGTTATTGTTGGCCGTGGTAGTTGTGCCGCTACCGGTCCCAATCGGGCCGCGAAATTGACTCGTGTGTTTGTGCATTCTCCTCCTTCTCTTCCTCCTCCTCCTCCTCCTCCTCCTCCTCCTCCTCGGTGTTTCTCAGAAATCGATTTTCACTCGCCTCCGCGACTCCTCGCATTCCTTTATCGTCTCCATCGTATCGACGATATTCACAATAATCCCTTATATTTATCCAACTACATCCTTCTTCTACTACGTTTCCTTTCTCTTTTTCCCCTTTCGAGTATATACTTTCGTTTAATAAAATATTTCCTTCCTTTATAATGAGACTCCTTTTAATGCTTAACGGCGACGATAAATGTAAGGAATCAAATAAGGGTTCTATCTCTTCCAAAACATTAAGATTCCTTTCCGGTCTTCCGAAGGAACCATCTAGAAAATTGTTCGCGAGTCGTTATGATCACTCTCGTCGAACGATCGAACCGAACGATCGATTTCTACTTCCGATATTTTCTTCGTACTCGATTCGTGCGTCCGTCTACCAGGAATGAATATTGTCGGTCGAGAGTCATTTACATAACTATATAAATATATATATATATATATATATATATATATATATATATATATATATATATTCCAATAACAATCCGGAATTTTTTTTCTTCGATTCCTTTTTACGTGCCCAATCGTTATTCCTAACCTTATTCTAACGACACGAGGAACGTGCCACTTGCGTGAAAAGGTACGCTTGACTAACGGCCGACGCGTCTCATACTTATCTATCTTGCTTTCTCTCTTTTCTTTCGCCCCTCTCTCTCTCTCTCTCTTTCTCTTTTTTCTCTCCCTATCTTTAAATTGTGCTTTATCAATTCGGTGCGTTTGCACGGAAGCACGATAACAGAACGAAGAGAGAAGAACTACGCGACGATGACGACGACGACGACGACAACGACGACGAAGACGACGATAAAATCCGAGACAACCGTAAGGGAGTCGTCGCTTCTTTCGAGTTACCAGCGTAGTGGTATCATAAAACGATAAGTATACGCCTCCTCCTCCTCCACCCCTACTACTCTTCCTCCCTCTTCCTATCACTACCTCCCTCTCTCCTTTCCTCCGTTTTTTTCCAGCAACAATCATCCTTCGTCCAATTTCGAAAGCTACTTCGTGTGCCGTCCCCCTCTATCAAACACGGCCGTTTGATCGTAAAACTATCGTTTTCGCTGCAACGTGCGTTCCAGTATGCGCTAGCTCGATTTCGTATCGTTTTCAATGGGGGACACCACCCTCGGTACGACCGATAATGCGCGATCGTCGATGGGGAAACAAAGTCATTCGTATGTTACACCGGATATCATCGTGTTACCACGAAGATAAACGAAAGAATATCTCGAAAGAGAATCGAATCGCCGGCAATGGTGGTATCGTACTACACAACCGTATGAATTACAATTGACAATCGAGTCGCGAATTGCAATTTTAAATTTGGAATTGGACAATTTTTTCCAAGTATCAAATCGATATCTACGACGTATCTCTATACTCGATTTCGTATATGGCGCGAAATTATCTCGCTTGAAATAATACGTAGCCTTACGCCCCGCGAAGCACAGTTCTTGTATGTGAAATTTAAATTCTTTTTTTCTTTTTTTTTTTTTTTTTTGAGTCGACTAACTGAGGGTATCCAAAAAAGGAAAGAGAAAAAAACGGAAGAAAAAAGCGGCGAAGAAGGAAAGGATTGCAAACGAAAACGTCTATGAAATTTGGAAAACAAAAAACAGGACGAAAGTCGAAACTTTTTTCGCAGTCCCTTTTTCTTTTTTCCACCGTCGTTTCGTTATCACGTCTATCATGGACGTCGTACACGAGTTCTCCTTCGAACGAATTTTGCAACATCGAAAAATAATTTTCGAATACTTGGAAAAATAAGTTCTAACGGGCCATGAAAAAGTAAGTTCCTTGTACGATTGATAATTTTTCGGATAAATTTGTTAGCGAAGGAAGATCGAATAATCGATTTATTACGACGAAAAACGCATGTAGTAGAACGCGTTCGTAACCATTAGCGTTCTCGTAGACATATAAAAGATATATATAAAGAAGATAGAAATCCGAAGTTTTTCCAAGATTTATCTTATACATATATGTATATAACTATAACCTATATATATATATATATATATATATATATATATATATATACTATATATATAACTTGCGTAGCTTTGTGTAATCTTCGTCGAATAAACCTTAACTATGAAGTGACGATAATCCGAACGAGAACAAGGTAAGAGTAGAGAGGTTTAGAGGAGGAAAAGAGAGGGGAAAAAAGAGAGAGAAAAGAAAGAGAGAGAGAGAGAGAGAGAGAGAGAGAGAGAGAGAGAGAGAGAGAGAGAGAGAGAGAGAAGGATAGAAGGAGAGAAAGAAAAGTCCAAGTATAATGGCACCCGTGGGAACAGCTTAGTAATGGCGTGTACCAAAGTGCATAAGAGGCCCCGAAGGAGGGCTAGGTTTAAGGATAAGGCAAGAGAGAGTGGGTAGAGACCTTCTCGAGTAGTGGATAGAAATTCAGTGAGCTTGCAAAACCCCTTGAGCACGCGCTCGAGAAGCCGGCTCGGCTCGTCTTCTCTCTTTTCGTAGCAGCAACGGAACTTTACGATAGAAAAATACAGAAGGAGCACACACTTTCCCCGACGACGTTTGTGCTTTTCCGCGCTAAAAAAGATTTCCTCGTCGTCGTCGTCGTCGTCGTCGTCGTCTCGGTAGGTGTCTGCGCCTACTGCGTGATTCAGACGTGTGTACGTAACGCAACTATGTATCTACGTATGTACGTATGTACGTACGTATGTATGTATGTATGTATGTAAGTTACCTACGTATGGATAAGAGCAAACGTCTGACTTTACTTTGCTCGTAGATACTGTCTTTTCAAGTCGAACGACGAAATCGAACAACGAAAAGAAGAAGCGACGACTCGGCTTATCTCGATTTTCTTCTCGTTGAACTTTAACTCCCTGATACTTTCCACTAACCCAAAATTGATCCCGCCGAATCGAATTCGTTTCGTATCGTATCGTATCGTATCGTTTGTTTCGTTTCGTTTCGTTCCAGTTATGTGCGAGTGTTCTACTTCTTTTTTTGTTCCTTTTTCTCCTCCTACATTTGTTTCTTTCTTTTTTCAAACGAAACGAAACGAAACTTTTTCGATTGAAATCGTTCGAATGGAAAGAAATAAACGCGCGTTATTCGATATACAATAACATAGACATCATATCATATGTAACATTCGTCCCCGAATTCACCGCCGTTTTGGGAGAACAAAAATAAACGCAATTATTCTTTGTTAACCTTAAACGACGAATATGAAACTTTAAAAGTGGCGATTTACCTTTTCACTTCGCCGCGTTAAAAAAGAAAAAGAAAACGAAGAAGAAAAGAAAAGCCAAAAAGAAACAGGAATTCCGGAAAAAGTAATTAACCGTCGTAATAGGGATAATTACCGGTGCAGTTTGACGCCAGGGTAGGAAATAGGAGACGAAGAAAACTGCTCACTCGTAAAAGTGCGATAGCCGAGGTACATATGTATATGATTGCTACTCAAATATTCAACCGTCTGTGTACGTTTTTCTGTGTGGATGTATCTTCCATTTTCACTGTCTCATTCTTTCTCATTTTCACTCTCACTTTTTATTTCTCTTTCTCTCTCTCTCTCTCTCTCTTTCTCTGTATATTCCTCTCTCTTTCTGAACGTGCTTGAACGTGCTTGAATTGCTATCCAAAGGGAGAAAGAAAGAGAGAGAAAGAGAGAGAAAGAGAAAGAGAGAGAGAGAGAGAGAGAGAGAGAGAGAGAAATCGAGTCGTGTCGAGTATGTGAAGCCATACTCGCTTCTAACGAGGATTGGTCTCTTTAGGTGGAGATGTATACGTATATGTATGCATGTATGTATGTGTTGGCGGATGGTAAAGGGCGAAGGAAAATCTCGCCAACTTCATAGCTTCTACCTGGAACGCTTTACAAAGGACTTAAGGGAAGAACATTCTGCAGGTGCAGCGGTTGTATCTCCTATCTCAAGGCAAAACTTCTACGATATTTCTATTCCTTCCATACCTTCCATTTTCATCTCTCTCTCTCTCTCTCTCTCTCTCTCTCTCTCTCTCTCTCTCTCTTCTGCACTTTCTCCGCTTCTCTCATTCCCTTATATTATTCCCTTATCTTCAGAAGCTTTCCAGCATAACTGTCGCGTAGTTTCTAGTAAACAAGTTCGCCGATATGACGTGAGACCAGAAGAAAAAAATAGTTACGAAATAATTGCGATATTATATATGTATACGTATATACACCTAATGTATATATGTTGTTTTACGAACTGTTTAAAAATTTACATTTAAAATATAACAGATTGAGTTTTAATCTTGACCATATCCGTGCGTACCTTTTCTTTCTTTCTTCGCCTTTAAATCCTTCCCCTTTTACAACTTTTTACTCGGTTTGTTTTTTCTTTCTTTTTTTTTTCTTTTTTTTTTTTTTTTAACGAAAAAAGAGATAAAACGTTATCTCGCGATGTTTGCGAATTCCTACCTTTGGAAGAAAGTTTTCTTACATAGCGTCGGATTTGCAAAGGTAACGTAAATTATCGGCCTAGGATAAATTGAGTTCGAAAAGTGAGATTAAACCTGGTGGAAAATCGAATGTTACTAAGTACTTTGCGAACGTCTTGAAAAGTTACGACACGAAAACTTGGATATAACGAGAAAGAAAGTCACGGTGGTAGTACTACCACCACCACCATCACCTTGTTATACCAACCAACGCAAGTCGTATAGATTTCTCTTATTGTTGGGAAAGAGAAAAATGAACGTAAAAGCTACGAAACGAAGAGGAGTCATCGAAGTGGCAAAAAAATAAAAAAGAAAAGAGAGAAAGAGAGAGAGAAAGAGAGAGAGAGAGAGAGAGAGAGAGAGAGAGAGAGAGAGAGAGAGAGAGAGAGAAAGAGAGAGGGAGAGAGATACGAAAATAATCGAAGGAGAGGCAAACCAACGGAGAAGTTAATTACAAGAACGATAAGGTGAAACGAAGTGGAAGAAAAATTTCAATTTCCAACGAAATACGCGGACCGTGTCTTCCGGTACAACGATCCCACTCGGCGTAAACGCAATTATTAATTGTAATGCCCTCGTGTAGCCGCTTTGATTAGCACGATTCCTTTTTTTCTTGTTTTCCTCTTCTTCTTTTTTTTCTTCTTCTATTTCTTTTTTCCTTGCTCGGTCATAATGAAAGTAGCCGTGCTGTGAAAGTAGCTCGTTCGTGTAAGGCGGTCGAAAAATAAAAATTTTAAGCGACTACGATGAAAAAGAAGAAGAAGAAGAAGAAGACGAAGAAGAAGAAGGAGCCACGTTCTTACCTTCGAATTTCAACCAATCATTATATCTTAAGAAATCTTATCGGATTTTATTTCGATAAGATTCCTCTCGCTTTTCGCTTTCTTCTCATAAATGTAAACTATACGCGTATGTATAATACATAAATGCTATTAGTTACATGATTTTGTCTAAGACGGAAGAGGTATCTACGTGTACTATTAAATACTAGTTCTGTGCCCAGTTTTATTCCTATAACGCCGTATTTCGAAAAAAAAAAAAAAAGAAAGAAACAAACAAAGGTGAGAAATATAAGTATCGAGAGACGTGTGAACGTGAGCGGTTGATCCTTGAAAAAAAGATTAAGGAACTAAAAAAGAAAATAAAAATAAAAAATGAAGGAATTTCAAAGAGAATAATGATCAGATCGAGAAAGAGTAAGAGTTCGCACGTTATCGCGTTTTGCCTCTTAATAGAAATTTTTAAACAGGTAACAAATGAAATTTCCACGTTTCTCTTCGATGCGACGAAGTGGCTCATAATTCTTCCTCGTAGTATCGCATGTTTCCTCGAGGATTCCCGCATAGTTGACGACAGGCGAGGTCTTCGGAAACTATCGCCGACTAAACCTCCCGTTGGAATCTCGCAAATTTCATCGGAGTTACGTGTGCGGTTATATGCGAAGAAAAAGAAAAAAGAAAAAAAAAAAAAGAAAATTAGGATTTATAATAGTTAGAAATGAAGTAATATCGTAAGAGATATACACGCGTTAGCGTATCAACGATAAATATAATAAATGTTATTCGGGTAAAAAGAAGATCCCATCCGATAAAACCGACAACGAAGCCGAAACCAAAAAGTCGACGAAAAAATTTGTATTACGTAAGAGGAACTTTTTTCTTATAATTCTCCATCGCCATCCAAACACCATTACAACCATCTCTCTCCAACGTCGGTGTTGTCTCGATGAAGAGCGATGCTCGGAGCAAAAGGTCGCCATTATTTTTCACGCGGCTCAGACTTACTACGTTTTAATACGTCGAACCGGGCTTAAAGGCAAATGCGGCAAATAAATAACACAGTTAAATATTTAAGAAATATATCCTTCTTTTTTCGACATTGCAAATGACCGATCGTCAACGTTCCATGTATATTATACATAAGCAACTATAGATAATTACGTGAATTGAACTCTACCAAAATATATTATCCACCAGCTGTTGATCGTTAAGATTACACGATCGATAATATATATATATATATATATACAAACATATATATATATATATGTTTGTATGTATATATGAATAGATATCGATGGTATTTCATTTATATTTCATCATAATCGAGAAATTGAAAATAAACGAACTTATCGCGATTATATCAGGACGGGTACCGCCGGCGCGACTACGTTTCAAATACGTATGTATATATCATTTGGCGTGCATTCGATAGTTTCGAAACGAAACAATGATTAAACGGACTTCGTTCTTCGACGTGACGTAGTAATTGATACCAAACGAACCAGAGTGAGAGACTTCATATTCCCCCTTGGTGACGAAAACATATTGATTCGTCAGACGATAAATTCAATCAAGCGATAAAAGGGGATAAAGATAATAAAGAAAAGGAATGTCTATTTGAAATACTATTATCGTACTAATTTCATTTATCCAAGGGATTCACTTTGATACGCAACAGAGTTGAACGAATCTAGTGTAATATGTATGTATAGTTGAAAAAGATATTTCTTTGAATAGATAAAAGGCTTGTTTTTTTTTCTACCTATCTTTTTCTCTCTCCGTCTCTCTCTCTCTCTCTCTCTCTCTCTCTCTATTTTTTCTATTTCTTTGAAACGAGTTCACAGACGCAAGATAATATAATTGGTGAAGTAATAGAAGAAGAAACAAATAATTAAAAAAAAAAAAAAAAGAAAGAACAAAACAAAACAAAAAAAACCAAGTACTGCCTTTCGCTGGCTCATTTCCGCATTGCCGTGTATCTTCTCCATGAGATGAAACGCAAATTACCGAGCGTCTTTTTCTCTCCCTCTCCCTCTTCCTCTCTTTCTCTCTCTCTCTCTCTTTTTCTCTGATCTCTAGACCAACGGATGAGAAATCTTCCACGAAAAGCGTAATAACAATGAGACAAAATATAACGAGAAAGAAACGAGGATCGAAAGGGATGCTCCAGCGGAAAGGGAGCATTGGGAAGGGGGAGGGGAAGGAATATGAATACAAGCAGAAAGAAAAGAAATAAAGGAAAGAAAGAATAACAGAAAGAGAAAGAGATAAAGGAACGAAAAAGGGCAGCGAAAGAGGATAAAGATCCTTCCACTCTCTATTCATGGACAACCTTGACCATTGTCGAGGCTTGCCCTAATGCCTACCGATCCTTGCAGGTTCTTTCTCTTTTTCTTTTTTTTTTTCCTCGCCCTGGTTTTCCTAACGAGCGTCATTCCCATAAATTTCCTTCACCCTTACCGGGGGGATCGTTAAAAAACGTCCTACGAATTCTTTCAGATCTTTTAGAAATTCTTATTAAAACGGCTACTCTAAAAAAAAAAAAAAAAAAAAAAAAAAAAAAATAAAGAAGAAAAGAAATAAAATAAAAATGAGATACCTTTCGAAGATCTTAGTCAAACGTAACGTCTCTTTACTCGCGTTCGTTAATGGATTTTGAGAATATAAATCGGTATTATTGACGAACTGGCGTTAATTTTAAAGGGCACAGGGCCCTTTTTATAATATTCGAAGGCAAGAAGACGAGGTAAAGGAGGAATCATCGTTGAATGTTGGGATCATGAACGAACGAACGCAACGCCACGTCTGGTTGGTTCCTTGTTTCCGGCAACAATATCGACACACGACCATCGTGGCAGGCCGACTGACTAATGAATCGAACCTCGGCGTTCCTCGTTAACGGCAATTATCAAAGGAATCAATATATGCGTATATCGAGAAAAATGTTCGCGGCTAGAGTTCGTTAGCAGTCAACGCGGTAGCTGTTTTTTCCTCGCGGAAACTAACGATCTTCGTTCTTCTTTCCCTTTTACACCTTTTATCGACGTCAAATCATAACGGGTGGTCTTCATCGTTCAATGCGTAGAGAAAAATTTTCTTTTCTTTCTTTTCGTTCGAATGGATTTTATAGCCAAAGGAGAAAATATCGTACATGTTTTTTTTTTTTCGTGATCGTTAAACGCTCGTAAGATTTCTGCAAATCATTTAAGATTACTCGTTTTATGCACGAATTGTTCTTTTTCTTTCTTTCTTTTTTTCTCTCTCTCTCTCTATATATATACATCTCCCCCCCTCTCTCCCCCTTTCAAATCGTTTTACCTTTTTAATAAAATAAAGTTTCTTTTCTTTTTTTATATTATTTTTTCTTTTTTTTTGTGCAGGATTTATATGATCCCTTCTTTCTGAAAAAGTCGTATTTTTCGATTTTAGAAAAACTTGCTTGAAAAACCGTTCATATATTTATAATAAGAGTGAGTGAGTGAGAGAGAGAAAACCTGTACACGTATGTGAAAGTATAAAGCGTTCGTTTATCTTGTTTAAAGCAGCTTTCAAACGAATTCGAAAAAAACTTTTATCCTTGGCCGAATCCCTTTAGTTTTAATTCGCGAGTCCTCGTTAACGAAAATGCGTATCTCACGATTGAAATCGTAGACCATTAATGCGCGATCGAGTACATATTCGAGAACATATTCGAGAACATATTCGAGAACATATTCGAGAACATATTCTCTGTTTCCTCGATGTTGTTCATCCCGTAGTTACTTCTCCCCTGTGCGTTGCAACCGTGCCGTAAGTGCTATCGGTTGAACCAAAACCACGTTACGAGGAACACGTAAACTCGAGTAATTCACCACCATGTGTATTTCCGCAAACCCGCGTACAAGGAACCAAACCTGTATATGTAGGTAGAATACAGATAGGATATCTATATATTCGATCGAACGAGAGCTGCGGGCTCAAACGATTCGAGGATTCTACTACTTCTCCTTCTCCTCCTCCTTCTCCTTTGATCCTAGGAGAGTTAATTCCGCTCATTATCGTAAAACGAAGCCATTCATCCACGAAGTTAACGAAGCGGTCAACGCAAACGAGAATATCCCTGTTGCTAATATGACGTTTGACGCAACGAGATTCATTTGAATGTCATGCTTTTAATCATACCCGATACGAATGATATATATAGTAACAAAATAATCCATTTAATACGAACGGGTTGTCGTTATTTCGCTTTTAGAAGAAATTTTTATGACTTTTATTAACCGACACCTGATTCAATTCGAGATAAATAAATAAATAAACAAATAAAAGAATGAATGAATGAAAAAAAGGAACGAAAAAAAGAATCATTTTAAAACTTCGAACCTTTGTCTTAATATTAAAGTGTACCGAGGGCTTATCCTTTTTTTTTCTTACACTTAAATACGTAGAGATTTTCAAATACTTTTTTAGATATCGTTTTCTATAACAAAAAACGAACAAGTATTTAATACTCGTAAAAAAAATTACGCGTATTCGATATACTTCGTTACGTGAATATATCGCAACTCAAAATTCTTTCATAATTATACGTTTGATGGCGGTTAGGAAACACACTCTGCAATATGTATTGCATTAGATATTTCACCGATATTTATCGATATGAAATATTTTTTCCGTGATAACCTGAGAATATTCGACAGAAAAAAAGCTAACCCCGAATATACGTAGTCGAGTTTTGTTCGTTCACGTTGCTTCTTTTTTTTTTTTTAGAAAATAATGTCTAAAAGTACTTAAAATTTCCATGTCATTTAAATATAGAACGATGTGTACTCCTTTGGTATATTTTAATATTAAGATATGATGTTGATATTTGAAGATGATATATATATTTCTTTTTATTTTTTATTTTTATTTGGAGGCGAACTGGAAGATTTACTCGTCAGAGATCAAATAACGACCATCTTAATATATCTATATATAGATAGTAGACACGTCAGATCGCAATTTATTTTTCTTACATTTACTATCATCGAAATAGAAAGATCATTTTTAATTTTTGATCTTGAATTATTTTTGATCAGTAGTAATCTTTTTGTTCGGCTTTTTATTTAATTTTTTTTTTAATTCTTTTTTTTCTTCCGGATGCGTATATAACGTCTTTAGATTACGTGACCTCGCCAATACTTTTTTCTCTTTTCCTACGTCATATCTTATTTACCTGATACCTGCAAACCGATACGAGAAGATATAGATTGATCGTGGAACGGAGCGATGCAAAAATCTCAAAAAAAAAAAAAAAAAAAAATGTTTGCCATAGAACGTATAATTCATGTATCGTTGGATACTAGGGATAAAAAGGATCGACGATAAAAAATTTGACGTTCGACATGGCAAGCAATATTTCCAGGGAACTCTTCCTAACCGAATAGGCAGTGCACACTTTTTATTATCCCTACGCCAAATAAATGCCACGAAATCAAGAGCGCGAGGGATAGGGGAGGGGAAGGGGGAGGAGAAGTTCGCACGATTTACGGGAAAAATCGTTGGCAAAGGATTCACGATAATTATGCGCATATCGATGACCATATGTGTCCTCTATACGTTACAATCCACGTATAGGAGAATTTAAGAGAAAAATAATTCCAATTCGTGCCGATATCTTAAAGCTTTTACGTAATCTTTCTCATCTGGTTTCCCAAGTTGATCAACTTTCCCGAAGTGAAAACCACAAAATGAAACTTGATTTACCCGTGTAATTCCGAGCCTTATCGATTTCCTTCCTTCTTTCTTTCTTTCGTTTTTTTAATTTTTTTTTTTTTTTTTTTTAAACACTACACTCGTTTCCAGGAAAGAAAAACTCGCGGAGAGAGCACTACGTTCGCAACTATCCCGGCATGATTAAACGTGCGTGAAAGTGAATTTTAACTCGACCATATGACTTTTATTTTTAAACAAAAAGAAACAGTATTTGCGTTCGAAGATCACAACTATTTTCCTAGATACCAACGTAGACAACATTTATTTCTAGAAGACGTACGATACATTTCTTTCTCCCTTCCATCTTTTCTTCCGATATTTATTCCTAGATGATGTACGATATATTTCTTTTTTCTCTCTTTTTTTTTTCCCTCGATTCACAACAGAGAAAAAAAAAAGAACAAAGAAAAACCATGATAAGCGACAACATTTTCAACGAAGAAAATTTTGTCAATGATAATACGATAAAATTCTCGTATAGATATTGATTGGTTTCGTTAGTTTCGCCCAACTCAGCGGGAGAAATTTCATCGGCTAACTTCATTTCATCGGAGAAGATATGGTCATGAGAGAGAGGTTGGTGGTTGTCGGTTAGCCGGTCGATGGATGATGAAGGGCTCCGCGGAAAAAGGCTCGAGCTTTCGAATAGGGATGGGAGGGATAATATAGAGGAGGAAAACTTGAAGCCGTCTGTCCGACGATCGCGACTCGGTACTATTCGAAAAAAAAAAAAAAAAAAAAAAAAAAAAAAAAGAGAGAAAAATATAAATATAAATGGACGACGTGCTCTTTGTTCGGCTCGTATCTCCTTCCTCCTCCTCCTTCTCAATTTCCTTTCTTACGAATGATATTTGTCAAATGTAAAGTCGTAGTGCTCTCGGGGAGGGTGCGGAGGAGGGGGGGAGGGATTGAATGGGATAGAGTAGAGGAAAAAGAGAGAAAGAGAGAAAGAGAGAGAGAGAGAGAGAGAGAGAGAAAAATTATACGTATAACTTGACGCGTGATGAAAGTGTATGAAACAATGGTTTCTTGTTATTAGCGTGTACGTTAACGAAACCATGACTAAGCGCATCTAGAAAAGTGAAGGTAGCACGCGCAACTTACTTAACTGCGATATACGTAGAAATATATCTCATTTTTATTTCTTTTTTTTTCTTCTTCTTTTTCTTTTATTTCTTCTTTTTTAAGTACTTGAAGTAGAAGACGAGGAAATGAAGAAGGAAAAGGAAAAGGATAAGAAGAAGAAGAAGAAGAAGAGAAGGAAGAAGAAGAGGAAGAAGAAGAAGAAGCGCAAGCGCGTGCACGAGAAGATCTACACCGTGAGAGAACGACCCTGGATCGCCTTGGGAGTCAGGCCTCCATTCAGAAGTCTGCCTTTCCCACAGTGTCTTCCTCCGAACGAAGAGAAGTCGACAAAGAAGAAACGCGTACCCGAAGAAACGTCGGTCAAAGTTCAGCGCACCTAGCTACTTCTTTCTTACTCTCTTTCTCTTCATCTCTCTCTCTCTCTCTCTCTCTCTCTCTCTCTCTCTCTCTCTCTCTCTATCCGTCTTTATACGGACTTTATCCTTCCATACGAAAATACTTTTATCTATATATTTATGCGTCACCAGCTGTTTCTTGAATATGCATCGAATCTCATGGTAAATCGATCGGGAGGGCGAGGGGGAGGGTACAATACTCGTGAGGAACGTTATCGATACAACTCCAGAAATGAATAACGAAATACAATAACGTCCACTTATTTTTTCTCGACGTATCCATCTCCATCTCCTCCTCCCCTCTCCCTTCCCCGCTAACTTTTGTATAAAATCTTTCTTTCGAAACAGAGATAGAGATAGAGATAGAGATAAAGTGAGAGAGAGAGAGAGAGAGAGAGAGAAAGAGAGAGAGAGTGTGTGATGTTTACGACCTATCCTCGTATTACTTTATTCGTTTAATAATAGATCGGATTTTCTTCTTCTTCTATTTTTCTTTCTACCTTCCATCTCCCTCTTCCCTTTTTTTGTTCTTCTTCTTCTTCTTCTTCATCGTCAAAGTCAAATAGGGCTACAACTACAGCGCGCGCGCACACACGCGCACGCGCGTCGAACGCGCTCAATTCGATTCTATTAAAATTCATTGTGAGGAACGAGTGAATGATCCGGACGAAGGGACTCCCACTCCTACTGTACTCCTCCCGAGGGAAATTTTCCTCCTCGAACATTGGGCATAGGCCAATGGATGTCGTTTCGGAAAAAAGAAGAAAAATAAAAAAAAAAAAAAAAACAGAAGAAACTTTCGACAACTGATTTTCAACTAATGCGTTCGCTCGTGACATTTCGGAATAAAAGAGATATTTTAAAGAGATACAATGCCGAGAGGGTACAATGCCGGGAGAGGAGGGGAGGCAGAGGAAAGAAGAACGCGAACGAAGGACGAGGAAGTAAGGGATGATGTAAAAAAAAAAAAAAATAATAATAAAAAGAAACGTAGAGAAGAGAGAAGCAAACAGCAAAAATAGAGAAAGGCGAAGAGAAATAGAAAGGAAAAGGAAAGAAAAAAATATAAAAAAAAAAAAAGACGAAGAAAAGGCGAATCTATCTACGGCCGAATTAACGGTGAGAGGACTACGCGAATCTTATCGTCTAAGTTGAGAGCCTTGCGACCGACCGCGTTGAAAGTGAAAAAGAAAAAAAAAGAGAAAAGAGATTACCCCTTCCATTCTTGATTATTATGAAACGACCGAGATCATAAAGAAAGGGGGAGATAGATAGACAGATAGATAGATAGATAGATAGATAGAGAGAGAGAGAGAGAGAGAGAGAGAGAGAGGGAGAGAGAGAGGGAGAGAGAGAGAAAATATATGTATATATATTTCCATATATTTTGTACACCAGGATTTCTCTCGAGAAAACTTTGAGCATAATGGCAAAAAAGAATAACGGATGCTATACGAATGGAATATGCGAAAAGATCGAATAAGGAATTATTTTTCAAGCATAAAGATATGCTTTTCCGGCGACAAAGTTCAAGACTTTCAATGTAAAAATACGGAGAGGGAGAGAGAGAGAGAGAGAGAGAGAGAGAGAGAGAGAGAGAGAGAGAGAGAGAGAGAGAGAGAGAGAGCGAGAAGAAAGATTAAGTGAAACGTGACAACGATATCAACGAACGTGAAAGAATGAAGAAGAAAGAGAAAGGGATTACATTCCAATTGTAAGGGTAAGTTTTCAAAATAAATCACGATTATCTGAGATTAATAAAGAGAAAAAAAAAAGAAAGAAAGAAAGAAAGAAAGAATAGGGAGAAGCGATGGGAGAAAGAGAGATAGATAGAGGAAGAAGAGAAAGAAACGAAAGATCTTAAGATCGTGAGATCGAAAAGTGGTAATAAAATAACAGGATTTATCTTTCACGAGCCATGAGAGTACTCCCTTTTGTTCCACTTCTTTTCCGAACGTTCAGTTCTCTCTCTTTCTATACTTTTACAGAGATAGAAACGATAATGTCACGGATCGAAGTATCGGAAAGTATAACTGTAGAAGGGTGGTACAAAGCCGATAAAAGTTCAGTGAAGAAGGAGTCGTCTTCGTTGGCGAATGGTAGAAAGCCTTTTGGAAACGTCTCGAATGATGAAAAATGAAGACCGAAAGACGAAGAGAGAAAAACTGAGAGAGACAGAGAGACAAGGAGACGGAGAAAGAGAGAGAAAGATTGAATGAAAAAGAAACAAAGAGATCTAAAGAAATAATAAAGAAAAAGAAAAAGAGAAAGGAGAGAGAGAGAGAGAGAGAGATAGGGGAGGGTGAGTGCGAGGGAGGAACATAGATTTAGCGAGTATCAACGAGACAAAGAACTTTTTCACCGAAATTGTCGACCCGAATTCGATTTCATTCGATCGGCCTTCGTGAAAATGGCTTTCTTCGAAGTTTACTTTAAGCAAGAAAAAAAAAAACGTAATTCTTTAAAAGTAAGAATGGAATAGTTTGGAATAGCAACAGTTCCATCGTCGGGACAGTGCGTGAAATCGATGGACGTAAAAATTAGTACCTTCGTATTAACGATTCGACCGTAAATCTAAAATAATATTATTTAAAATTCGAATTTTTTACTCGAATGGATATCGCGTTTCCCAATGCGGCGCGGACACAATTTGCAGTATGAAAGGATAAAAAAAAAGGCGATTTATCGGAAAAATAAAATATCTATTCGATATGGATTATTTCGTCGGAACGTTCTCTTCCATTCGTTTTGTATTGAATTTTAGAGATAATAGATAATGATTATTACGTACAATTGAATGTTAAACGACGTTAGAGCGTAAAAGGAGAACATTTTTTTTTCCCTTTCGAAGATATATCACGAGTCAATTATGTTGAGGCACGCGATTTCAAATGAAAATGAAAATCCGAGTCGCACGGAATTTTCTTATTTTTTTTTTTTTTTTTTTTTTAATATAAAAAAAATGAGAAAGAAAAAAAACCGTTCGTTTCAATTACTTGATATAAAATATTAGTAACTTCGACTACTTGAGGTGAGTTAAAAAATATACATATCCATCCCGCTGTGCACGAAAATCTAAGCAAAAGGTGGAACGATGGTATTTAGCACGCCTAACCCTCCCCTCTCCCACCCCGCCTCAAATAGTTAAGTCAAATTTAAACGAATAATAATATATTCGAACGATCTTATCTCGTCGATCGGCTTTACGGTTCCAAGGGATGACATCGATAATTGATTTTAATATTATGCTGATCGAACATTTTACCGGGAAAAAGAGGAAAAAAGAAAAAAAAAAAAAAACACTCGATCTCGTTGTCTTATCGGCAAGGACATCGGGATCGACTTTGAAAACGCAAAAGCGCGACGACCAGCGCGCTTACTCCCTTTTCGTTAATCTCTACTTCTTCCTTTTCTCCGTTGGGATTCGTGCCAGGACTATTCGAAAGGAAGTCAGTCCGTGGCTCTTCTTCTTTTTGAATGGATCACACAACGCACAAGCTGACCGACTTCAAACGTTTTCAAACTATCCATTTTGTCAATAGCGCGCGTTGTTCATTAATCTCTCAACTGTATCTGTCGGCTAAAAACCTTTCTTCCTTTTCACGAATCAAAGGTCCTACGTAGTGCTTCATGCTCCGAATATCGCACAAATCGTGACCGTGTCCGATTCAATGGACTCCCCTCCTACTCCTCCTATTCCTCCTCCTCTTTCTCCATCGACCGAATCGCATATTGCCTTTCGCACAAAATAACGTGTAACTTTGGTTCTTCTATAAAGAAAAATCATTCCTTTTTTCTCTTCTTCTTCTTCTTCTTTTTTTCCTTGTTTCTTATCTTTTTTTGTTTGAGCGAAATCCCTTAATCTCTAAACTTATCCCTTTTGGACGTAGTAAATGCTTAATCTCGTAAAAGGACACGTTATACCATCGTCGTACATATATACCCACACACACACACACACACGTATGCGCGCGCACGTATATATGTAATAGGTTGCGATATAAAAGAAAAAAGAAAAGAAAAATAAAGAAGAAAAGAAATTAAACGAATCTGAAAATTTTAACTACCCCGTCTATATATATATATATATATATATATATATATATATATATATATATATATATATATATACACACTTATCTACCTATATACAACGAAGCTTTTATATTTCGTTAATCTATCGAAATAAAGATGAATTCAATTGCAAAAGCTCGTAATCACAATTTACGGTCTAACACCAATCCGGGCATGTTTACGTAATTAATGAAAGCAACAGTGAAATCGATTGTTCTCCATCGAAAAGGAGATCACTTTGTACACTAGTGAACGCCGCTTGCTAGTGCAGCCAATGTAGAAATAAACGTACGACGTACAAACGTACGGAACGAACGAATAAACGCATACACCTAAGTATGCACGAATCATTTCAGTCCGCGTATTCTATACGATCGATCACAAGCATCATAGACGCTCACAAACACACTCTAGTTGCTTCGTCCATCCTTCCACCCACCCATCCATCCATCCATCCATCCACCCATTCATTCGTTCATTCATTCATCTATCCATCCAACCATCCAACTGGTCGTCGTCATAGACTTTGTAAAGGCAGAGAACGCGTACAGGCAGTTAATCAACGGACGAACCAAAATCCAAGGGGTATGGTAGGGTGTGTATCTCTCTCTCTCTCTCTCTCTCTCTCTCTCTCTCTCTCTCTCTCTTCGATTCGCGTATCCCAGTGACGCGTAAGTACGTCTCTCTATACACGTAAAAGTCCATTTACGAGCGTTCTCATATGGGTAACATACCGGTGTACGACGTGTGCCCATGAAGACCCAGATGCTATTTGGAGCAATCCGTTGCTCATAAATCGTTGCCGAAGCAGCGAAACGATGCGAAAGCGCGTTCACCTTTCGAACGAATTATGTATGTATATATGTACGTATGTATATATGTAGATACATATATGTATGATATGGGAGTATGCTTGTCGTTAGTTAATGTATGTTGGTTCGGAGATATCTTCATTACTCTCTTAGCTATATGATAGACTTTTTATTACAGTAGAACATAATGTACAATATGTAGTAACGTCATCTACAAAATGAAATATGAAGTTAATACGAAATAAGATCGTGCGGAGCCATTATCGATTATCATTCCCAATTATTTCTCTACCTTCGGGTGGTCCAAGTACATTATATTTCGTTATCTCACTTTCTCTTTAACTCAACCCCCATTTACACTCTCTCGAATTTCTATAACTATATATGCTGTGTATATGCATGTATGTATATATATATATATATATATATATATATATATATATATATATATATCGGTTGTTTAATTCGACTCAATCGCATAAAGTGTATCCACTGTTTTCGGCACGATTCGAAAGATATAATCGGAAAAAAGATAGATTTATCTGATAGAATATCTCTTTATGTTTCGTTACACGAGGCACCCATCATCGCCCATTTAAAATGTTTCTTCGTATCGTACATTATAATGGAAGAAAGGGACCGAATACAGTTTAGATTATTAAATGCAACAACGCGTTTACTCGTAACGGTGCCGGGATTAACGACCATTTCTTTTCTTCTTCCCACGAAAGGACGCGAAAGGATCGACGTCAATATAAATGCGTTCAGGAAAAGAGAGAAAGAGAGATATTACGATAGAGAGAAAGAGAGAGAGAGAGAGAGGGAGGGAGAGAAAGAGGGAAGACCAGGTGCATATACCTACATCCCTTTTGGAAGCATCGCGTCACGTATCGATAAGTCCTAATATTTATGTTACGCACTTCGCGCTTTCGACTTCGAGGAGCGTCATCTCCATACTATCTTTTTCCTTTTATAACATTGTCGTAGTCGTCGTAGTTCGTCGTCGCCATCCGTCGTTCGTCCCTCCGAATTCACGAGCCGCCGTAGTCGCGAGCAAATATTTACGGAGACCATCGACGAATCGATGCCGGTGTATCCGCCTTCATGCTCCAACGCAAATCCTCCCTTGTTGGGGCACTGACCGCGAGAGGAACGAGCGAGCAAACGAGTGAGTGAGCGTACAAGCGTACGAGCGAACGAGCGTGCGTGCGTCTCTGTGTGTGTGTGTGTGTGTGTGTGTGTGTGTGTGTGTGTGTGTGTGTGTGTGTGTGTGTGTGTGTGAGAAAGAGAGACAGAAAGGAGGGATAAAAAAAATAGGTGCCGCGAAAATCGATGCTACATAACCCGTTTAACGCTGCATCGAGCAAACTCTCTCGCAAAGTAGGCTCGATAATATCGATAACTAACTCATCATCAAGAGAACCGAACGTGAAGAAAATAAAAAAAAATAAAAAGAACAAACAAAAAAAAAAGAAAAAAGAAACGAAAACGGACTTTTCTCGCAAATCGTTGTCTAACTTTTATAAATAAAAAAAAAAAAAAAACAACCAAGCAAGCGTCGAAAGTTCGATTATCTCGATCGTCCGTGCTCGCCTCGTTAATCAGACTTTCCTATTGTCGAAAGTGATCGTCTCGTTCCTCTTTACGCTTTCCCTTCGAATAATGTCAGACGATCCTTTTCTCTCAATCTCTCTCTCTCTCTCTCTCTCTCTCTCTCTCTCTCTCTCTCTCTCTCTTTCCCTATATTTCTCTCTCTTTCTCAATTCATTACACATTTTCCACGGGTACGGGCATTACAACAAACTATTACGGATTATACAAATCCTATATAAACGGGTGCGTCGATAACGTTCGCGCCTAGTATAATTAACGTCGAGCGCGAAATTACGTTTATTTCAGTATATATATATATATATATATATATATATATCTCGGTGATATTCAACGAATGTTTTAAATGTCATAGAAAATTAGACGACGGCCACGCTACGATACTTTGAAACGAGCTTAACACGCTCCGGTCGTAATTTAAGAACAATGAACAGGGTCGAGCATGCTTTATTCAGGGCGCGCGCTAATGTGACGTCAGAAAGGCAAAATGTGATATTTCTATTTCGAGATTTATCGGTTTGCGAGTAATTCTCAATATTCAACGTTTACATCGTCAAAAATTTATTGGAGAGAAAACAAAAGTATGTATTTCATTATCGTCCGATAAATTATCGTTCGTCGATCGAGTGTGCGATCAGTTCTTTTATTGTTTTCTCTCTTTTTTTTTTTTTAAATTATCGTATTGATACGTCAATCGATAAATTAGATTGTAAAAGACGTTCCGAATATTATCCTATGCATGTAAGTGCATACCTATATACGCGTAAGGGGTTCTCCCTTTCTCTTTCTTACTATCTTCGTCTGTATCTCTCTTTCTTTTCTGCCTGTTAAATTATAAAACCGGACATTTTGTACAAAAAACCATCGGAAGATACGCAAATATACTGAATGCAAGCATATAACCCTTCTATACGTAGGATAAGTCCCATCCACCAACCAGGAAAGTGATTAAGCTTTCCGCAGCGAAAAACCTGCCTACTAATTGAAAAATTGAGTTAGGTATTTGTGGAAATGTACGGTCTATCTATGCAGAAGAGAGGAGTAACTAAATACGCCATCGGCAACTGAATCCGCAAATTATTCGTCTCTCTCTTTCTTTCCTCCATCTTTTTTCTTTTGTTCTGTTGTACGTATGTACATATATTTTGTTTTCTTTACTTTTATTTTTTTATTTGTTGTTTCGGTCAGATTCGCGCGTTCCATTAAATCCGAACGAAAATTTATTCTACGTTACGAATCAAAAATCTCGCCATTTTTGGTTAAAACATATAGCAGGGAGAGAAGGAAATAAACTGACAAAAAGTTAGATATATCTGAAAAGGCAGTATAGGTGAACAATTGCCAGTTTGGAAAAAAAAAAAGAAAAAAAGGGCAAAAAAAGAAGACACAAACGCGTAAATACCGCGAAAAAACGTCAACCTTTTTCAGCCGCGACCTGAACAATACGTGCCCCGCACGATTACCTCTGAAACGAATCGAGAAAAAACGACGTTCCGATGCACCGAAAAAGCAAATAAAATACGTCTAGATAAACATGCAAATCGAGATCCGATATTGTTCGTACCTCTGTATGTATAGATATATATATATATATATGTGTGTATGTATGTGTATGTATGTATGTATGTATATAGTATAGGTATAAATTTTTTTCCTTTACTTCACGATTTATAAAGATGACGCATAAGCTCGTACATTATATATTCTTTTGAAATTCTAAAAAGAAGAAAAATCTGATTTTTCAATACGATGGAATATAAATTGTTACGAATGGACCGATACTAATCATAAAAATATATGCGGCAATGATAATTTTGTATATTTAACATCGGAGTGAAAAAATAATTTTAATATCATTTATATGTACTTTGAATGATAAGAATGAAAATTAAATCATACGAATTTACGATTATATTTAATTACAAGTATACGTGTGTGTGCGCGTGCGTGCGTGTGTGTATGAATGTGTGTATATATGACTATCTTATCTTACTTTTCCTAATAAAAAATGCAACACCTTGGATCTCTATAGAATTGAAACATATAAAGCATGCCTCCTCGTGAAATAGAACGTGAGTCGTTTTTTGAAGAAATAAAAAAGAAAATATAAGGAAGAAAATGGAAAAGGAGAAAGGTGTGCGCACACATACACAAAACACACACACACACAGAGAGGGAGAGAGAGAGAGAGAGAGAGAGAGAGAGAGAGAGAGAGAGAGAGAGAGAGAGAGAGTATAACAGGGTGCATCTGGCTTCTGTACACGAAACGCTGAAGGCGTCGAGAGAGAAGCAGGAAGATACTGCCTGTAAAGCTTACTAGAAATACTTTTAAGAATATAGGACACGTGTTCGTCCTTCGACAGGAAACGAGATTCTCTTCTCTCCCTTTGGCTGTTTCTACGACAATTAATTGCTAAGCTACGTACGGACATATATACGTAAGTAAACTCGTGCTACTACTACCTACTACCACCACCACCACCACCACCACCACCATCACTACCACTACTACTACTACTACTACTACTATTACTACTACTACTACTACCACTACTATTACTGTTTCTAGATGCCACTTTCATTCGTAGGAATGGATTCGATGACTAAACTGTAGACACGTGTACGCCCTTCTAAACGATATGCGGCGTCTGCTTTCCTTCTACGTAATCGTTGGATAAGATTTTCGAACGAGAGAGCGTAACGAATTCAATCCAATCAGAGAATTCAACCCCTCCTCCTACTTCGCCAAAGCCAATTCCGGCGAAGAAAGAAATCCGAAGACGAATAGCTGAGCCAAAGAAAGAAGCGATTCGAGACTGTACGGGGTGAGAAAGGAGAGAAAGGCGGGGGGAGGAGGGAAAGGATTGAAGTGGAAGCCTTAGACGACACCGAGAGACGACGAGAAGAAAAGAATTTAACGCTCTCCGTGAATTCTCTTAGCCAAGCGAATCTGGCGAGACACGTCGTCGTTGTAGATTAGAGACAAAACCAGCCAAAGTATTTTCATCACGATCGAACGTTTCCAATACCTTTTTCTCCTTTTTCGATCAAGGCCGCGATCGACAATTCTATACATTTTTTATGTCCAACGTGAAATAAAATCTCACACACACACACACACACTCTCTCACTCACTCTCTCTCTCTCTCTCTCTCTCTCTATCTCTTCATCCATCCATCTATCCATCCATCCAACTCTCTCTTTCTCTCGGAAAAAGGAAAAAGAGAGACGGATGAACGTCAGAATCCGATGGACGTATTTGACGCGACGCGTCATTAAATTTTAACTACGATCCCGCTCGCCGCGCCGGTCTGAAATGATAATCGATAATAAAAATCGACCCTAATTGTAACTGTTGAGTTTCACGATTATGAGGATTATAAATTCATGCATATACCGTTATCAATCCGTCAAGGATATATCCATTGTTGACGAAAATAAATATTAATTATCATTATCGTTTTCGTTTGTTGTGCGTCGAGAATGGCTTTCGGAATTAAAATTTTGTCGTTTTATTTCGATCTTACGAAAGGCGGATATAAATGTATACATATATTTAACTTTCAGTTAAAAAACATAAGACTAATTGTAAGCCATTTTTACGTTCCAGTTTCACGAAAAGCTTGATGACAACAAGAGAATTTCTCGGTACCGTGTCCGTTCGGCGAAACAAACTAGCGTGTGTATTAAACGTAATTATACTTGGCTAATCCTAGCCGGGACAATAATTAATTACCTTACGTGTACAGTGACATGCCAGTAACGCTCATTTCACTCTTCTCGTCTCAACAAATATACAGGCTTACAGAAAAGCCTAATGTTTGTCGAAAGAAAACGACAAATCTGAAAAGTTTTGTTTAAAATGCGAGATCCGCGAATAGAGATCATTTCGTTTTTCGTTCGATATTGAAAATAAAAAATAAGACGATTGATTATCGTAACAAAAAAAAAAAAAAAAAAAGAAAAGATCATAAAGAATTCAAAATGCATCGGTAAAATAAAGTTTACTAATTTTTTGTTCTGTTTGGTACTGCTGTAATTAATACGAATATTCTCCAAAAATATGTTCCTCTTTTCTATAATAAAAGTACAGATTATATGAATCAAATTTCTCTGTCTCTCTCTCTCCATCTCTCTCTCTCTCCGTAATCTCATAAAAATTTTTATTTTCTCTCCTTCTTTTATCGGAAATGTTTTAACTCGTGCATTACTCCGACTGATCTACAGTTTTATCGCGTAGCTATTATAAATTCTTTTTTTTTTCTTTCTTCTTCTGCACGTAAATTTTTACGAGATCCTTAAAAAAGTTCGTGTAAATAAGACGTTGCAATGAAGTTGTAAAAAAGATGAATAACCGTCTTGTGTCCTTTCAAAGGCCGTGGCGGCTGAAAGGTGAATAAAGTATTTCATTTATAAAACACTGAAGAGAAAGTTCAGAAGATAGTAAGAGAGAGAGAGAGAGAGAGAGAGAGAGAGAGAGAGAGAGAGAGAAAGAGAGAGAAAAGATAGAAAGAAAGGGGCAGACGGCCTCTTCTTTAGATACAAGGAGGAAGACGAGTCTCTTTTTCGAACGTGCTTTTACCAAAGGAAGGCTTAGAAAACTAAGTCGACTGGTTTTCTTTCCTTAAAGCAGCCCGCATGCGGGATAAGGATGGCAAGTTTTGCATGGCCGCATTGCAGTGTCTGGAAATGATACGAGCTCGAAAATATTTATTATTTGCGTAATCGATAAACAAACCCGTCACATTGGACATTTTTACACAACCTCTACGTCTAATGTTATCAACGATTTTCGAATGGAAATTTGGATCGATTGTGATCATTAAAAAAAAAAAAAAAAAAAAAAAAAAAAAAATAGAAAAAAAACAAAACAAAACTTGCAATATAAAAAAACGTATACCTTTAACTGATTACTATAAATATATAACATCTCTTAACTCATCGATTTGATATAACCATTTTGTAAAAACGAAATGAATATATTAAAGTTAAAAGAACAAAATTGTGCGTACGAAAATATTCTTGTTTTGTTTTCTATTTTTCATTTTGCTTTCGATGTCATCAATTTTTTTTCCTTTATATATATATATATATATATATATGCGAATAAAACGACAAAACGCGAATCGAACGTTCGTGCCTTTTCTATCTCGCATAGACGCACGAAGTTATTCAAACGATTTTCGTAAGTCGAACTAACTGAAGGAGAGACCTTACTTTGAATGCGCCAAAATTCCTATGCGTCTAGAGGGTAGATGAAAAAGAAAAAGAAGAAGATAAAGAAGAAGAGGACGGTAGATGAAAAAAGATCGTCACACAACTGGGTCATGGATCACGTGCTCGAAAGAGTGCAAGTGCACTCTTAGCCCGAGGAAAATAGACTCGATCTCCTGCTTCTCTCTTTCTCTCTCTCGTCGAGTTCCCTTTATTTTTGTCGATGATTAGAGAAGAGGACGGAGAGAACGCGAAGACGCGAAAAATAAAAAAAAAAAAATAAAGGGATAGTTCCTACGAAACGGTTTTGCTCCTTTTTTTGTTTTCACTCGCCGCCTTTATAAAGTTTCGAATGAAGTTCGCTATAATTAAACATCCGCTTAATTGTTACGTTATCGCCGCGATAAATATTTCGTGCGTGCACTGATGTATCACTCTCTTTCTTTTTCTGTATTCTCTCTCTCTCTCTCTCTCTCTCTCTCTTTTTTTTGATGCAAAGCAGTTTTCACGGAAAGGAACTCAGAGTATCGCAACGTCCTTGAAAGAACGGGCATCAAACGAGGACATTTGTGAATGAGATTTCAAGGATTTATCATCGCGTCCTTCCACTTCCGGTCATTCGTTGAATAATCGATTCGAAAAGAGAGACAGACAAAGAGAGAGAGAGAGAGAGAGAGAGAGAGAGAGAGAGAGAGAGACCAAGAGGATGCATGCTCCTTCCTTTTTCAAGAAGAACGTGGGAGCTGCGACGCGGAGATAAGAGAACGAAAAATCTTCAATGTAAAGATAGGGGGTTGGGGGGGGGGCGGGAGTAAAAAGAAAAGGAAAAGAATGAACGGAAAAATTGCTTGAATATTAATTTCCTCTTGTAACAAACTAAAGCGAGCGATAGATGGATAGATAGATGGATACTAGGTAATATTTTTCTCCTACGGAAACGGGAAGAAGGGTTCTGATCGTTCTAACGGGAAACTCGTTTTTGCAAGGTACTTAAGTATCCGACGTATCTTAACGTACGGTAACTATAACGTAACTCTGATAGTAATTATGCATTAACGCTGTACAATGTAACACGCGTGCTGCCTGCCTATTGCTTGAAAACGTTTTCACCGAACGTAAATACGCGAGGATAGTCAAAACACGATTGTCTAAATTCTAAAGTGGCCATCTTAGTTGCTTTACGTCAAGACGGGCGTTCTCTTTGTAAATACACGGAAAAATATAAACGTTTAACGATCTTCGCTTCAGGAGAGATCTTAGAAATTGTTGTATACACGGCGATCAATTAAAAAACGCCATAGAAGTGGTAAGAGGGTGGGATTGGAAAGAAAGAGAAAAAGAAAAAGGAAAACCTCTCGTTAATAATTATATATTTTCTAAAAATTGTGGCGCTTTTAAGCGCTTAATTGTACGCCGCTGCCGAGTCGCGTCGATCGAAGCGAGTAGCACTAATTAATTAAGAAAAAAAAAAAAAAAAAAAAAAAAAAAAAGAATTTTACAATAAAACCGTTGGATCGTAAGAACCTAACGCGCTACTTGAAACCTTCACCTTCAACTATTTATTTATCTCCCAACGAAGAATCAAACGAAATAAATAAAACCTTCCGTCATATTCGATGCCGGATTGCTCACATTCCGTTATTTGTCCTCTACTCCTTCATTTTGTCGCTTTTAACAAGGTAGATCCTTAATCAAGAAACTTATCCGTACGGCCATCTTCCTCATATCTCTGTCCATTATACACTATCCTTTTCCTCTTCCCCCCAAAATCCTATTAAGTTCACCGAAAGAAGAAGAAAAAAAAAGATGAAGAGGAAAAGGAGGAGGAGCAAGACAAAAAAATAAGAATAAGTATAAGGATAAGAGGTAGTGGATGGTAAATAAATAGACTTAAAAAATATAAGAGAAGAAAAAGAAGAAAAAAAAACAAAAAAGAGAGAGAGAGAGAGAGAGAGAGAGAGAAAGAAAGACAAAACAAAAAGAGAGAGAGAGAGAGAGAGAGAGAGATCGTTCACAACACAGGGTCCGTGTGCCTGAGATGCTCGTCGGCTTCATCTCTGCTCGATCATCGTGTTAACGCTACGACGAATGAGCACACGAGACGCGCAACGCAGCGCAGCACGATAAAGACTAATATATAGTCTCCTGACTATATTAAAGCCAATCGATTTTTTTTTCTTCGGTTACGCTTACTGGAGATCTAGTCGATAGAAATAAACGAGTGTTGCTATTGTAGAAGAAAAAAAATAAAAGAGAAGAGAGACAGAGAGAGAGAGAGAGAGAGAGAGAGAGAGAGAGAGAGAGAGAGAGAGAGAGAGAAATAAAAAATTAAAAAAATAGAAAAATAGAGAAGGATGGGAATGTCGTCAGCAAGAAAACGAGACGAACGATATTATGCTCGTCTTTTCAACACCGATCAAACAAGTGGAATTCCATCGTGTGGCTCTCATCACGAATCCAATACGAAGCGAAATCGTAGCGTAGTCGATCGATCTTTCGGTCCTTCTTTACTCTATTTACTTTCTTTACTTTTTTCTCCTTCCTTCCTTCCTTCCTTCCTTCTCTTTTTGATTTATCGGCGTAATAATGTCATCCCTCGTTGATAGCACCAAGTATAATCCACTGACCGAGAGACTGACCGACCGACGGATGGACGCACTTCTTCTTTGTTGAAAATTTATAAACAAAAAAAAAAAAAGAAAGAAAAAGAAGTAATCACAAGGAAGAAAGAAAAAAAAATGAAATCACAGATACAGTGGCGGGGATTGACGACGAACTATTAAAACAAAACATAAAAATGTTCCTTCCGAATTAAAACACTTATGGTTAACACTCCGATCGCGAACAATCGCGTTTTTCATTTATCAATCGATCCTTATCGATTTTACGATCTTTTATTTTTCGTTGACAACGAAAGACGGATAAAAAAACAAGTTGGGAATCGTTTTCTTTTTCTCTTTTTAATTCGAATTTAACCACGACTTCGTTCGTATGGAAATAAATGATATAATATAATTTTGAATGAAAGAAGGATAAGAATCGTTCAACGTGAATGTAAAGGAAGACGAATTGGTCGTGAAAATCAAGACGTTCGGCGGAACTCGAAACACGCGGCACCGAATCCAAAACTATACTGACCACTCCCGCGCTGTCGCTCGCGTGTACACGGAGGATCAAGCGTAGCGCCATCGCTCGGCCAAACCTCGAACTAACTGCCGTCAAGCATGCTCGCTCGCTACTTGCTTGCTTGTTTTCCAATCTATCTCCACCATTCTAACATCCAATCGCTCCCTCGTTCCGTAAAAATGTAAACATTTGGAACGGGTGTTTCGATGTTCTCGTTTCTTACTTTCTTTCTTCTTCTTCTTCTCCTTCTTCTTCTTTTTTTCTTTGCGATTTTTCCATTATAAAAAAAGAATTAACTACATCAATTATTAAACTCTCTTGCAACGACTAAAGAAACTATTACGTTCGATCGTCCAGCTTTTCTTCTTTTCTGAAAATCCCCTCAAGACTCCTTTAGAAATTTTCTTTTTTTTTTTCTTTCTATGCGCGAAGAAAAGAAGAAAAGAGAGAGAAAAAGAAACACACACACATAATTTATAATTGCCATGAAATTTTTGACGTGATAATTTCACCGACCATCGTAGGAAAACTTCGAATCAAGTCGTAACACTCCAGAAGCAAGCAAGCATTCCCTCACCCCATTCCATCACCCCATGTTCTACCATGAACATTTTCTACTTTATTTAAGTCCCTGGAACTTATTCCTAAAGTTTGTATAGACTATTAAGTTATACCCTGTGCATATATATATATATATATATATATATATATATGTAAGAATAGCGAAAGAAAAAGAAAATATACGAAGGCATTCGAGATTCTTCTAGCACCTTTTACCGTTTTCATATTCTCTTTCGAGTGTGCGACTCGAGCACCCTTTCACGCGCTACTAGAATCGCGAACGCGAGGCAATTAAAAGAGCGATTAAGCGGATGCTGGCGTAACGAAGGAGGGTCACTCCCAAGGTCGCTGCACCGTAATACTGTAAATTTCCTTCAGACACGTATATTGTTTTAAATTGATTCCCTTCAGAGGAAGCGATACTCAACCGGGAATGGCTTCCTTTTTTTCTATGCACACAACGTCATGAGAAATTAGGGGGAAGGGGAGAAACATCAGCGAACTTTCCGATTCAACGTCTACACGCACGCACACACATATATGTACGTATGTATATGGAAATGCCTCGAGTATAATTCGAATCTATACGAAAAGTAAGAATTTCGAATGATACCGTTTCGTTCATTAAACAGGATTATATTTATAATGACGAGAAATAAAAAGAGCTTACCAATTATATCGTATACCGGTATATCGTTTAAAACCGTAGTACGCGAGCGAACAGTGGTCGGCTTGTTCTATGAATCGGTTATTACTTTTCTACATCGCGGGGCCGACGATTTTCGATCGTAAAAATTCTTACGGTTAAATGTTAATCGAGCCGAAAAAGAACGTTTTCTGCTTTTGCCTCTTAACGGACGAAGGATGGAGATTAAACGAAATATTCCAGTGGTGCTGTTACTACTATTACTATTATTATCATTATTGTTCTTGTTCTTGTTGTTGTTATTATTATTACTATTATCATTATTATTATTAATTATAACGAGAGAACGAGACAACAAGACGGGGTTTTGATTGCCATAATTACGACGAATGAAAAAGGAGGAAGAGAAAGAGAAGGAAAGGGAGATCATCCTCATGAGTCGCGACAGTTGATTCGAGTAGAGATGGTTGGGCTTGTTGCATCCAGACCAACTCGCGACGACCAAAACAAACGACAAAACAAAAAAAAAAAGAAATGTCATCATCACGCACGTTTTCACAAGTTACATACAACGTATTTACACGGTTACTGTATATACACACACGATGCTTATTAAAGATAAAAACGAGGACGCGGTTAATTATCGAATCGATATTATCGGAGAAGGGGAAAGTATGTTACACGTACGTACATACAATGATACGTATAACGCGGTATCATAATTTGGTGTACGCCTCTTGAATTTGCCCTCGATCTTGACGTCACGAAGAAACGTTTTAATATCATAACTCAAATAATCGGAAAGTTTCGTTGATAACCAACTAGTGTTTTAACCTTTCGCAGAAAAGGCACGCGTAGTATTGGTATTTTGTACCAGGCACGAACACGATCGACCCGTTAAACAGGGAGACCGTATTATATATATACATATATGCATACTTATCTATGTATACCGGGAACCAGTTCTCTAATATAAATAACGACTGAAATACTTGTTCTAAATAATCTCTTCTTGACCGCGAAATATGTTCTATATTTCGACATATCTCGAACGACTAACGCAAATCCATTGGATAATCGTTCCTGTTCCGTCCATAATGCAATATGAAATTGTAAACATGAGGAGAAGAGGTAGAAGAAGATGAAGACGAAGACAAAAACGAAGACGAACATTTAAGACGTTCTAAGATGAAATCGAAGATGAACGAATAAAATCAATCGAAATAAATACTATTGATCCAATTAAGAAAGAAATTTGATTATCCAACCGTGTGATTTTATCCAAACGATGAGGATACTTCCGGTACCGTTCGCCACAACTTCCGCGGGCGCTGAGCAATCAAGCGGAGTCAAACCGCTTGGAAGCGTTAATCTTGCCTCCAGGCAAAGGGTTCCATACTTTTCCTCCCCACCTCCTCTTTCACCCCTCTTCTGCCACCGCCTCCAGTAACCACGAAATTGATCCTGACTACGCGTATCGACGTGGGTCGGCGAGTCATGCGTGAAAAAGCTAAAAAAGGGTACACCCGATGTTCGAACATACTTCTTTACAGACGAGCACACCGTCAAGGAAATATTATATATCCCATAATAGATCGTAATTAGGCAGTAAATTTAATATACATACGTTCCGATCGATAGAATTAGAGAAAATAATAACGTTTAAGCATAATTATTAAAAATCAT
>OU426993.1:9238702-9281202 GCA_911387935.1 Dolichovespula saxonica
CCGTCTCCTTCCGATTTCAGGCGGGTTCTTTCGGCCCGGAAATAACGCGCCAAATCGATCCTCGAGAAACCACCCGATGGACTCCAAGCGTGTGTCAGAATATGACTCGGGTGACTCATTCGTCTAATCATGCGATGTATAGTTAAATACGAGCGAAACCGTTCGTTTTCTCTATCCGATATCGCCGTATTCGATTCTCGAAGAAGTCATGCGTCGAGAAGGCGTGAATGTGAACCTTCCGTACTAGATAGTCGTTCGTAACGAGTACGCGATCTTATTACATCGTTAATAATCGAGAAGTCTCGAAATTACGTACGTACGTCATAAAGTTCTAAAAATAACTGAGCTCTCTCTCTCTCTCTCCTTTGGTTTACGTCACATTATCGTTTTTTTCTTCTTCTCGTTTTTCTTTTTTTTCCCTTTCTTCTTCTTCTTCTTCTTCTTCTACTTCGTATACGAATATTATCATCATCCCTTATAATCGCGAGATATCGCGAGACGAAATGCAATGAACGTGGAGAACGGTCGTAGAATTTCAGGGAAGAAAAATTATGCAAATGGATGATAAAACGCAACGAACTAAACGCTACCATTGAATTCATGGTACACGCATTTCTCGGGGAGAATAATACGGGCTTTCAGTATTCAGTTATTACGTGAAATGACGCGAATTCGATAATCGTAAGTGCGGGAAGTAGGATAGTATCGGACGAGAGAATGTAAAATTATATGCCGGCAATCACAATGGAACGATTCGATGTTGGACTAATTGGAAAAGCTAGCTCTCTTGTTCGCTCATACGCTTAACATTATGATCGCTTTATACACCCATCGACGAAATTATTTAATGCCGATCAATGGCCGTGCGCTATAATTCAAGTACTTAAACGACCGATTAATAATAATTCGAAATAATATCTCCCGGTGTCTCACGGTCCTTCTTCGATCGTTTCGCGTCGTTAACGCTTTCGCGAGAAGAAATAGAAGAAGAAAAAGAAGAAGAAGAAAATGAAAGAACAAAGCAAAAAGAAAACACATTTTGCACGGATAATTTCTCGGTAATGTCGTTTCATTATTGAGGGATCTATCCGCGATCCTCCCACAGAAAAACAATTTTATTATACGGACGAAGAAGAGTTATCTTGCGGTTGGAAATGCGTTTCGACATCTACGAACCGAACAAAATCGCTCTATAATCAAACCCCCATCCCCATATCATTCATTCACATGGAAAAAAGAAGAGGAAACGGTCGAGTACAGGTAATGATGATTCCATCGGACGAGAGAAGAAAAGCATTTTCCTGAAAGTTTTTTCATCGGAGATGAGCGGAAACGAGAAGAGAGGAAGATCGATAAACCTGCGGCCCGGTTCGTGCGGTCCTCGATCCTGAATAAAGTAAGAAAGTAAGTAAGTAAGTAAGTAAGTAAATAACTACGTAAATGCCGTTCGAAGCGAACTCGAAACTAGCTCGAATCCAACAGAACGAGATATATGCACCGGTCGATAAACGCAATAAGTCGACGGTCGACGAACAGCAACAGCGACAGCAACAGCAACAGCAACAGCAACAGCAACAGCAGCAACAAAGCAGCAGTAACAGCAACTTTCTAGCCCGCGGCTTCTCGTGGAACACGACTCGCTTCTTCTCAGGCTCCTTTAATAGACCGTACATCAACGCGAGTGGGGGAATCCTAAGAAGGAAGGAGACAGACAGACAGAGTACCCACGCCCTCCCCCCCATCCCTCACACGTTAACCCTATATAACGTATCGTACCTATCAAGTAACGACTTACACGGGAGATCGATTCCTTCGAAAAGAAAAAGAAAAAAAAAAAAAAAAAGAAAACAGGACGACAGGAAACACGCGAAGAAATGATGAAAAAGGACCACCACTCGGACGCGATAGAATCGAATCCATTCCGTTCTCGTCGTATACGAGATAAACCGAACAATAAACTTCCGCAATTTTTCAACGAAGAATGAGGGATTCTCTCTGGCGACAGATAAGAATCGGTAGGACCAGTACGACCGAATCCATTTACCACGCTGGAAACGCGTTCAAAAAGGCCGGGAATTTCTCGAATGTATATCAGCGAAGGGCTATCCCTCCCTCCCTCCCTCCCTCCCTCCCATCCCTTCTCTCGCACCCCACCCGTTCTTTCGTCTCCTTCCTCCTAGTTTCCCCCCTACCGAAAGTGGAACGGCGTCGCTTCAAAACTACTACTCGGACTTGACATACATTTCGCAAACGAAGAAGAGGCCTTTAGAACAGAACCTACCTCCTCCTATCCGACTGCGATTACGTCGACATTTTTTTTTATCTACTATCGTCCCCACCCACTCACCCACTCACTCACCCATCTTTTGCCTACCTCTTCTTTTTCCTTTTATTATTATTTTTTTTTCAATTTCTCTCTTTCTCTCTCTCTCTCTCTCTTACTCTCTACTTTTTTACATCCTACTCCTTCTTCCTCCTTCTCTCCACTTTTACTCTTCTTCCTTCCACGCCTTTCTTTCTCCTTTGTTCTTACTCTCTTTCATACGAAAGGAACAAAGAGAGCTTTCGCAAAGCTCGAAGAAAAGTTCTCCCATTTGACCGTTCCTCTTCGTACAACGTTTTTTATTTTTGTTCGTACAATCTTTTTTTTCGTTGCACGGATAACAAAAAAGACATGGGGGGGGGGAGGGAAGAAAAGGAAAAAGTGAAAAGGAAAGGCAAAAAAGAAAGAAAAAAAGAAACAAATAACAACAACAACAGTGCAAACGTATAGCCAACGTCAGTTCTTGCGTCGTACGATAGCAATAACTGCTCTCGTCTCGATCGACTTAGCCTTACTCTCGAGACATCTACACCATCGGAGTATCGCCCGTAAATAATACTGTTTATGTACGCTTTTTCGTGCTCTTTCCCAGATGGATTCCTTTGGTAAACGGATTCGACGATGAACGAATAAAAAATATAGGATGGAATGTTAAAACGACTGATAGTTTTGTCGCAATGAATGGTTCGTACCGGCGTTTAACGCCGTCGAAAGAAATCCATCTTTATTTCTTTCTCATGCGCGTTTGTCTGTAACTTTTTCCATTACTTTTTTCGCAAGACATTAGCCTTAACAATTATCTTTGTTATTACTCTTACGATAAGTCCGATACTATTCGCAATTAAACGTATCGTAACGAAGTTAACACGAGTTTCTCACGCTAGAAAACCGAGAGAAAAGAGAAAAGAAATATTTAGGCGGTCTCCTTTAGCTAAGGCACCCTGTATATCGAACGATGAGAAAATTGGTCTGTCCGTCTATTAATACGAACGGTGGATCGTCCTTTTATTTATTTTTTTATTTTTTTTTTATATTATTATATCGACTTCAACGCGTTTTCAAATTCAAATAACTCGCACTTTTTATATCCGCCAAACAAATGTTTTTCTTCTTTCGATAAAATGAGATGGCGTCGCTGATACAATATCATTCGACGTTAGTGCGATAAAGGACGGCCGAACGATACAACACAATGTATATTCTCGCTCAAATTAATGTTGATAAATGGATTAGATTTTAATTTAAACGATTTTTTTTTTATAAAAGAGCGAATAATGATAAATGAGAGACAGATAGAGAAAAAGAAAGAGGGATAGAGAGAGAGAGAGAGAGAGAGAGAGAGAGAGAGAGAGAGAGGGAGAGAGAGAGAGAGAGAGCTAATATTTAATGGGTAAAAAAGAAAAAGTTTGAAGACTTTCGAACGAATTCTCTTAATGGAATGATACACAAATTTTTTTATCATTCTTCTATTGCTCTCGAAAGGACGAAGAAAAAACCCTTCGCTGAAGAAAGCTTCCGCTTTCTCACTGCTACAATCTAAATTGTGTGTCTTGTTTGGCTCAAGGAAAAAATAATACAAAAAAAGAAAATGAAGAAAATATATATAAAAAAGATAAGAAAAAATTCCAATCGCCGGTTCTAATGATCCCGGTGAAAACAACTTGTAACACTTTATTTGGCCCACTCTAAGCGCATATAATCTTACCGTCCGAGCGAGAGAGCCTCGGCGAAGCGTTAATAAACTATCGATGAAAAAGTTAATCGACGTTTCACAATCTCTCGCCCTCTCCTTCTCTCTTTCTCTCTATCTATCATCTATCTATCTATCTATCTCTATCTCTCTCCCTCTGTATCTGTCACGAGATTTTTCGCACGAAGTAACAACCGGCGTATAGGACGTTGCGCGTGTTAAAAAGAGAACGATAGTCGCGCGAACTGAACATCGAGAGGAAAGTAGCTGATAAAGAGAGAGAGAGAGAGAGAGAGAGAGAGAGAGAGAGAGAGAGAGAGAGAGAGAGAGAGAGGGAGAGAATACGAGGGACTTAACGGTGAATAAAATTAGGCCTAGCAACTCCTACCAACGCGGTGGACCCAGAGGCTCGCGTGCACGTACTTACATATTTCCGTGCGAGGAATCGCGTGAAAAAGAGACACACAGGTGCACAGTTACATACCACGAATCTACACGCATACACACACAGAGACGCATATATATATATATATATATATATATATATATATATATATATACATACATATAAATCTACGTACATTCTCATCCATCCTACTTTCCTGAAGTTAAATCGCGTTCTCGTACTACCTACGCGAGATGGAAGTGAGGGATCGCGTATTCGTGTCCGTGAGGAAAAGAGAGAGAGAGAGAGAGAGAGAGAGAGAGAAGAAAAAAGGAAAAAGAAAAATATAATCGAGATAGAAGACGAGACGATAGGCGATCGGACTTTCTGCGAGAGAAAGGAAGATAGAGAAGATAGAGAGAAAAAAAAATAGAGAAAGAGAGACAGATAGAAAGATAAAGAGAGAGAGGGAGGTTGGGAGGGGAAAAGCGTGACACTTTGGACGACGCACGCTCGATGCTAATGCAAGTCCCCGGCTTCTCGACTACGACGGACTCGACGGACCTCGGCGTTAGTAGGTAAAAGCCGACTGCACGATTGTGCGACGAGATAGCCGGCTTTGCTTGCACGCGTATATATCCACATAAACGTTTCACGTACATACGCGTTAGTTCCAATACGTATTTATATACCTATATACGTGTTTATACTTATACGATGGAATACAACTTACATACCTATATATATATTAGGTACGTATGTGTATATATATATATATATATATATATATATATGTATGTAGGTAAATGCACATGTAAACGTGGAGAGCGAGCGAGAGATATAATGCATGCACTATAAAACCTCGACGATAGAGCGCCATAGCCAATCGGCCGTTCCGCTGCACCTCGCTGCACTTTTGCTTTGTACCGTACACAATGCTGTCGTTGTCGGTGGAGATGTACGCCAGAGAAAAAGAAAGAGAGAGAGAGAGAGAGAGAGAGAGAGAGAGAGAGAGAGAGAGAAAAGAAAGATGGGAGCCACGGGAGTTGCCGAGAAACTAGGAGGTCTTCGAGAACTTACGAGTTCTCGTAAACTTCGTTACCGTATATACCCGAGCTAAAGTACGCCCTTTATACGGATTTTAAGCGCGCCTGCGTCCTAGTAGTAAAACCATCTTATTCTCTATCTATCCCTCTCTCTCTCTCTCTCTCTCCTAAGTATGCGTACGAGAAGGCATTCTATCGGTGATGCCACCCGACGAAAAAGTTTCCTTTGTAAGGAATATCTATTAGATGTAGTCTCAGATGTAGACCGATATATAACCGTACATGGCTACTGTTATCGTCGTGACGTCACGAAAAAAAAAAAGAAAAAGAGGAAAAAAGAAAAAAGAAATAGAAGAAAGAGAAAAAAAAAAGGAAAAAGAAAGGTCTTCAGCGTGAAATATGTATCTAACTGGTCTATGCGTGAACGAAACGAACCGAGCTATCTCACACACGAAATTCAAAGCTTTCACCGTTCTCTAATGACCTCAGGAAATACATGGTACGTGGTATGCGTATGTGTGTGTAAGTGTATCCATACGTAAGTGCTTACTTACACGAGAACGTCCGTGCGTGCGCGCGTGCGTGTGCGTGTTTTGCTCGCATATTAGAGAGAAGAAGAAAAAGAGAGATGAAAGCAGATCGAGTGAAACCAGGCGAAGTTACGTAAAACGGTAAATAAAGGAATAATTAATTAATTAACCGTCGGTATCAAATTATAATTTGATTCGTTGCGAATCAAAGACCCCTCCCCTCCATTCCTTTCGTCATTCTTATTAATCTTCCTATTCTTCCTTATTATTTTCTTTTGACTTACTTCCTTCCTTTCTTCCTTTTAACGGTCATTAGCGTCACGGTAAAAATGGGAGGTGGGCGGCTGGTGGAGGGAGAGGCCCTCGTTAAAAGGTTCCTTTCAAAAATTTTCCAAAGTTCGAGCGCTTAACGATTCGCGAACGAGTTACTAAGTTTGCCAGCTTGAGCCTTTGAAAGACTTATAGAAGGGAAGGAATATAAGACGAAAAAGAAAAAGAAAAAGAGGAGGAGGGGGAGAAGAGGAGGAGGAGGAGGAGGAGGGAGAGGGGAGGAAGAAAGGAAATAAAAGGATCTCGAAGATGGGCAAAAATGTACAGAAGAAATGTAAAAAGAAGTAGAAGAGTTAAAGAGATAGATAGATAGATAGATAGATAGAAAGAGAGAGATGAAAATAGAGAAGGAAATATCGTACTTCGAAGTGATATCCTGGACGCGTATATTAAAAAACTTTTCGTTTTAACCGCTCGGGGAACTTTCCGCAGCCTGCTTTCCACCAAATCGTTGAGTTTGCCTTCCTGCTATCAAAAAAAAAAAAAAAAAAAAAAAGAAAGAAAGAAAGAGAGAGATATAATAGGAGGGAGAGGCAAAATAAGCAGAAAAATACACTGCCATGAAATTCAAGTCGTTTGAAAAATTAAGAGAGTGCAATTTCTGCTTCTTGAAGGAACGACAATGCCTTATCGATCTTGCTGAAAGTAAGACAAAGAGATAAAGTGGGAGAAAGAGAAGTAGAGAGAGAGAGAGAAAGAGAGAGACAAACAGATAGAGAAAGAGGTCTTAGCCCTCGAGAAACGCGTCGAGTTTTATGCCGCTATTAACTGGGTGACCTTAAAGAGAAATTCACGGCCATTTAATTCGATATCGTCGCAGAGCTCTATGATTCAAAGGCGTTGAAAGATATGGGGAAAAGGGTCGAGTAAATGCCATACTCCTTTAATGTTCCTTTTCCTTTTCTTTTTATTTTTTAAAGATATATATATATATATATAGTAGTTACACGCACAGATAATCAATCAACATAGTCGGATTTAGATCGATCGATATATCTACTATTTCCTTACATTGTATGTAATACTATAATGCTTACGTTAGTAACATGTACTTGCTTACATACTCGAGTACTCGCATTGAAAATTGTTATTGGAAGTATTTACATGAGTGTGTGTGTGTAGACGTTATATTAAGATTAATTATTTAGGTTTAAGCTAGGAAGATGTAAAGATAAATATAGGTTTATTTGTGAAATGTGAACAAAGGGAATAAACACGTCTTAAGGCTTCTCTCCACAAAATGTTCTCGTTTTAAATAAAACAAAATCTCAAAACGAGGAATAAACGCTCTTGCTCTAAAACAGAATATTATTTAAAAATGAAAAGAAAACGCTCACATTAAACTCTTGTTTAAGAAACTTCTTGAAACTTAAAACTTCTTAAATAATCAGAATATAATGTGGAATAATAGTTTTAACGATGAAAATATTATTATCCATCAATTAAGTATTTCCTATCCCTTGAAAGTTTTGAAGAAATCGTTATAGACAAATCGTGCCACGTTAAATACAATTATAAGTTAAGAAACGTTACCTTTCTCCCCGTACCCTCTTCATCTTTCCGAGAAATATCGCAAATATTTACTGGGGGCAATAGGGGCATGAGGCAAAACTAGAGACAAAAGATTTCGAAGTTGCGAGAAAGAGGGTTGTTACTACCGTACGGTTACCTCCCTTCCACCCACCCCTCTTCTTTTTTCCCAACCACGGTATAAGAGCGTAAACATTTCATCGAATTTGACAAAGCCAAGGGCCTTCTGGCACTAACCCCTCGAAAGGGTACAAAAGGGAAGGTAATAAGTAGTACAAGCACCCACATACCTAAAACCATACACGATCGTGTCCGGAAACAACGAGGACAAACGAAAGAGTCCTTCTTCCCTAGGAATGTTTGTTCTCTTTATTTCTCTTTTAACCGTTATGTTCTCTCTCTCTCTCTCTCTCTCTCTCTCTTTATTTCTTTCTTTCTTTTCTGTTTGTTCTCCTCCAGTGTCCTTTCATTGAAGCGGGAGAATCGAATTGGGCGTACGCTAATCCCGGCACGTGCCTCTACCTCGACAATACTCATAGGAAAAGAAAGAAAACAAGAGAGAAAAGAGAAAGAGTAAGAGAAAGAGAGAGAGAGAGAGAGAGAGAGAGAGGAGAAAAAGAGAGACGATGTTTACGCAGTAACCGTATTTCTTCGACACCGAGTATATTTACGATCTTCCCAACTCTTCTAACCAGACTTTCCGATTAAATAAATTCTACGATCGAAAAGATCCCGATCTCTGGGAAATTAAATTATCGAGAAACTTTCACTGGGGAATTTCTTTTTTATAGGTATAATGAAAAAAAGTGACAGAGAGAGAGAGAGAGAGAGAGAGAGAGAGACAGGAACGGAGACAAGTAGAGAATTATATACATATGTACGTTCGTAACCTGCTACGAAGAAAGCTAAAGGAAAATATTGAACGTGAACGAACGATGTAACGTGTCATTGTGTTTAAAAGTATATATTTATATACACTCATATACGATGTAATCTTTGCATTATATATATATATATATATATATATATATATATCTGCAAAAATATATATATATATATATATATATATATATATATATATATATATCTGCAAAACCGCTCATTTCCGCCGAAGCTAATTAAAAGAAATTAAAGCCATTACAATTAAGTCTATATATATACACATACATCATAAACGCGGCAACGTTACAATGTTAACTGTCCGTTCTTCTTATTCGTGACATCAAAGTTCTATGACTGATTAATCGTTCTGCAATTAATACATACAGTTCACAAAAGAACTAACTTATCAGAACATTAATTACACAGAGAAAGAGAAAGAGAGAGAGAGAGAGAGAGAGAGAGAGAGAGAGAGAGAGAGAGATAGAGCTAGATGCTCTTTGTATTCCGTATATCAAACGACAAGAGAGAATTCGCATTCGCGTAAAGCCGTTTGTTGAAAGCGAGTTCGTACCGAGCTATATGCGTGGGAAAGAATCACCCTTGACCTTGAATTATGCGAATCCGATCCAAGCTCTACTTCTTGGCAATGGTTCACAGAAGTTCTGATATCGAGCGGTTCTTACTTTTTCTATTTTCTTCCTGAAAGAGAAAAAGGAAGGAAAGAAAGGAAAAATAATAAAAGAAAGATACGAGACTTTCTGATAAGACATTTAAATTATTCGAGGATCGTTAGATTTGTAATTAATTTGAATTTGACAATTCGCACGTGAAACGTTTGAAATAAATACGATTCTCTATTTTTTAAGATAGCACGATATACATAGTTCGTTATTTTACGAACGTCCAACGAGCTACGAAAAGAAGAAAATGGTTTTATCGTTCTAACGGATTTACAGGTACGGCAGTTTTGCAAACATTTCAAATAATAATTCATAACCCGTCTAATAATATTAGTAGTATTAGTAGTAGTAGTAGCAGCAATAGTAGTAATAGTAGTCGTAGTGGTAGTAACATATCGATGAGACGACAACAACAACAACAAGTAGGAAAGAAAATGATATAAAATCGTAGTAACCGAGGTAAAATTACCAGGAACTAGTAGCTTCATGGTAAACCGATTGGAACTCGAAAATTAGAGCCTTAGAAGAAATCGTTCCCTCAAGACTGCCTACGGAATGCACCTCGATAGCCTTGGCTGGTACGACGGGTTTGAGTCGTATGCGAGAAACGTACACTCCGTCCGCTAGGTAGGACGAAACGTTGACCGAGATGCACCTTTCTAAAGATGTCTATTCGATCATCCTAGACAACAACAACGAGTTTTCTCTAACGTTGTTTATGATTTTAAAGAGAATAGTACATATTCGCATAATATTAATTATCTATGATATATTGGTGGATACGTACGTTACGTACGTTTGTTATTTAAAAAAAATATATTATTTAATACACACACACCTATATATATATATATATATATTTATAATTAAATAATAATTAATTAATAACTTGCTGATTTGGTTTAATTAAGCATAATAGAAGCTTAATATCGTTATATTATATATTATTATTCATTATACTCTCCGTTGAAAATAATAATAAAAAATAATAAATTATTATCTGTTTCTCTCTCATCGTTTTTTCGTTTATATTTTATTTTTGTACGATCGATACGAATAGATCCATTTTATTATTATATAAAGAATAATAAAATATCTTTCTATCGATTAAAATATAAATTCAACGGGAATTTCGAGTTAGTAAAGAGCGAACGAATAATTTGGAAAGCTAAAACGAGCAGGGGAAGTATAAGGAACGCTTGTAGCACGGTTCAGTTCTCGTTTCAACCCCCCCCCCTCCCCTCCCGGTGGAATAGGATGCGGAGCATTTAATTTAGTTAGAGGTTGGTAGGGTGCGGAAGTGCACGCGCTGTCGACAAACAAGGGTCTTTCGACAACCCTCCTCGTATTCGCATGGTAATTCGTGTCTACAGGGTATACGTACCAACCAATAATGCAGATCCTATTATTAGACGATACCAAAAGCCCGTAAATTTATATCATTTTCTTTTTTTTTTTTTTTTCGATAATGCGATCGTACAGAATCACGCGTGGACGTATTAAAAATGGGTAAATAAATAAATATTCCCTAACGATCGATTAACGAAGACGCAACCCACGTAAAAATACAAAACGGGATCGTTCCAAAAGAATATCCTTCTACGATCTACTAAACACCTCGAGAGAATCGATAAAGAGGTATGAATATTTTCTTAAAGAAACTAATACCCTACACACGTCTCTCTCGATATATTGTATTTATTTTCTATTTTATTTTTTCTCCCCTAAGACTTTGTATAAAAAATAAAAAAAAAATAAAAAAAAATAAAATAAAAAAGAAAGAAAAAAAAAGTATGCCAAGGGTGAGATCGACTTTTACTGTGTACGGAATTAGTATTTAGAAAGTTCAAGGTCGATCCCTTCGTCGTTCGAATTAGCGCACTTTCGTGAAAATTCGATCAGCTCGATGATAGAAATTTTGATAAAAGGAAGGGGAACGAGATGGGAGTTAGGAGAATGGGGAAACGGTGGGGGTGGGAGGAGAGATTGAAAGAGAAAGGATATCATCAGACTCTTTTCGCGTTGATTAAGAAAAAAAAAAAAAAGAAGAAGAAGAAGAAAGAAAACAAAAATAGGGAGAAAAAAAATGAAAAAATTTTCATTGGGACGAGGATTACGTCACGAAAAAAATTAATCGATTCTATAGATGGAGCGTCATTGATGGTTGGACTCGTTGATACTTATCTATGCGGTATAGGTATAGATTTACACCCACGTACGATTGATCTTTATTTTTCCAAACCAAACCGGAAGAAATAGATAAAACGAAATGCTCTCGTTACCCTAACGGGAAATCGATGATCCGTTTCGCGCAAAACGTAAAACGATCGTTGATATAGAGAGAGCTAGTACTTCTTCCTCGTGCGTTCAAATATTTATCAAGACGAAAAAAGAAACAAAGAAAAAAAAAATAAAACTAGAAAGAAGAAAAAAGAAAAAGAAATCAAGTATACGTTTTGAAAACGGCAATGAAATATTTATAAGTACATATGCTGTCTCTGTACGGGATTAAATAGAAAAAGAATATTGCGAAAAAGTATGATAACGATAATAACGTGGGTTGAGATTTTCGTTTAAAAATTTTCGAAAGGCGGGGGGGGGGAAAGGGGGGACAAGGGGCTGGAGTCCATCGCAATACAATACACGTTTTGTTTTATCCAGGAAGCTTGTAAAAACGTGATCCGTGATATTGACAGTTACTTATCACGTGCACGCACGCGTGACAACCGAGAGAAAGAGAGAGACAATACCTGTCCAAAAACACTACTATTGATCGTTACCTAAAAGGTAGATTGGACTGTGTCAACGATCGTTGCATTTCGTTTTGGCCGGACAAAAGAGAACGAGATATGTACGTGTGTGCTTCCTATCCAGAATAATGCCGGTCTTATATTACACACACGTATGAGCGCGTGTGTGTGTAACACGTATGCACACGTACCTACACGTATACACATACATTCTACACAATCCTCCTACGGAAAGACGCTTATCACGGATAAACTTTAATCTCTTCCATTCGAAAACGTTCTCTCACGCTTCGGCAAACTCTCCTTCGCCTTGATAAATTCAACGAAAGGCGCGAAAAATATCGAATTCGTCGATAGAAGCAACGAGCGTAGATACATATGTATTATGAACGTTGGAAAAAAAAAAAAAGAAAAGAAAATAAACAGAAAGAAAGAAAGAAAGAAAGAAAGAATAGATGTTAATCATAGAGTGAGATAGATAAATCGAAAATATTCTCACCGGTCATCCTGGGTGACGGTAATGTCGGGCGGGGGTGGAGGAGGGGAGGCACCGTCTGTGGCATCCAGTTTGCCGGTTTTGTTCCTCGCCTCTTCTTTCTATTTAACTCTTCTTAGATTCTCTCGATCCTGGGGAACGGCGCGTAACGAACGCGGCGATATATCCGCGAACCTTCCCAATCGCGGAACTGGGCTCTTTTTTCTTCTCTTTCAGACGACGAACATCGCTCGTCCGAGCGAATGATTAATCGATCGACGATGATTTCTTTCTACGATCCTCTCGATCCTTCCTATTATCTCGTGCTTATCGATCGGCCGTATGCGTGTGCAACGTCTTTGGACGACATGGAACGACGTTAATAATAATCTCTTCTCGATATTCTTCGTTTCCCTTTTAATCTTCCTTCTTACGATCCACATTAACCGTCGAATTATATCGACGATACTTATCGTTACGTTTACGAGAAAAATATAGAAGAAGGGGGAAGGAGAAAGGGGGAGACAGAGAGAGAGAGAGAGAGAGAGAGAGAGAGAGAGAGAGAGAGAGATATGGAGAAACACCGTCTAACTTCCACCAACCGAGTGAAAGCGAACAGGCAATTATCGTGTAAGACTCCGTTCGTAGGCGAAGCGAGTTCCTATATGGAGCAGAAATCTGTTGCCGTTGTCGCTGACATTAGCGCACTCCTTGGTTGTCTCCCAGCGTAGTACACACAAGAGCGACGTTCGTGTAATTACGCCCTCGCGAACGTGTTCTCCTTGCTTCTCTTACGTCGATTCCAAACTTGCTAGAGAGTATATATATACATATACATACATATATATATATATATATATATATATATATATATATATATATATTATATATATCATATATTGTATATATATATAAATATATATATAAATATTATGTATAATATATTTTTATACATATATATATATATATATGTGTGTGTGTGTGTATGTATATGTATGTAATATCGGATGGATAGAGAAGAGAGAAAATCTGAGAGCTCGTAAAGTAAAGATGCGAGTCGGATATTCTAGGTGGTGTTCGTGCTTTGCACCACGGGTCACTGGTCCCACGCTTTCGGTATGCAACTCTCGTACAAGGTTCCTACCGCGAAACGGGTTTCAGTCTCTGCAGATCTGCACGTTTCTTTTCACCGGTAGAACGAGAGAGAAAGAGAAAACGGATCGTTTCGTGCTCCGATTTTCTCGAGGATATCTAGATAATATTATGTACATACGTATATATATATATATATATATATATATATATATATATATATATATACATATAAAAAAAATATATATATATATATATTTTTGGAGTAACTCCGAAATATTCGTCCAAGTATTTTCATTATTTCATTTTATTCGCTTGAGGACCGTCTTTTTAAAGTTGTTTAAAAAGTAAAAATTCCAATTTCGAATTAATAATATCCGAAGTTATATATATATATATATATATGGAACAATTGAATTTTCCTCTCTTCCAAATGTACGATATTTTCTAATTTTATAAGGACGGAGACCGTTGTCCTCGTTTTCTCCAAGTCGAGCGTTCAATCGATAATAGATCGATCGATCGATCTATCGATCCATCGATCGATCAATCGTAATAATCCGATATCCCCGAAAAGTTCCTCCTCGATCAAACTCGATTATATTTATGTAACATCAGTAAATTGATCGTCGATATGGGAAATAGTAAACGTCGATGAGCTTTTGGACAAAATTTCATTCCATCGCCGAATAACAATTTCTTCCTTGACCAATGCTTATTGTTAGAAAGAGAAAAAGAAGGAGAGAGAGAGAGAGAGAGAGAGAGAGAGAGAGAGAGAGAGAGACAGACAGAGAAAGATAGATAGATAAAGAGAGGAGGATAAGGTAAAGAGAGATGGTAGTAAAGATAGAAAAATTAGAAATATGGAAAGAAAGAAAGAAAGAAAGAAAAAAGGGGCCCTGTGTTTCTCGGGTTTATTCTCTAAAATACGGAAAAACCGGTCGTGGATATTACGTACGTTTTATGCAACGCCGCCTCCAGCGACAGTGGCGATTCACCGACTACAATTACGTCACTGACAACGAGAGACGCGAGATTGCTCCCATCCGACACTGAGTACTCGCGAGTGGTCCAGGGAGAGAGACTACTTCTCTCCTCCGCGAAATTGAGGAGGATCAAATAACTATCTTTTATCTTGTTGTTGCTCTTTGAAGAAATAAATTCTCTCTTTCTCTCTCTCTCTTTCTCTTTGAAGAAATAAATTCTCTCTTTCTCTTTCTTTCTCTCTCTCTCTCTCTCTCTCTCTCTATCTATCTATCTCTCTCTATCTATCTCACTCACTCTTTGGTAGCTCGACGTAAAATACATTGGCAACTTTTACGAAAGATTTCACTGACACGATTGATCGCCGAATCCTTTAACGATAGACAACGATCGAACGGAATCAATTCGTGACATCGTTGATTGGAATGTCGATGTAATGATATTCTGGCGCGAATTTTTCCAAGGGACAAGGGCAACGTTCGAAAAACATCGAGAGATCGGAATGCGATTCCGCGGGTGCAGTCCGTATTAATCGCAACGCTCACCAACCGCCTCGATATACACGAGAAGACTGGAGTCTCTCTCTCTTGGTAGGTGAGGCCTCCTCTCTCTCTCTCTCTCTCTCTCTCTCTCTCTCTCTCTGTCTCTCTCTCTCTCTGTCTCTCTCTCTCTCTCTCTCTTTCTCTCTCTTTCACTCTCTCTCTCTCTTGCAACCGAGTGCAGTGCTGTACCGTGCAACGTTCGTGCCCCTCCTTTCAAGGTAAGCGACATTCCGTACTCGTTGAGTGCACCGTAAGTGCTCATAATTCCCACCGAATGACACTTCCCGCTTACCCTTGCTGTTTCTTTCTTTCTTTTTTTTCTTTTCTTTTAGAAATAAAACTACCCACTCGTTTCTTCTGTGCTCCCTTTTTTTTTATATCTTCCCGTTCCATACTTAAAACTTAACGAGCAACGATAAATGTATTTTATGAGAAAATCGACTGACTATTTCGTAAGAGAAGAAAATTATAATTAACAAAAAGAAGAAGAAAAAGAAACGATGAAACGTAAGAAAACTGAAAAAGAAAAAAATTCGAACAATATTTTTATACTTCCAATTTCGTACAAGTATAATGTCAATATTATACCCGTAAATTAAATTCCGTGGACGTTGAAATTTTAGGGGTGAAACAAAAAAAAAAAAAAAAGAAAGAACGAAAAAGAAAAGACATTAATTAAAGAAATACTCATAAAAATTATTTCATTCGAATTTCGATCGTTTAAGAATTTCGTCGATACGAACGAACAAAAATTCGTTGATTCCACTATATTACTGATTTTGACACATGTCAAAAGGAATAAGCATATGTATGAAAAGATACGGCACTGTTCGGTATCACGTCCCTCTCTTTCACCGTGTTGTATCATTCGCTCTTGCTCGTTCTCACCAACGTTAACCCCACAGAGAGACACACATAACACACGCGCGGGCGCTCTCACAAAGTACACGTGCGTACACACAACACACAAACACATACGCGCGCGCGCATTCACTACGAATATACAAACGTATGCGAGGAGCATGCGCACAAGCGAGTACATATACACGTGCAATCCACTTTCCTTCTCTCTCATATAATCTCCCTCCGTTACCCCAATGTCAAGGGATGGTATACATGAAAGAGAAGGAGAGAGATAGAGATAAAGACAGAGATAGGTAGACAGACGAAGATAGATAGACAGATAGAGAGAGAGAGAAAGAGAGAGAGAGAGAGAAAGATAGATAGATAGATAGAGAAAGAGAGAGAGAGAGAGAGAGAGAGAGAGAGAGAGGGAGAGAGAGTGAATATTATCTATCTTTTTCTAGCAGATATAACCCCTCTCCTTTCCGCGCCCTTACTACTCTCCTACGATCGCTCCTTTGGCACTATATTGCGACGGGGGTAAGAGAGAGCCACTGTACTCGGTTGAGTTCGTAAATTTTCGACAGAGTAGAGAAAGACAGATATAATGAAATGGAGCGAGGAACACTGAAAATAAGAAGAAGAAGGGCTAAGAAAAAGAAAAAGATAAATGAAGGAACGAAAGGGAAAGAGAGAGAGAGAGAGAGAGAGAGAGAAGAACATTTGCACGTAACCACGCCCCATACGTACGGCAAACAAATTTTTATACTTTGGATACACCATAGGAATTTCGAGAGAAAGAGATAAAGAGAATTTTTTTTTTGCTTTTTTTTTTTTTTTTTTTTAGAAACGTTTAAAAACTCTCAACGTGGTTCCGATGCCCGCGTTTCGTAATGAGACAAAAATGACCATGTGATTACGAAAGAAAAAGAAATTTTCTTGTTCGATTATAAAAGCGAAGAAATCGAAAGACGCCATAAAACTCCGCCCGGGTTCGAAAGAATGTTCGAAGAAAATACCAAGTGTCAAAATGCAAATAGTATATAGCAGTTTTCTTTGATCACTGAGCGTGTATATACAACATTTGAATGTAGGCTTCTTCTTCTTATACACATTTTATATCGTCCATGCATTATGCCTATGTAAGTATCTACATATGTATGCATTTATGCATGTATGCATATGTATGTACGTGTATGAATGTGTGTCGCGTTTGCGCTGTGCATGCGTTAAGTATATGTTTGAGTATATATGTGTGTGTGTGTATTTTATTCAAACGAACAAATTCCAAGGTTTATCGCCGCGAAAGAAGAAAAAGCGAACGTATCTACAAACACCCGTAGATACGAATATATATATATATATATATATATATATATATATATATACGTATCCTACCTACGTATATATAGACGTATATATCTTTTCCTTTTGTGAAACGTTTCTCTCTTCTAACTTTTTCAGGATATACTTATAGAGAAGAGATCGAGCGTTGTTTATGCAACCGTAACGTTAATGCGCGACTATTTTTACGCTAGAAAAGTGTATTATAAATAGGACGTACATACGGGTCTCATATTATGAGGTGAAAAGCATGTGGAGGAGAAAGTCCCCATACGTGAAACACACCTGTGTGCGAGAGGCTACGCAGTGAATACAGAGTTTTTAATTCAATGTGAGTAAAACATACCAAATGTGGGGAAAATTTCAATTTTTATATTATCGTAAATTTTACGCTCTTTTCTCGAAGAAGAAGAAGAAGAAGAAGAAGAAGAAGAAAAAGAGGAAGATGATGATGATGATGTTGTTGATGATGATGAAGTAGAAGAAGAATAAAAAAGAAGAAGAAAAATAAGTAGAGATAAATGATGGGACGGAATGAATTATCTTCTTTTCTTTTTCTCTTTTTTTGTTGCTTTTAGTATCGAATATTATCTAACTCAATCTTACTTTTGCCACCGACGCTATGACATGCTCCATGTAAGAACAAGGTTATACGATTAATGAGAATTTCCGTGGTTCGAGGGACACGAAGAGAGAAGAGGAGAGGGAGAGAGAGAGAGAGAGAGAGAGAGAGAGAGAGAGAGAGAGAGAGAGAACTGTGACCGTAACCCTGGTAGAGACGATTTATGGCTGCGTTCTTCTGGTGTGTGTGTGTGTAACTTACTCAGTGTCCCCAAAAAAAAAAAGCGGAACACATTCGAACACGTCCGTTATGATGGAAACTTGAACGTTATCGGTAGAACGTTAAATCATTGAGAGAATGTCAGACGTTCGTCGATATCTACACAATATTATAGATAAAAAAATCGAAAATTTTTTAAATTTCTAAGCGAGTAATCGTAAACGAAAGAATAAATTATATTGCATTTTGTAATGTTGTCTATCGTTCGATCGTATCGCGTTTAATGAATGTTGTTTAATTTGATAAAATAATACAACTTTGTATATATATATATATATATAAATCATTCGTCAGCCACCCGGTATATTCCCAAAGTCATAGATATACGCACTACGATCGATTTCTATCTCGGCATTTTCTTGGCGTAAAACGAATTCGTTATATGATATTGAAAACAAAAAGAAATATTGCGTTGGAGTAATGCCATATAGCACGGGATATAAGAAAAGCATCGCTTGTCGCAGCAAATAAATTTGACAATGAGATTGATGCGCGAATCGTGATATATCTCCAAGACCTCGCGCGTACGAAATTCTTTCGTATCCGTTTTCTTAATAATAATAATAATAATAATAATAATAATAATAATAATAATAAGCGTCGCCATCCTTTATATTAATTTTGCCCCTCCCCCTCCCCTCCCTTCCCGCCCCATTAAAAATATATCCCGTATTTTTAATCATTTCAAAAACCAATCGTATTTAAAAAACGGCTTCAAGATTATTTCGGTAAAATAATTGTTTATAATCGATGAAATCAATATTCATGTGAAAATATTTTCGTCGCAATTTTTAAACTGACTAAAGACGACGAATCTCCTCCCGATGGAAGTCGTCGCTGTGGCCGCACTTATCGCTAAGAATGTTAAAGAGAATGTTTTATACAGATACATAAATTAAATTTTACCTGGAGCAGGGCAGGTACATGGATCCATCGATAAACACAGAACCCGAGAGCAGTATGTACCAGCTGGTTGCCAATTCACCGGTGCTGAAATTATGCAAACGCAATATGTCGTAACAATACCAGCAGAAACGCTCAAAACAATAGAAATAACTGAATCGGCAAGAAGCAACTAACTCAAGCGATGCTCCATACCCAATGAATATTTCAAACTTTAATTACTAGATCTATTAAAAAGTATTTCGAGTAGAGTCTTCGAAGAACGGAAGACTATCGATAGGTGGGACCATAGAGAAAGAATACAAATTGCATAACCTTCCTTTCGCTCTGATTCGCATACCGGAAGTTTCACCTCCGTTAAGCCGGAAAGAGACATGAATGCTATTGCAATATTGATTATCCTCGCTAATAAGTCCGTGCCGATAATTACAATGTCATTCGTGGTCACTCTTATAGTTGCAGTACACGCATTTTATAATATAATAATTATTAAACATATATAAGTTTTACCAAATGAGTTTTGTAATTGAAGAGGAATGAAATGTTAACGAACGATCAAAAACAGATAATCCTTTTAATCTTTGATAATGACACTCAACGATCGTACTTCAGAGACATCTACACGTTAATGATTGTATTTTCCACTTTATCTTACTATAAGTAAACGTATCGACATATGTCGATAAAGTAGAATAATACTGTTCAATTCGACCGTCGGTAAAATAGTTTTCATTACCGTGTTTTCTGCTTTTTCTTTTACAGATAACGAAATATTCCTAAACCATTGGATATATTAGAAACTATATAATTTACTTGATTTGCTTGAGTAAACGTGACTGAATGGGTATGCCTGGAAGTAAGACGTATACATATTACGTTTCATAAATATAAAAAGGTAAACAACTGATGCAACATACGTCCTTCTTCCATATCGAAAAATAAATAATAATCCTATAATGAATAAATAATTTTTTTAATGAAAATGAACATTTTTTTATACCCAATTTTGTATCTGCAATTAATAAATAGCTTTCCTGTTAATGGATTACTATTATTATTGTTATTATTATTATTATTATTATTAACAAGCAATGAATTGTTTTCCAGTAAATTTTACGAAATATAACATACGCCCTTTTTTTAGACATCCATTCAATTAACACTTCGTATCTACCACTAACTTTTAATTATGGTAAGATTAAAGAAAAATATCAGAAAAAAAAGAATAAAGAATGTATAAAATTTGAATTGTAAAAAAGATAAGATACGTTTACAATTAATCAGATACTTACTAATAGAGGACATGATTCGCATTATGTCTCTCGTAGCGCACAATTTTACAAAGTCCACGTAGAATAGAGTCTCTGCATGGACGTAACGCTTCGAGTCCCAGAAGTCCATAATATATGATCTGCAAGTCCTAAGACAAAAGAAAGTGGAACGTTAAAGAGATGACATAAAATGTTTCCCGTGAAAACGGACGTAATTCTGTTACACTTAGTTATCCAATTCTCTGACAACTTTGTTATAAAATTCTCTCTTTTAAAAAAATAACGAATTAAAAAAGAAAAAAGAAACAAACAAAAAGTTCAAGACGCGTTCGTTCATTGTTCTTTCGTTAATCGTTGTTCTTTTTTTCTCTTTGTCTAATTTAAAAAATTTTGTTCTTTTTTTTTATGTAATTACCTATACGTTACATATGCTATCAATTTATACTAATATCTTGGCAATTCAGTAACATGTGTACTAGTTCAGTTTATGTTCTTTGCTAATGTCAGCTTCTATGCAAGAACATCGATTAGGAGAACTCGAGGAGAATATTGTTAGATCCTTGCTAAACTTAAGAAATACCTCTCCCGCAGAGATTACCGTGGGCTTCCTAAGTTTATGGTACCATAGAATGTTCCAGCTACAAGATCGTTCGAAATTAGAAGACACATTTGGTACGATAATAATCCGAATAGAGAGAAATTTCCATCTGTTTCGACGAACGTATTATACGTATAGTAATCAATTTTCGATCGAAAGAAATTTTAATAAAAACGTTAAAAAAAGGATGTACAATTTTTCATCGACGCGATCTACGTCATAATCCTAATATATGTTTTATCGATCAAATCATAAAGAATGTACGTAGATAATATCGCGTGCGAAAAATATCGATCAAAACTATTCTACGGTTTCTCGATCGCTCTAACAAGCACAATTTATGACTTGATAATTTCGTGCTCGTTTCTTAATCAAACATACAATTAACAAGCCATTTCGATGCACTTCGAGAATGAGTTCGCCGTTGTTTCGGTCTGTTGACTCGATTAGAGATAGCTATCATAACGATGTAAAAAATACTATTAGGTATTAAAATGATACATACAAAAAAAAAAAAAAAGAAAAGAAAGGAAAGAAATAAAAAAAGAAAGAAAGAAAAAAGAAAATAAAGCATAATTTCTAGATTAACGATAGGTTTACGTGTAATGGGGAGAAAAGAAAGAGAGAGAGAGAGAAAAAAGAAAGTGTACGTATCTCTCAATGATACATCAATGATACGTACTTACATGAACGTAGAGTAGATCAAACTTTTTCCACTTTCGATGGACAAACAACTTTTCGCGAGATACATTATGCAAGAGAGGATATTGCAAAATGAAAATTTGGAACGATCGAAGGCGCGGACCGTGAAAGACAGAAAATAAGACCATAAATATGCGAGCGTACATATATATGCGTAAGTTCCCTTCTCTCTCTCTCTCTCTCTCTCTCTCTCTCTCTCTCTCTCTCTCTCTCTCTCTCTTTCTCGAAAGAGGCGCCGTACCGTCTGCGAATCGTTCAGAAGTAGCCTCCTCTTCTTCGTACCAAGAAAAGGGTAACTTCTCTGCGTCGTTGTCCTCGAGAGTGTCATCTTTTCTATCTTCTCTTATATATATTTTTTTATTATTATTATTATTATTATTATTTCTTTTGTCTACTCTCGTTTTCTTTTTGCATGAAAACTGGAGCGAACACCGGACGACCTTCGCCTTACGGATCACATGAACAGACGACGCAAGATCACCTTTACTGAAATTTTCGACGATGCCTTCTCGATCCTTTTATAGATATATAGATCTCGATAGATCAACCCGATTGACTTTCCGAAGATAAAACATGTAAATCGCACGACCATACATGAATATTTATTTGAAATGTTTCATCGTTTTTATTTATTTTCGTTACAACCTTTACAATGAATTCCGAGATGTACAAAAGCGTAGGGATGATAAAGCACGCTTTGTTAACATTTACGTAGAAACGTAATAACGAGCTTTTATGAATTATCATTCTTTCCCGGTAGATATGTATCTTCGAAGTCAAAACAGTAACCGTACATTGTTTACAATCATTTTTAATAACTCTGTATTTTATAATACATATAAAACACACACACACACACACACACACATATCTGGAGTATTTATAAAATAATCCACAAACAATGACTACTTTCATAACGATATTAAATCGTAATTATATTTCATTCGAAGAAAGAAAAGAAAGAAAAGAACAAGGGAAAAAAAGGGATCGTTAAATTACTCCAGATCTTACTGGAAGCCATTGAAATTCTACCGAGGGAATACTTTAACGCATAAATTACGTTCTAACGACTGTTGATTTTAGTGATGAAGGTCGCACACCAGGATGGATAAGAATACATAGATATATATAATGATGCGTAAAACGTTCCTTATCCAGGTCTGTTATCATTTACATGTTTTATATTTTTGATTAGGTAGAGAGCATCCTTGTTAAAGATGAAAAGAAACGTTTCTCTCTCTCTCGAGAGAGAGAGAGAAAGAAAGAAAGGATGTTACTATCATGGTTCGTAAGATAGTGCCACTCAACCTCGGTATTCTTCTCGATCGCTCATTGGTAACGCGTGGGCGAGTCGTCCGAGCGAACTACCTTTAAGTACCTACATCGTTAAGGTCGTTTCGTATCTTCGTTTGAGAGAGAAAAAGAAAAGAAAACAAAACAAAAGAAAAGAACAGGAAAAAAAGGAATACGAGAAATACTTCGACCGTAATTATGGCGAACGTATCGACCGTGTACATACGAGTAATCGGCTCGAGATTTCATTTAAACGATTCTCACGTTTTCCTTCCGAATTCAACGAGAACATCGGAAAACACGTTCGCACAATGGATCAGATATAATAATCTAATAATCTTACGCGATAAAATGATTGAAATTTTATAAGTCGAGTCAACGTAGATTCCCACGAGTTTGCGTGCATCGTAATCGTTGATCTGTCGTACTCGTATAGACGAAGATACTACAAATCGACAATTTCCTCGTTCTAGTCGAGAGAGAGAGAGAGAGAGAGAGAGAGAGCCTTTAATCATGCTTCCTCGAGTAAGGGGAAAGATCTCTCGGCTAGACTTGGGTTAACGTTATCAAGTGGCCTTCTCTCAATTGACAGACATAACACACGTTGGAAGAAAAATGGACGGACGGTCGACTACTTCCTGTATATTTCACCTTTCCTATCATTATGCATACATATCTATGAGTAAAAGAAAAAAAAAAAAAAAGAAAGAAAGTTTCCCGTTACAAGAGAATTTTATTTCGATCAATTTGACCTAGACTCATCGGAGTAGCCCTGTACCTTCGTCGTTCGTGCTAATGTTAGATATTGTTACGTCGAGTCCTTGAAATTTATTTAACCGTTGTTTCGTACATCCAACCATTTAGAAAGTAATAGAGAGATCCGTTAAAGGAGATAACGCTAATCGTACCTATGTACGAAGGTAATTTAAAAATATAATTTTCTCGGAAGTACCTTTAATCGGATCGTAATACGTTCCTATTACGTCGTTAAATTAGTTTAAGATAACTATATATATATATATATATATATATATATATATATATATATATATATATATATATATATATAACTATATATATATATGTCATTAGTTATATTGTATTACCTGAAGATTTCGTCTTTCTGGATCGCGGCAAAGTGCCCGGATAAAATGTGGATCCAAGTATTCCGTCATAATAGCCCACGTAAGACTATTTATCGTGCCTTTCTCTAGGGACTCTCTCGATGAAGGAACTCTTTTCGAACATCGCCACCGTTTTATAGTCGACAATGTTCGTAAGGCTGGCTAGTCCTCCTTAACAACGACTATACGGCTCCATTCACTGCCATTCGTTGAATCCTCCGCTACTTGTCCATACTTGCGACCAGACCTCTCGCTACTATCTCAATGATTGTTATCAAGCGCAGCGACAAGACTTGTCTCGTTTGATCACGAAACGCGTGTTAAACGTGTCTCGCTCGAATTCGAAATCGTACGAGAGGCATCTTCGACAGTAAGATTACGTTTTTTGTCCTCTCGACTCTTCACGCTTTTGTCTTGTTTCTTTTTTTTTTTTTTTTTTTTTATTACTTTTTATTTTATTTTATTTTATTTTTCACTTAAAAATTTCCCATCGCGTCCAGGCAGTTCCAAATCTGAAACATAAAATACAAGCCGATGAGATTAGGGTTCATAGATTTTTATTTTATTTTATTTTTTTTTCTCGTCGAAATTCAAGGTGACGGATAAATCGATCATTTTATGCAAAAATAGATTATACCGACTGAGAGATTTATGAATGATAAACGAATATTGGGGAACATCGACGAGGGAGTGTCGTAGGTATAATATAACACCTGCTTCCATTGCATACAGAAGAAGGTTATATAGAGTGAACTATACGAGAGAGCTACTATACGAAATAACGTTCCTCTTTCATATTTTCGTGCATTGAATCGTACGAGTAACTACATCCTACAAGGAGAAATAAAAATCGGAGAAAGGAGGATTAACGAAACGTTTATACTTTCGATGTCTATTTTCAGCATCGGAAGATATAGAAATCGCGCCAGCTTTGGAGAAGTACGGAGAGAAGTCGAGAGAGTTCAAAGCGTACGACACAAAGACTCACACTGTTCTCCTTGTTTCTTCTTCGAACAAACGTTTACCGTTTTACTCTCGACCTATCACAAAGCAAAGAAAACTTCTTCCAAGATTAAAACTCATTTTCAATATATGCACGCACATAAGCAGAAGAATATTTAGGATATTAGCATGATCCTAAATTCGTTTAGAAATTCACGTGGCAGCTTTAAAACACTCGATAGTGGAACCGACCGACCTGCGACTTCTCGGTTCATCATCCGACCTTGGATAAGTAACGTCACGCAAGCCACATACCTAACTACCTTGGAAGCGGCAAGTCGAGGTCATACGCGTACTCTGGTACCCGTTGGTACATACAACCAACCATCCATGAAAGAAGAGACGGAGACCAATCTAGAGACCCTCGATGCGCAGAGAAAGGATTTGTGTCTCGGTTAGTCTTGCCGTCTCGATTCCTTCTCACTGTGTAACTTCGATTTGTCATTCGAGGAAGCACCAATCGATTTATGTAAGAGACTACTCAACCAACCAGACTTCATGCAAACTCGATCGATTACGGTTGCATACTATATCTATATATATTTATTGACTTTTCAATTGTCAAGCGAATTATCCACACAAATAAATCCAAATAAATAAAGAAATATTATTTAACAGTTATAATCAATAAATTATATTTATTTATTTATTTATTTATTAACAGGGTTTTAATGGGCATTCGTTATACAATATCTAATTCTGAAGATTTAATTGGATTAATTCGATTGAATCGAGAGTAATTAAATATCAAATGCAATGAACGTCTTCCATTAATGTGTATATCATTTTTCGCTAAGAAACTTCTAGACATTGAATACTTGGTCATTGCAAACTCATCGCTTGACAACTCGCTCGGGACATTATCGTATTATATACACATTCTCAGTAACGGTTCGTATTATGCAGCTCGGAACTTCTCCATCGTATTATACGTAGAGAGATTATAATCGAGTCGACGCTTTGTATCTCTAAAATGTATTGCGCGTACGCTCCTCGTTGAATTATACGAACTAAGAAATCGTTAATGTTAAATTCGCACGAGGATCGTGCATAAGAATCCATAAGGCAAAAAATAAAAAACCTGCGATATAATTTCGTCGTACGAGGTATATAACGCTTAATTTAACGGCAAGGAAATTCTTATCGACTCGAGGAATGACGGCGCGTACCGCTTGAATTTTTTATCGCACTAATTTCGAACTAGAGGATAAGGTCGGGTCAGAACTCCCCTATCGTATCAAAGGTGGTAACACACGCGCGTTATCTTTAATATTTAATATCTCGTTATTGTCCATTTCGTAATATACATTAACGTAATACGACGCAAATACGTAATCATAAGAAATATATATTACCTTCGAGATTTCTATCTTATCTAAATCGTTAAACGTCGTTAATGACGTTTGTATAAATGTTTGTAAAACGATAATGTTTCAATGATGAACATAAATCGATCTCAAATTCGAAAAGTGATTTTATAAGGAAGAAAAAAGAAATGAGAGAAGAATATGAAAGAAGCAAAAAAAGAAAATAAAGAAAGAAAAAAGAAACCACGATAGATTTTCTTTATTTTTAGGCTTCTGTATTCCGTGCATTTAAGTCTCCGTCACGTTCGTCGGTGAATTCTCGACGATCGATTCGAACAATTCAAACTCCGGATGGATGCGTCCTCGTTGATACGTAGTAATCCACGATGGATCCTCATATTGTTCAAGGAAAAATACGAACTCCGTAGATACTGTCTCGGTAAAAACGCAGACGAAGTATAGAGGACTGATAATAAGTCGTAGCCGAAATGACTTTTTCGAACAAAGCTCCCGACGGGACACGAACGCTTTTTAATCTTCGACCTTTTCCACGAGCCTCGTATTCGCGACCCTGAAACGTTGGCTGCTGTCACATAAAAAAGAAAAAGAGAAAAAGAAAGGAAAGGCAAAAAGAAAACAAGAAAAAGAGAAGAAAGAAAGATCGAAGAGGCTTTTTAATATTGAACATTACGAATCGTGATGAAGGCACAAACTCGTTAAATTGAATACCATCAATTCAGCGCTTGATCAATTCTTCTTCATTTTCTTTTTTTATTTTTTATATTTGTTTGATTACTATTCAGCAAGTTTTTCTCGTTCGATATCTTTACTTTTAAACAATGATATTACGTGGAGTTAATTAATTTCACATTAAAAAGCATTTCTCGAATACGCGTTGGGATAATTTCGAATAAATCTAAAGGCGCGTCCACCAATCGCTCGCATAACATCTTAGTGAACGAAATACCGAATAGTTCGTATATGATCGTGTGCAAACTTATATTTTGATAAATGTTTTCGAATTTAACGTAGAAAATATGAAATGCGTGAGGAGAGTCTGTCTTTTTAGTTTTTTTTTTTACTCGATGTAGAACATATGTACAACCAGGTACAGTGTGGTCATGTGTAACTACGACTTTATTGATCTCAGTCGGTCCGTCTCGTGTACGATTCCGACGCTTTTCAAGCAATGACATTGCCGATGAATAAAGTAAACTGTACTCGATGTACACGCCACGCAATTAGCTTTCTTATCGGTGAACGAAACTACGCGATACAATTTGTCGCAAAAGCCGCTTTGAAGAAAAAAAAAAAAAGCAAAAAGAAAGAAACCACCACGAAAAAAGAAAACATGTGTATACCCGGAAACAACACACGTCAAGTAAATTGCAGCCATATTCGGAAAAGCTCTAACGCTTCTTTTTTTTTTTGTTCTTATTTTTATTAGATACCCTTACGTCCCAACGTATTCCCTACTAAAGTAATAATTACTAAACTAGACGAGACTAGTTTTAATATTTCGAATAAATTTTTTTTTCTCTCGATCGATCAAAAGTTTTCACCACATTACGACTCTAACAACTCCTCTATCTTCCATCCTTTCGTTATAATAACCGTTAAAAGTTTTACATTTCTATCCGAACGTTATCAAAGTTTTCTAATTTTGTTTTTTTTTCCTTTTTGTTTTACTAACCTCATTATGATTCAACGACGTTGATGATATCCGAGTAATCGCAAAGTATTTGTCCTTCGGAGGAAAATGGACTAAAAAGATAATTGAAAAAAAAAAAGAAAAAAAAAAACAGAAAAATTTATTAACAATTTTTAACAAAGAATACGTTACTTGATATCAATTCCGTTTGAAGAAATGAAAAATGGAAACTCGTGGCGTGTATTCATGCAACCGGAAAAGACGTTTCAAAGTTGAAATTAGGGAAGAAGAAGAAGAAGAAGAAAGAAAAGAGAAATAAGAAGATAAAGAAAGAAGAGTGAAAGAAGAAGAAGAAGAAGAAGATAAAAAAAGAAAAGAGAAAGAAGAAGAAGAAGAAGTTAGAGCGATGAGAAGAGAAACGACTCCACCACTGTCGACCTTGCGGATCGTTTCAGTATGGGTGAGTCCTCTTTTCATCCTTTTCTTTTATCTCTTTTTTCATTTCTCTCTTTCTTCATCCTTTGCTTCGTCCCCTTCTTCTCTAACCCCATCGTCTTCGCACAACACGCGTTCGGCTCTATCTACACGTTCCTCCGAGAAGAAACTTGCTGAACCGGCGTCTCCTTCGGAACTCGTCTACGTATGGCGTTACTTCTGTTTGCTGCGTACGCGTATGCGTACACGGGCGTTTAACGCGCATAACCGCATACTCGTAACTATAATATGTATTTGGTGTATCTTACGTACCACCAACATATTTATAAACGCAGTCTCCCGCGTGAACCACGGGGAAAATGTACCGAGAGAAAACGCGCGGACGTTGAACAAACGTAAAGCGTATCGGCTCGCTCACTAATCGTTCCCGTCCGTCCACCCCTATAAACGATCTCCGAACCCAGTGTTTATAATAAAGACATCTCACCCGTGGTGATATGAGTCGTCCAAACCTTCCGATCGATTTACGCGTTTCCGGACTCGAAACCTTCTCTCCCTTGTTTCCCTTTCTCTCGAAACATTATTGTACAGGGTTTACACGTAAATCTGCCATGCCTATCGATTTATGGCCTTCTACGTCACACGATCGTATCGATCCGGAAAAGATTAATGACGCATTCTAGACGAATGCGCGTGTATGTCTCTTCGCACGTGTGCGTGTGCGCGAAAGAAACGGATTCTGCACGCGTCTCGACTGAACCAACCAACCAACGATTTACACCGATTCCAGACCATGCCTGCCTGAACTCCTTCCACGACGGACAAAAAAATTCTACCAACGTCTGGAGATCGTCATCGTTGATGATCGAACTACAACGACGGTAAACCGACTTTCGTAGTCCTGCTTTGAAATAATCTCGAATGCCACGCGATGGGATGATCTCCTCGTCTATCGGAAGAAGAACCGTTCGTGCCGTAACACACCGTAATTTCTCCTCGTTCTTTTATTTATTACAATTTAATACGTTCACGGTACGGTATACCGATGTTTGTTCACCGTAATTTACGTCTCCCGTACGCGGAGTCCGTTCTTACCGTGAACACGCTCGACTCAAATGTGAGTCACAAAGGAGAAAATCTGAGTCATGATTCTTGGTTGAAAATGAATTGAAGAACGAATGGGATACGAATTTTTGAATAAAATTGAAAAATGTCTCGCGTATATAGTTATTCCTTTTGCTCTCTCTCTCTCTTTCTCTCTTTCTCTCTCTTTCTTTTTCATTCTGGTAAGAACGATGCGTTGGTCCAAGAGTCAAATGTGTCTTCAACGACGCATGTAAACGAGTCACCGATAAAAATATCTACGGTATATAGGGCAGTGCGTAAAGGTCTTCTTCTCTTCTTCTTCGTCTTTTTGAAACGGAACCTGCCAAGTAAATATCGCGCTTTTGAGGTTAGCCTATCGAAAGCTCAGGGCGGTTTCTGCCACCGTTACACATATCTTGCTTCCATAGATAAAAAAATAACGAAGTACTCTCAGCGTCCTTTCAAGAGTGTCCCTTTTTTCATTCAAATTTCAGAATATCTAAGTTCTCGCTGGTATGCTATGGGAGAATATAAACATTATATACATTGGGGCGAAAAGGTAAGGGAGGGGGAAAACGAGGGCGAAGTGCTTTTTAAGTAATTAATTTCCGATCTTAAATCGATCATCGAGATAATGGTATCGATGTTACCGCCCATGTCGAAGGGTCGAAAGCCAAAATAAGGTATATATGATCGATAAGGTTCCAGTTTATAATACAATATTACGAATTGGAAATACGAGGGCAAACTCAGAAGAGAAATAAGATTTTTAGCGGATATCATAAGTTTTCCAAACGTTTCTGTATTCTCCGATATAGTTTACCGAAATGTCGATAACATTTGACATCGTACCAATCGATAAGACTAAGTTATTTCTTCTGTCTGACACGTGACTCGTTTCCCACTGTGATCCTAAGAAATAAAAAGGAGATAAATGAAAAAAGAAAAAAAAAAAAGAAAAAGAAAGAAAGAAAGAAAAAAATCATATTCCTAGCGAGGGCGTATCATTTCGTAATTTCTCAATTTTCTATGACGAAACTTTCGATACCGGACGACTCTATATCTTCGTTCGAGTTTTAAGATTCATATTTCGAATATCCTTCGTTATTTTTCTTCGACGCGATAATGTTACGTCAGTCTTAAAAAGAAATTTCATTCGGGCAAAGCGTGAGCGAGAGAATATACACCCATACGATATGAGACAAGACGAGACGAGACGAGATGAATTATGAACACGAATAATAAACACTTCGTTACATAAAGCCAACTTCACAATCGCGAATAAACGTGTTGTCATTAATACGGAGGACGAGAACTTATATGTGATTCTAACGCGCATCGATCGTTTTAATTATTTTTAATTCGTATTCGTTTCTTTGCCAATAATTAAACGTGTTCAGTGGGGGGATGGGGTAGGATGGGAGGGGAGAGATATTAATATTCACGACAAATCTTCACAAAATACGTCTGATTACTTTGCTCGTTATAAAATTTGCGTCATTAAAATTAATCATTTTACCGATTGTTTAAAATCGAAGATAGAAAAAAAAAAAGGAAAAATTCCAGAAGGAACGTACGGTCAGAGATATTAATATTTTAACTTGATACAGATGTAATAATTTCATTTGTTTAAAGTTATTACCTGGCAAGTTGCGTCAAGAGGTCGTCCGTATTGAAAGAAAATTGACTTCGAAGTAAATCGACTCATCTGATCGAACGGTTGTCCACTTAACGTGTATGCTGGGAACGAGGATTGTAGGAGAACGTTAACGTACCGTGACGGAGTATAATTTGAATCTACGTAAAAGGAAGGAGGGTTCGAGATGAAAAGTTTCGTTAAACGCAACGGGGTTCGTTCAAAGGACCATACACTGTCCAAATATTTCTCAAATGATGTCCATGGTCGAACGACTCCACCCACAGACTCGTTTGCTTGCGCATTTAATTATTAATCACGGTTACCGCATTAATGAGTCACCCACCAACAAACCGTATTCCACTCGCCGAAGAACACTTGTCTTACGATATTTTCTGCGGTTATAAATTAGCATATATTTAAATGTATTATAAGTCAAGAAAATATCACCACCCACTGTTTCAAAATCTTTAACGACATCAAAGTTTCGTAGGAACTAAATCCTCTTGTTTATTATGTAGGCAATTTTATGTCTGTTTATGCGTGTTTGTCTATATGCGCGCGCGCGTGTGTGTGTGCGCGCGTCTCCGTAAATTTTGTTTTTATTGAGTAACACGAATAACAACACATCGTGACTATTCCCGTTATCGGCAAAGCGACGCAAATTTCATATTTATCTCGGATAATTTACTTCGGTTAAAGTCGTAGATAATAAGAAAACAAAATAATAACGATCGGACGTATTCTTTCTTGAGAAATAATACCGATTAATTAGACAAAATTATATCGTCTCAAAAATAAATTTGATATATGAGAAAAGTAATTAACACTGTAAGCCCTATCTGAAGTGAGTCATCCGAAACGAAAGAGAACGAAATCGTTCTGTTAACAACGCAATTAATTAGAGCGATCCAATTATGTACATGGATGTAATATACAAAGTCCTGTATGTAATATACAAAATGGGTTACGATGCTTTTCTTTAGTCTATGCTCGATGACTTTACTACGAAGATTAACGTTAGAAAGTCGAACTAAAATAGATCGATAGACGTTGAAACGTAACACGCGTCGCCCACCTTCTCCAATGGCCGTTCTAACAGATAATAAGAACGATCGAAAAAGACGATCGCCTTCGAATTAGCCAACGATGCGATAACGTTCGCATAATCAGAAGATCCTTGGCCTACTGTGTTATACACGGTCGTCAATAGTCTCGGATGTTTAGCGTAGTTTATCGACACTATCGTTACCATTAACACCGCTAACATACCCTCACCAAGCGAGATTAGAAATGCAATGAGCGACCTACGCCATCATAATACGCGTACATCCTCATTAAACGGACTATGTATCTCCGTCCCTCTCTTTCTCTCTTTTACTCTCTCCCTCTCTCTCTCTCTCTCTCTCTCTCTCTCTCTCTCTCTCTCTCTCTTTCTCTCCCGCTTATCTAATACACTGTTTTTTTTATAACATTCTATTAATTCGACTTTGTTCGCCCCCGTTACTTGCGACTCGGCAGCAAGTTGCGAACATCGCGGCTCACTCTTCTGTATAATGCAAAATCATGCCTCGTTCTCATTCCAACCGTAGGTCCATTCGTTCAGCTATCTGATCCGATTATCGAACGCGTCGATTCCGTTGTTACACGATTTAATTTGCATTTCCACTGGAGTTAAGCTTTACGGCAGGTATTCCGTTGCGTTAAAGAGATTAACACGAAAAAGGAGAAAAAGAAAAGAAAAGAAAGGATTAAAAAAGATAACGAATTATCTACATGTCTAGACATTTTTGCGAACGTTGAATGTGTGTGTGTGTGTATTTTATACGTATCCGATGATGAGTACCCCATTTGAAAACTACGCTAATTTATATAATATTTCACAGAGAAAGAGGAGAGATTTTTTTTATTGCTCGTCAGTGCTCCAGATAGTTAGAAGAAGTGCGACGAAAAAGAAAAAAAAATAATTTCTTGTCACGAAAGAAGGCGACGTCGTGGCAGTCGCCTCCGGCGTTCCTCGAAAATCCTTTCCCACCCTTCTTTTTCGTCATCACCTATTATTCCTCGCGGCTACGTCGAGTTCTAACATTTTTGTATCCTTTTGATCCCTCGTTGAAAAGCACAAAATCGTCGTTAGAAAGAGGCTCACGTCCATCATCAAGAGGTATTTGATCGGAAGATTTGACAAATAATTTATCTCGGTCCTTTGATCGTCTCCAATGCTGCCTTCGTAAAGAGTAGCGAATTCGTAAAAAAAAAAAAGAAAAAAAGAAAAAAGAAAAACAGAAGAGGAAAGGGGAAAGAAGAAATGCGAAAAGGAAAAAGTCAGACGGAATTTAGGTTTCGACGATCTATCGTTGTGATTCCGATTAATGAGATTCAAAAGCGATTTCAGACGCGAGAATAAGACATCTTTCATCGACATGATCGATGTCGGTTTATAATGAGAATAGGAGAGAAAACGTGGCAGGCATGAGGCAAAAGGAAAGCCAAGATCACCGTTGTAATGTGGTAATCGAGAGGCATTTGAGAAAAGAAGATTTCCACTAATCGTCTCACACGTTATTTTGCCACACACTTCTCCCTGTGAAACTCGCAACAATTGTTAGAGACGTATAAATGACTTGTAGAAATCTTGTTAACAATGAACAATGCTCCGACTATGCGTTCCGCTAGCCGGTTTATACGTCTCATCCGAGACGACGACGTTCGTTCCGTTTTGCGTTTAATTTCTCGTACATTATCGAGCACCTTCTTTAATTATAATTATATTTTTTTCTTCGAAAGATAGATAGATAGATAGATAGATAGATAAATAGACAGATAGAAAAAGGAAAAACCAGAAGAGAAAAGGGAGAAAAAAAGAGAAGAAGATGGATGACGAGGAAAAGAAGTCGGGATAAATATTGAGAGGAAGAATAGGAAGGTTTTATTTATTTATTTATTTATTTTTTCTTTCTCGAAATCATCGAAGAGAGAGAATTTTTAATTCCCCATAGCCGTGGCAAAGACTTTATTAAACAGCGACGTGCCTGGAGACCGTACGAATCGAGGTAAAACTTCGTGCAGAAACGTAGAAAGGGAAAGCCGTTGGAAACGGTTCGTGGACGAGAGAGCAAAGGGCGAACGAGGGTGAAGAGAACCCTCTCTTCTCCTCTGATCTCCTTCACGACCCTCCGCTTCCTCGAGTTTTTCAACGGCAACGGCCGCAGTAGCAGCAGCAGCGGTAGTAGTAGCCCCGGGTACCAGCGACAGGTACTTCGTTCGTGTGGAGAACGGCACTTCGTGTACACTCTAAAGCCCCGGCGCCAAGCCCGTAACACGCTACAAAGGGAGAGAGAGAAAAATCTGCCTGTCAGCTTCTTTTTTACCAAGAACCCCGAAAAACTCACCCTCTCTCGCGAACCAATTTACGCGGATACTGCGGGTACTTCTTTGATAACGACGTACGCCGAATTAAAATACACAATTACGAAAACTTAACCGTCTGTCATCCACGCACTTTAACGGGAATAAATGAAATCAAATTTGGTACTTTGTTATTAATTATTTCTTTTTTTTTTTTTTTTGTAAAAGATTACTTGTTGTAAACTTTGTTTACGAAATTGTTTGCACTTAACGAATTATCGCATACGTTCGATTTGATTTATCGTCCTTTATTATTCCCTTACAAATGTAACGATTATGAAATTACAAAAGGATATGAAAATTATTTATCTTCAAGCTGTTTTTAAATAATACACGATAATGCTACGTGCATGTATATGTATATATATATATATATATATATATATATATATATATATATATATAATACTTTAATATATATTTTAATATATATTTATATTTTATATATATATATATATATATATATAATACTTTAAATCTTCCTATTGAATCGAAGAACGATAGAGAAGAGAATCGACGGAGACGTAACACAAGGGCGCTTTACCCGTTCGGAATGGAAAATCTTTAATTCCGCTGGAAAAGAACGTACGCGAGGGGAAAGAGCGGATAGAAAATCTGAACGGACTGGTTTACGAATCGGGTCTCGAGCTGGAAAACGTCCAATAAGCCTCTTAACATCTACAACGAGCACGATGCGTGGGATAGTTCTCATGGTATTATTATTCCTCCCGCGGCACCCCCGAGTTTTTGAGTCTACCATTTACGTAGGCATTCCATAGTGGTGCATCGATATAAACGTATGCATATATTGCCTATATGCCATCTGCCGTACGCACATATACACAGGTACGCGCACAAGCAGTGTATACGTTCACGCGTATTTAACAGAACACACCGACAAAATTCCAATTCATTCCGCACGTGGCGTAAAACTACGTACTCCTCCCCCTTCATCCTCTCGACGGTTAAGAAAGAACATAAACAAACGATAAAGACTTTCCTACGGAAATGAGATTTTCCTGCGAAAGTAAAAGCGAATCCTCACCATTCTTATGTTCTACGATATCTTTCACATCGATATCCACTGTTAAAGGGTCACTGTGTCATCGTTCTTATTATTGTTGTTGTTGTTGTTATTATTATTATTATTATTATTATTATTATTATTATTATTATTATTATTATTATTATTATTATTATTATTATTGTTATTATTTTTTTTTCTTTTCGATAAAACGCAAAGGAAAGGAAGAATAATAAATTAAATTTAATAATAAATTATAGTTAAAGAAATTCAAAACCAAGGGGGATATTATTATTGATTATAATATTATTATGCGCGGTACGTTCGTGTATAAGTTGAGGAAAAACGATGAATAAAACGTCGTTTCCGTTTACCCATCTGTCGATTACACGGCACGGTTACGGTATGAAAATGGGGAGGTCGAAAAGGTTCCGTGCGTTATTTTCTCTTGGAATCACTGTCCTTGAATAAGGAGGTCTCAATTAAGTAATTCCATACGCTCGTTACAAGGGCATGAGAAAGACTCGCACGATGATAATACTTACGTAAAGCTTATATCGCATATAAAGTTATTAAATAAATAACCAAAAAAAAAAGAAAAGAAAAGAAAAAAGTAAAAAAGGGGAGGCGATTACTAGAAACGTTATCGAATGTTCATATCCGATTAAATTAAAATAATGATTACGGTGTATGAGATTATTGTTCTTAACGATGATGCGATAAAAAGGAAATCGTTTGGGACGAAGGAAGATTATCAGATGAAAGGAAGAAATCGATGAGAACCGATGAAATACGAGTTAAACTGTACGATCAAATATATCCTACGTACTATACGTATAACGTACATGTGCATACGTTCGAATAATCGATATCACGTCTGGATAATCGACGTACGCGAGCAAAAGCTTAGCGTCTCGTGTTTCGAGCATCTCTATGTGCGTGCATACATACATACATACATACATACATACATACATGCATGCATGCATGCATGCATACAAATATATATCATACATATATACATACATACGTACGTACGTACGTACATACATGCATACATACATAGATAGATGCATACCTACATATTTTCGATCGTGTGTGCGGGTTTGTCTCAGCCACGTTCGTTCACATAGCAGGGCTCGGTGACTGCCATATGGTGGATTCTATGGCTTCTGTGCAAAGAGAGAGAGAGAAAAAAAAGCGAATCCTATGCCTTTCATTGGAAAGGGAGAGTTGGGGGGTGGGGGGTAACGGAATCGTCTAGTCAAATTATTTTACTCGTGTCAAAAACGTCTGGCCTAGGAAATGGTATGGATATAGCCGTATTATTCGTATGAAAATAGCAAAATCGTCGATCGAAGCCCACGTTGAAATTAATCCCAAAGGGTTCCCTTATAATCCTATTAAAAAAAGAATATCTCGTTTGAACGAACAAAGGGTATGGAAACGGATAGTCATAGTAAAATATTTGACTTTCGAACATCGTCGTCACTTCCTCGCTCGATTAGTCATCGTGTGTAAGCGTTTTGTACGCGTGCATCGTTCATACAATGCACAGAATATAATATCGCCCATACACATCTTCTTGCAATTTTTCTTTCTTTTTTCTCTTTTTTCTCTTTCTCTCTTTTTCTTTCTTCTCTCTCTTTTTCCTCCTACCATTGTCGTCGTACCGCTCAAGAATTTCTTAATCATTTTCGTGTTATTCAACTTTGTGCGAAAGATCCGATCGAATGAGTTTCAACGCAATCGGAAAAAAGAAAGAAAAGAAGAAGAAATCCGTATTACGTCGTATCGTTCGTTAAACGATCGTCGTGTTTAAATAGCGCGTGCAACTAACGCCTTACCTTTATCATTCGTTCATTCATTTTGGCAATGTTATAATTATTCGAAAGTAACTATCGCTTTCTCTCGCGTAATTCAAAGGAACGCGTTACAATCGTGACGGCACTCCGCTGCATGACCTATGATGGTCGCTGCCTCGATTTCTACATTCGTTTCTCTTTCGTATCGAATTTTCATTTCAAATTGAAACGTAGCTATGTAATTATTATAACAATTATAAGGGGTAGTATCGCAAGACGTTTCATTATTTTCATTTTCCATTTTACTCCACTTACTCTGCGAATTTCTTTTTCATTTTCTTTTTCTTTTTCTTTTTTCTTCAAAAATTTCCGACGCAATATGAAACTCCCTTAATACTAAACTTTTTACTCTTCTTTATAGAATATTCTTATTCATCTCTGAAGATGTTGTAACTTCACGTAATAAACTAAATTGCATCTCATATATTTCTCATCCATTTCATATTTTCTGAGTCGTTATATATATATATATATATATATATATATATATATATATATATACTTTCTACGTCGATACTTTATCGAAACAAGTATTAACATGTACACGTGTACACGCATGCACGGACATATTCACCCTCACATACCACCGAACACAGAAAACGTATGGAAAAAAATACACAAATAAAGCAAGTACTTCCGTTAATCAAAGATCTCTTCTATGTATCTCCTCAAAAATATTTATCTCGCAAATGATCTTCGTCGTGAAACTAAGAAAAACAAAACAACATCAAATAGACGATGCGACTATTTTTTTCTGATTCGAGAAAAGAAAGGAAAAGAAAAGAAAAGATAAAAAAGAAAAAGAAAATAAATAAAAGCGAGTAGTCAGAACGTAGGCACTCGTATGGTCAGTGAACCCCTCTAACAAATCGATAGTGGTGGCTTTAATAAGAGCACGCGAAGTCGGGAGGAGAACACGCGAGAGAATCACCTGCCTTACGATCGAATTCCACGCTTCACCACCTGGCACCGGTTGGAAATTTAATCGTCTTTTACGTTATATACCGTTGTTTGTACGTACCCGCGGCTAGAAATCCTAGCAACGAAGGACAATCAATTAATCTGGCGTTTCAATTAAATAATAACGAGCTGGAGCGAGGGAAGAAAAAGCGCAACAACGGTGCGCGCGCAAGAACAAAAAAAAAATAATCGGAAGAGAAAAAAGGTATTAGAAAAAAAAAAAAAAATAAGGAGTAAAACGTTCGTCGATCGGTGCTCGAACGAGCACTTAAAATAATCGACTTCTACGACACAAAGATTCATAGATCGCCGTCAAGATTAAAAAACGCTCTGCGTCCTCGAAAACGGGCGTTCTCCTTTTGTTCGATCGAATCTTATATCGAATCGCAACGGTTTACCATAGAGACCAAGTAATTAAACGGAGTGGCTCTATCGTCGCTTTATTATTCCGAGGCATTGTCGTCAACCTTTCGCAGAATTTCATATTCGCGATATGACGTTCGCGCGTCGGAAGAACCACCATCGATAATATTCGTACTTGCGTTCAAGAGAAACAATATTTCGACGGCTCGATGATCGGAAGAAACAGGGGGAGAGGGGAATGAGCGGGAGGGGAAGTTTGTTGAGCGGGAGAACGTTATTGTGTTCTAAGCGCGATAATAATGCACATGCTCGCGAACGGTGAACGTAACATAGAAGGAATACAACATGCGAGTATGCAATGCCGTCGACGAAATTTTCTAATGATAAATGTGTCCATATATGTATGTATGTATGCGCGACCGTATGTATGTACTTATACTTTGTACGCGTAGACGAAAGAGTAGGTGTCACAGCATGACACCGTCCTCGTCGAGGCGTGTCCTCCTGCATATTCAGACGATCGCTTCCGGTTCCTTCTGTCGAACGAAGAGGAATAGGAAAAGGAGGAGGAGGAGGAGGAAGAAGAAGAAGAAGAAGAAGAAGAAGAAGAAGAAGAGGAGGAGGAGGAGGAGGAGGACGATGAGGACATGTCTCGATAAAACGCACACATTAAGCCTTTCTCCTCGACCAAGTACGATAAAAGAGAGTGAAGAATGTCTCCTGTACGTGCGCGCACGTAACAATCATATAACTTTTTACAATGACACCTAACTGACGTTCGTTTGTGATGGAATGTAATCATCAAACTACGTGCGTAACGTTCCACTTTGGTTGCAGACAGAAAAAGGAAAAAGATATAAAAATGGAAAAAGAAGTAAAAAGGAAAAAAAAAGAAAAACGAGAAAACTACAACAACAATAACAAAAAAAAATCAGAAACAAAATCAAAGATAATTGGAGACAATAAAGTCAGTGCATCGTACTGTGCGCCGTACTTCAAAGGGCTCTATTGAAATTCGGTACCCTCGAGCGAAGGGCTCGATTTATTCATTTCCCAACGTTTTCCGCGCTCGCGGTTTGCGTGGGATGTTCCTAGCTCGTCGTTTACTCGATATTATTTTCAATCTCGTTCGACGGAAATTGACGGTTCTTCCCTGTAAAATTCTTTTCGCCTCTGTACGATCTTTCCGAGCGATCACCGGACAGGATGCTCAAGCGTCTTTCTCAATCTTATCCTTTCCCAACCCCAACCCCAACCCCCCTGTAGCAGGATATGGCTAGGGATTAGGAAATTGGCGTGAAATTGCAAGAAAATTGTGTCTCCGGATCACGAATATGATTATACGAAACCGCATGAGAAAATCTTCAAATGTATATGTGTGTGTGTGTGTGTGTGTGTGTGTGTGTGTGTGTGTGTGTGTGTGTGTGTGTGTGTGTGTGTGTGTGTGTGTGTGTGTGTGTGTGTGTGTGTGTGTGTGTGTGTGTGTGTGTATATCTGATGGAAAACATACGAACCGCAAAATTCTAACCGCTTAAAGCTTCTGTAATATCTATCGTGCAAAGAGAAGCCGTTACACTGAATGAATATCGGCGCACGGTATCGTCCATGATAAAATTATATAATGTAAAGTAGAACGAGAGATAGATAGGCTTTAATATCGGTCAGTAAGAGGATATTCGTTAAGTTCACCGTAGTAGGCTTTAGGAAGCCTCTGCGGCATAATCTATCAAGGGAGTTTAGAGAATAACGGAAACCTTGCTTATCTTTTTAATCAAATAATATAGGGGTCAAGTTTCCTCCACGCTTATTCGATCGGTCGGTCCATTTATTTCCACGTTGAAAACAATTTACGCGTGAAAATAACTTCACTAACTGCTCTCGTATATATTTTTTTCTTTTTTTTTTTTAATTCTTTTTTTTTTTTTTTTTTTCTTTCAATGGATTAAAAAATATATACAACAATACAAAGTGCAGCCGTTCGTTCGTCGGATTCGTTTTTGGTTTTCTCTTAGTTTCTTCTATTTTTTTTTTTTTCAATTCTTTTCTTTCTTTCTATACTCCTCGTGTCGTCGAAAATAAAAGATAATATTTATTTATATCGGATCGGTCAGAATTGGAGAGGTCCGATGAAATAAAAAAAGAAAGTATCGATGACAAACGATAACTCTCGAACGTTGTTCAGGTACGGTAACGGTCAAACGATTCTTAGCGATATCACGTCACGAAGGTGAAGTACTTTACCTGAAAATTTGAAGGAGAAGATCGCGTACGGATCGCGTCCAGTTAAACTCGTGACTCCCATTCTGGTGTATCTCCGAACGTTATGTTTCATTGGTCGAATGCCGATTGATCGAACGGCACCGCCTTCGAGAAATGGAATATAACGGGGCAAAAGTGCATTCGTAAAACCAAGACAGCGCACGGGGACGCATTGCACGCAGCCGAGTTGTAGTACGCTTTCCGTTAGACATTATTATCCCGGCAACACATGTCTTAACGTTCACCCTACCTCCTTTATCCACCTTACTATCTCTATGCGTCCATTCTCCTTCTCAACAAGCGCCTTATTCGTACCCTGACCAACTGTGTTACACCTGCACCTCTTGAGTGTGCTCTCTCCCTCGAAAATGACCGTTGCCCTTTTTACGTAGGGGAAAAGAAAAAGGAAGAAGAAGAAAAAAAAAGAAACAAAGAAAAAGTCTTTAAGTCTCCCCTCTCGGACGAAATCAAAGGATGCGAGGGCGAATGATTTGAAAAAAAAAAAAAAACAAAAAATAAAAAAAAAACATTAATTTCCCTGTACTAAACCCTATCTATCCTTTTAAACGGCCGATCTCCGACTTTTTATTCATATTCTCGCGACATTTTTCACTCGAAAACACTTTGTAACGCGAATATGCATGTAAGAGATGCATGTAGAGAGCATGCAAAGATGAGATTTTAAACCATCGATAGGCTCGACCTTCGATATAAGAGGAGAGTCCATCGTGAATCACATAGAAAATGCAAAGAGGCGTTAACATCGTCAAAACGAGACACAATTTTAAAACGAGGAAAGATCTTTCGAAATACTTTAATCTCGGTTAATTATGCAGGAAAGCCTTAGAAAAAACGCATGGATAAAGTGAATCTGTTATATATTCAGGCCATCCGATTGAACGTACGAAAAACAAAAAGGTAACTATCGTAAAAAGTGCCCTCGATCGTTATTATCGTTTCTTTCTCGTCTTCGACAGACAACGACCGAAAGTATTCTGAGTGTAAACGTTCGTAAATATGTATAGATATACAGGGTGTTACGCGCAACAAATACTTCCGACAATGTGATTAAAAAATAAAAAAAAGAAATGCTTTAAACAAGAAGTCATATAGTGCGCGATCGTCGATAAATTACAAAAATCGTAGAAATACTATTTTATCAATAAAGACAAAAAAAATCGAAGTCATGTTAATTTTCTTTGAATGGCACCATATAAATTTCGTTTTTTTTTTTATTTATATAATATCTCGCAGATAACATTCGAAGAAACGAAGGAACATTTTGTGCAATGACTCGTCAAGAAAAAGTTTTAACGTAATAATGGATACTCATGAACGCGCGAACG
>OU426993.1:9286202-9403702 GCA_911387935.1 Dolichovespula saxonica
TCCCACCGTAATATCTTTTTCATTCTCCCACTCTCCTTTATTCCTTTCTTACTCCCTAACGCTACCATGTTCAACTTCACCTTATGTCACGCTATACTACACGCTATACTACGCGCGCGCGAGTGCACGAAAGTAAAGGACAACTTTCTCCCCGGCTCGGTTGATTCGTTTTACTCCAACCTCGTCCTACGATCGATCGACTCGAGAAAGAAAACCATTCGCATCCGCTTATAACTTTAGAAAGACTTTTCGATTTTCTCTACCGAAAGGAAAGCTTTTCTCGACACGTTCTAATGATAAATCTGTCTCTCAAAACTTATACCTTCTTCTTTTTTTTCTTCCCTTCCCCTCCCCTCTCTCTTTCTCTTATAATCGAATTAAATTCGACGCGAAACGCGAACCGATCTTTCGTCGCAATCTAAAACTTATCGACGATTAATCGATCGACTTTTATTTTTTCGACGAGATTCATTCGATCGACACGCATGTATGTGTGTATGTACCTATGTATGTATGTATCGTGTCAATGTAACGTACATTTTCTGCAAAATTAATGATGCTCATTACGTTCAAAGACACATTTGTCTACGTAATTATATCATAATAACACACTTCGAGATAACTGCTGATGAACATTTTTACATTCTACATACATAAATCTATATATTATGCATAGATACTTTAGCTGGACGACCGAATTATAACGCAAAAGAGCACAGAAATGATACGAAAATATCCTTCCTTTATCCTGTAAACAAACGGATGGGAACATCTAATAAATAAATCAATCGTTCCTAGCTATCAATGAACGTAACGATGACGGAAAACGTAAACGATTGAACAGGTATTAAAATCGAACTATTTACGTACGAACCGACGATGTTTATGAAACTTAGCCGAAAAATAAATCGTTGTAAATATAAAAAAAAAAAAAAAAAAAAAAACGTTTCGTCTCGTACCCTATTCTTAATATATTTAAATCCCACGAATTAATTGAATTATATATATCTCTCGAGTATAAATTCAATCACTTTATTCCGCATCTTTAATGGCAACGTTAGTTCGTCATTACGTGGGAATAATAATTTTTTTAATAATTCAATGACCAATACGTCAATGTATGCCCGCGTGATATCTCGTCGTCATAAAAACGAAAAACTCATGACTATGAAGTTAGAACACATTTTCATAATCGTCGATGCATACAACACGTAATACGTCGTACGTGTTAAGAATCAAATCCGTAATTCGTCCGGTCGATCGATCGATCGATCGATCATCAACGAACGATGATGGTATCCCACCTCTTCCCCATCTACTCCTCCTCCTTCTTCTTCTTCTTCCTGGTCGAGCAGCGAGTTCGCGGAAACTGGTTTAACACGATGCTGCGATCCCGCGAGAGGAGATGCTAGGAATCCGAAACTCGTGGCTTCCTCGAGAGAGTCAACGTACCTGGCCCCCTTCGCTCCGGGCCGCAGCCTTTTAACGACGACCGACGGCGACGTTCCACCTCGATCTCCTCCTCCTCCTCCTCCTCCTCCTCCTTCACCTCCAACCCCCTCCCTCCTCCTTTTCTTTCTTCGTCGTTTTTTACGTCGCGATCGGGCACTTTTTTTTTCAAGCCTCGCACACGAAACAGGTATTTTCAGCATACCCAAAGAGAAAGAGAGAGAGAGAGAGAGAGAGAGAGAGAGAGAAGGGAGAGAGAGAGAGGGAGGGAGAGAGAGAGAGTCAAACGTATTTGTAAATGGCGGCGAGAATGGAAGCGAGACTATAAAAGTAACGAGATTGTACTATCAACGAGAGTAAAGAACACCAAGAGCGAAAAGAACACGTTTCTCTTCTTTCAAATCTTTCTCGGTCTGTTGAAAAATGATATCGCTTTGAGATTCTTATATATATACAGAGTGGGAACAAATGTTTCCAAACGATTCGAAAAAATAGATCGCTCTTTCTTCGGAAATTTTTAGATTTATTTTTTCTTTGTTTCTTTTTATTTCCTTTTTTATTTTATTTTTCTTTTTTTTTTTTTTTGGCAGATTGTAAACAATTTTTTAGGCCAAGTAATTTTACGATCTAAACGAAAACAAAAAAATATCAGCCAAGAAGATTCCTAGGCTTGGAGTATTACAATTTGGGGAAAAAAAAGAATGTTAGCCTGAAAACTCTCGAAAAAGGTGTAATTGATTTTTCAATATCACCTGGGAATTTTTGACCCATCGTCCTCTATATCGATCTTGTTTTAATATTCGAGAAATTAATAATTGAATATATCTCTATTAGACGGGTTACGCGATCACGCTCTGGTCTTTTTCAAAAGTATTATCCAAGAGTGATAATTTCGGTAGCCGACGGTAACAACGAAAGATTTATCTTCTCCTTTGAATCGAACTCGTACGATCGAACAAAAACTCCATGATATCGTTCTCGATGTGTAGTAAATACGATAATATAATTATTCACGTGAAATTTTCAAAATGTCCGCCATCGATCTCTTTTAAGGATAACCGTTTAACTTCCCAATGAGAAGGTACAGTGCAATTACGATACTTGTTTGGTATATCTGCAAATCCATATTGGGATACGATCGCCAAAGTCGATCTTGTTCTTTCACCGTTACGCTTCGCATACAGGGATGAAATATCGATTAACAACTAACTACGAAAGAATGCAACGCGAGTTGTAAGTACATAACTGACTGACTCTCTCTTTGAAAGGTTCCTGCTGTTGATTTTCTGAAAACGGACAAGATTTTTCTAAGCTCGCGTAATACGTTTTTTTCATTATTACTCGTGTAAATCTATATAAGACTAATATTCCGAGAATAAATAAGCGATCGTTCGTAAATACGAAAATTACATACATAGTAGCACGCGCCCCTTGCGAAATCCAAAAATGGTACTACTTCGTATTACAGGCATCGTACGCGATACATACATATTTAATCAAAAAGATATAAGGGCACAACATTCGTGAAAAGTATACTATAGTAATATGTAAGAATTATTTAAACTATTATACATAATGGGAATGATCGTAAGGTAAATTTGAATCGTATAAATTTTCTTAGATTAACCTGCTTTACGATCGTGTGTAGACTTAATGTACTTTCGATATGAATACACGTCGGGAATTTACGGATTCCTATATAAATTGTATATTTATGGATGTATATATATACACACATACATACGCGTAAATATAACTTGAAATTCTAATGTAAGCAAATTTGATATTTTTACACCAAAAATTTCTCGATTATTTTGACATAAATCAACAACGTTGTATATACATACGTACGTACTTCGGTATATACGGTAATGTATATTATATTTATAAAGTCTTTCTCTTAAATGTGTCCTTCAAAAACGATTTATTACTTACGTTTAATTAAGATAATTATTACAAATGCAGGATTGAAACAAAATCAATCGTTCGAAATTTTGAATAAAATTTTCTTTTGATGTCGTTCTTTCATTCGAACAATTTCTCGTCTTTTTTTTTCATTCATATTATATCAATTTCGTGTTGTAAACATTGTACATATTTGTATATATATATATATATTTTTTTCCATGAATAAATTACCAATCATTAACACCATTATATATTTGCATAAAGATCCACGCTACGATTAGGTAAGAACTAGCGAAATCGAACGTTTATCTTATCGACAAGCTAAATAAAGATGATCGTTTATAAAAAGGTAGCCGTATGAGAGGCCATACGCACGAGAACCGTTACCACCAACCAGACGGCCGGCGATTTCCAAACGTTCGGTACGTTATTTTCATTGAACGTCTTACACGCTCGATCCTTTCTCACGAGATCAAAATCATTTTTAACGACTAGCCTCGCGAAAAAAAAAAGAAAGAAAAAACTGTATAATCGAGAACAACGATCTATTGATTCTCCCAACGTAAATTTATTACTTTGAAATTTCTATAACCTTCAACCACAAATCGCCGACCTTGAGTTTTCCAGATTTCGTTGATGATCGTCCGACGAAACTTCGATGCCGTTTTCGATCGTATATTTTCTATATTTTCGAAAATAAAAACAAAATAAAAAAAAACAACTTACGAGAGACGGTCCTGTCTAATTCGAGACGGAGGACAACGCAATTTCGTACACCTGCGCAGGCGTCGTAATCCTTGAATTTTCAAAGTAAAGGAGGATAAGAATCATAATCGGCTTACTCACCGTTTAAACGAACATCCTTCTTCTATCGGGTGATAATATCCACGTGCTGAAACACTGAACACAGTTATATACACTAGAAACCGCGTGCACCAACAAGGAGAGAGAGAGAAAGAGAGAGAGAGAGAGAGAGAGAGAGAGAGAGAGAGAGAGAGAGAGAGAGAGAGAAACACACGCGCACTTCACAACGAATTCGAGCGAGCACCGCGGGAAGAAGCAATTTTTCGTTCAAATTCGTAAAACGACATAATCGTAATCTAACGAACACTATCGAAAAGCCGTATAGAGGAGAAGGAGGAGAATGGGACGCGACGGACGATATTAAAAAGAAAAAAAAAAAGAAAAAGAAATGCTCGTACGGAAGTGAAAAAACAACCGCGGCTTGACGAAGAAAACACTCGTCCACGATCGCTTCGTATGGCCGGCTGTGGCTCGACTCGTTTTGCCTTCGGTGCGACGCCTCGATCCTTGCCGTGCGTCCCCACTCCCCTCCAATACCTGTGGTCCCACTCTCTATACCCCTATCCCCATCTCCCTCTCTGTCTCTCCCGAGTACTACTAACTTATACTTCCAGTTTACGCTTCCGATTCGTTCGGCAATTTTCGGATCTCTTCGGATCGAGCTCGGTATCGCGCCGAGACGAACCGCGCGCACGTCTATCCTATGATTCGTTTCTTTCTAAGAAGAGTCATGCGGGTGCGTTTCTTTCTTCTGTTTTCTTTTTTCTTTCTTTGCAACTACTTCCTAAAGCAAATTTACCTCAAGGACGTCTCAAACTTCTTAAGGTAATTATGAAAAATAAAATAATCAATATTTAGAACGAGAAAATAAATCATTCCGAGAGCTCCCATTCAAATCTCGATCGGATCTTTTCTTTCTCTTTGGTCGTATTTGAAAATGATCTCTCACTTCGTCATATGATCACGATTTTTATTGCATACAATTTATAATGCGCCGTCCGTCGAAGGGATGATGGCGTTAATTTTAAATCAAATTTGCTAATAAGCGAAATAAAATTTGGGTATCGAAATGAGATAGAAGCATAGAGAAAATGCAAATATTTATTCGACTTTCTATCAAGTATTTTTTTTACTTTTGCTATCGCCATTTTCAACGTTCGCTTCTTTTCTTAATTCATATATCTAAACAAAAAAAGAAATTAAAATACAATTAATTATTTTGTATTAATTGAAAAGATACCTAAACGATTTACGATCATACATACTTGTATATATGCTTCGGTCAACGTTATCATTTGTGGTAATATTTGGGTTACATGTAAATCTTGTAATTCGTACCATTGACCGGTAGCTCTATGCAAAATATGAACTCTATATGTTCCTTGTCCTGGTTCACCATCGTGCACTATATTGGCCACGAGATCATATGTTGTATAAGGATGTCTAGCCTTAACTTCTGGAGTTAAAATATCTCCAAAATCGACATTTCTACCAAAAATATTTATGGTTTAAAATATTATTATAAAAATATTTATATAAGTTTAAAAAAAAAAAGAAACTGAGTAATCGACTTACTTAACTGGAAAATTTACTATAGTTGGATTTTTTTCAACAAAGAATGTATTCTTAGTAAACCTCTGTAAATAATACATATAAATTCATCAAATTCGATTCAATTTCTCCTATACTTTTTTTTAAATAATTATCATTAACTCACTTATATTATCATACTCACTTTTATATAAAGAATAAGATAAGGTGGAAGTTCTGTAATTTCAAATCTTTTCATAAAATTTTCTTTGTAAGTTTTATATTCTTTCTCTGCCACAGCATTGAATTTATTTAATAGAGTATACAAATTTACCTAAATAAAAGATAAAATGAACAAATTAAGTATACTTAATAAACAAATATAAATATAAATATAAATAATATCAGATTAATACATACTTGTGGAATAATATTTTCAGTAAATTGATCTTTAAAAAGGGGTGGTGGTGGTAAATCACAAGTTAAATAGAGAAATGGACTTTGTGTAACAGTTTCCCCATATTCAACTGTATGTAATAATTCGCTTCTTTGACTTTCTTCTAATTCAAGAGGAGGAATTTTTCGGGTATATATCCTCATGTGTCCCAAAAACGTTTTATAAACGATACTGGAATCACCTTTTTTTGTACCATTTAATGCCAAATGCAAAGCGTTCAAAAACCAAGATAAGAAGTCTACCGGATCTCCTAAATATTTTATTCGTATTAGAAAAGTAATACTTATATAATGTTTAAAAAAATTTTTACTCATTGTTTAGTCCTTTACTATTACACCTTGCTCAGTAAATTGAAATCTCTTTTTACTCCATAATACCACAGCCTGTAACATTTCATGAGGGCTCACATGTGCTTTAAAATTGCGTGGATTCCATAATTTCCTCATCAATTCACCGAACCTTTGAACCAACAGATAAGAGGAATCTCCCGGTGGTCTTTTCACATACGCGTAATTAGTCTCTCTTAAAAAGAAATCCCTCAATGGAGTAACGTGAGATAGCGCCTACAAAAATTTATAATAACAAATGACAATTATTCTAATCATACGCCATAAATATAAAATAACCTTCTGATATTACTCACCTGTAAAATAACATTGCAATAATCATTTGCTTTTATGTTATTCATGCCTACTATACCAGGAGAATACATTGAACCGTCAATAGCTCTAGACAACTTATCGCTTCTGTCTAATAAAGCAATCTGTGCTTTATCAAATGTCGGATTTAATACATATTTGATATCATCCAAAGATGAATCTAAAAAAGTAATGGCGTACTCTTGTTAGAAGTTATTAGATTAAAGCAAATATGTCATTGCAGATTGATACTAACCGACTATTTCATAATTATCCGGTAAGCAATAAAATTTTAATGTATGTAAATTTAAAAATACATGATGACTTTCTGCTACACTGTGAGTATAAGCATGTGTATTGGTCCCTCTGCCTTGGAAATATTTTCCACAAACCAAGCAGGCATATACATTGATTCGGGACAATGAAACAGAACATAATTTTTCGAAGTCAAAGTCTAAAAATTGACGATTAATTGTATCTAAGTAAGGACATAGCCGTGGTGCTTCCATTCGAGTCACTTTAACGTTTTCTGAAATAAATATAATATAGTTTCTAGGAAATAACATAGTTTCATAACCTCACCAAATATAAACAAATAACTTTGCCGTTGGTATTCCCGACATCTCGTATTTAATAATCCTTAGTAAAATTAAGGAATACAATGTTTGCCAAACTCACTTTCTTTTTCATTATCGAATTGCCTATCATTATTATCTAATTTACGTTTCCTTTGATTGCTCTGTTGGTTAGACGCCATTTTTACTGTGCGTCGAACAATGCGACAAACCATTAAACTTAAATACGAGTGAAACTAAAGTAGGTTTCATTCTCAAAAATCTATTCACATTCATTCAAAAACAAGATGGGCATTTGAAAAAAATAATTTTAAATGTAATATCACGAAGTTCGATTTATTTATTTAATTTATGTATATATATTTTTATAAAATTTTCAATTATTTCCGGCGAATGTGGCGCCTTGTATTAACATCGAGATTAATTGTATTCGTAATCGGAATCGTATTTATACACAAAGTATATGAATTATTATCATTTTTTGATACAATCGACGATACAAAGTTTTCAATTGAATTCAATCGATATATAAATCTTGTTATATCGTAGATATTTTTAACATATTTGAATCACGTCAATCAAAATTTATATGAACAACAAACGAAGGAGATATTTTCTTATCGAGTGATCAACGAATTCCAGCACGATATAATATATTAAAATAAGATTTGATTTAAAGTTTGTACTCGATTATGATAACAATGTAAGATACAGTAAGATAGAAAATAGAACGAACAGATGTTGGAGGTTTAAAATAAGTTACATATGTTTCGTCGTGTGTATGTATGTGTGTGTATATATTTGAAGACCGAAGAGAATGGCGCCATCTAGAGGAAAAGACAAATTCTTTTTGACCATAGAGTGGACGGACAGGGGAGCTAGCTAATCCCCCGCTCTCTCGTTCATCTCTTAGCCGATTACGAGAGAGATCGTTCGAATGCTGTGGGGACAGAGGTATCATTTGACAAACGTATCCTGAAGCATAAGATGGCTTCGTCGGAGGAATAATTTTTAAAGGATTTTTCGTGATAAGGATTTCGAGGAGAGGAAACGAAATCGTTCGATCGTGATGCGCGTCGCGGTCTCGCCAAGTCGTCGGAAGAAGTTGCCTCGTATCGAGAGCTTTTCGAAGAAGATACCTTGATCAAAAGCTTACATTTCGATCTACTGCTCTACACCGAGAAACGAATTGATTCTCGTCGAAAATATTCTCCATTGTTAATATGGCTATCATCGAAGAATTCGATTATCTTTGCCGTTTATGCGCGACCAAGACGGGCATTCTCATGGGATTACCGATCTTTGAGGCTGGCGATCAGATGCGTAACATCGATAAGAAAATCGCAGCATGCCTTCCCGTCCAAGTAAGAAGGTCTTCCGACATAATTCGCAATTCATTTTCTTTTTCTTTTTTGTTCTTTTTTTTCTTTCTTCTATCTTAATTATAGAGAGACCGAACGTCACGATATATAATTATACATAATAGATACACCATGCGATTACGTTCAATATCTTACTTTTGTTATTTTTTTTTTTTTTTTCAACATATTTTCTATTAAAAAGAGAATACCAATGGTGATACATTAATATATTTTTTTATTAAATTAAAAAAATTATTGATTTAGAAATAATCCTACCTTCGTTAATAGGATTTGCAAAACGTTCATTTTGATTAACTTCATTTTAATGTTATGCCTTATTTCTTTTTACTTTTTGATATTTCTTCCAGGTGTCAATAACGGATCAGCTTCCTAAAGTGGTATGCGAAGAATGCGCATACAAATTAGATCAATTGTTTGATTTTCGTGAAAAATGTTTACATACCGAGGGTATGTTTATGGAAATGTTAAAGGAAATTATCAAGGATGAAACAGTACATATATCGGAGCATGATTTAGAAGAGGTAGATGAAATGAGTATGAATAGGATCCAAAGGAATATAGATAGAATACAGAATAATATTGAAGATGTCCAAAATCGTACTAGTGTAGTATCTCATGAATCAGGAGAAACAACAATACATACTATGCAAGTTATGGATGAAATGGATTTAGCTGGTGACGAACAAGTTGTTAGTCAAGAAGACATCGGTCAGCAGGATCATGATATGGAGGTTACAGACATTGACTGTTTAGACGGTGAAACGGTCAGAATGGTCGATGAACATATAAGAGAAGTAATTTTCATTTTATTATCATTACAATGGAAAATAAAAAAATAAATAAAATAAATAAGTAGTACACTTCATGCATATTTACTATTGTACAATATTTATGATCATTTTCAGGTTTCAAATCATCAGATAGCAATGCACTTAGAAGAAGATATGACTGTGGTAGGGAATTTAACTGTAAGCGGACATTTGAGTCAATTGGGAATAAATTATGTGACTTCTATAAATCCAGAAACTGAAACTAGAGAACAGATAGTACATTACTGTGAAAATGTAAAATATGAATCAGTGCCTATAAAAGAAGAATATCAAAGTTTACAAGAGAGCTTAAATTCTGAAGATCCTACTCATGTATTAGAAAACAATGTAAGGTATATACAATCTTTTAAAAATATATTAATACAAGATTATTTTAAATTTCTTATTCTTTAAAGGTACCCACTGATGGGTTTCATTCCTCTCAGCCAGAAACAGAAAGTGAAATAGAGGAGACGACTGTCAGTGAAAATGAAGTTCGTAGAAGTATGGATACAAATGTATTACCCTCTACCAGCCAATCCAATACAGAAAATACAGAAGTCATTGTCGAGTATACTAAAGGAACAAAACATACTTTACTAGAATCTATATTAAATAATCCAACCGTCGATGAGACTGGTACTCATTGGTACGTGTGTCCTTTTTGTAACGAAGCTGCAATGGAAACAAATAATTTAGCAGCACATTTTGAACAACACTTTTGTTCATGTTCTTGTGGTTTATATTTCACAAGTGTAGAAGTGTTAAATATTCACAAACAGCAATGCAATTCATATAAAATAAAGATAGATAATAAAGAAATCAAGGTTATAGAGTCAGAATTGGTTCCATCGCAAAGCAGTGACAATGCGGATATTCAAAAAAAACAATCTACTGTCAGGCAAAAATGGACACCAAAAATTTGTACTCAGTGTGGTAAACAGTACAGAACCAATTATAAATTACAAGAACATATGCGCAAACACACAGGAGAAAAACCTTTTCAATGTCTGACTTGTGAGAAAGCATTTCGTAGCAAGATAGGTCTTGCACAACATACGGCAACCCATACTGGTCAGTTTGATTACAATTGTTCAACTTGTGGCAAAGGATTCCAGTGTAAAAGCTATCTGATTGTCCATCAAAGAGTTCATTCGGACTTAAAACCTTATCCATGCAGTACTTGTGGACAAAACTTTAAAACTAAGCAATCCTTATTGGATCATCAGAATAGGCATCTGGGTGTAAAGCCTTATATGTGTGAAATTTGTGGTAGAGGTTTTATAACTAAAGGTCTTTGTAAGAGTCATCAGAAAATACATTCGGGTATGGATAATCGACAATACCCATGCGTAGTGTGTAATAAAATGTTTGTCAGTAAAAGTTATCTTAATACACATTTGCGCATACATACTGGTGAAAAACCCTATTTATGTGAAGTATGTGGTAAAGGATTTTTAACGCGCGTTGATCTTAAAATTCATTCCACCATGCATACTGGGGAGAAGAGCTTTAAGTGTGAAATGTGTGGAAAAGTTTTCGCTAGAAGGGCAGCTTTACGATGTCATAGAAGATCGCATACAGGAGAAAGACCGTATAGATGTGATGTTTGCGGTAAAACGTTTACTCAATTTAGTCCAATGGCTATACATAAACGTTTACACACTGGTGAAAGACCATATGAATGCGATGTGTGTGACAAAGCATTCGTATCGCGATCAACTATGATGTGCCACAGAAAGAAACACCATATTCCTGTAACGCCTACACAAAAAGATGTTTTAGTTTCTAATGAGGATGTAGAAGTGAAACATATTATATCAACAGAAATAGTGCTTAGAGAATCACACGAAGGAATCCATATTACTGCTGATTGAAAAAAAAAAAGAAACTGAGAAAATCTAAAATATAAATTGAAATTAACAAAAATAGGAAAAGGTAGGAAATAACAGATTTAATTTGTATTTATCATATAAAGATATTTAACCTGCATTTATTCGTTACTCTATTGTTATAGGCACCATGCTATGTCTTGGGACATGTAATATATTGTAAAAGTTTATGCAAGAAAAATATTTTTTCAAGGATATTATTTTATAAAAATTCATATGCTTGCTTAAATTCAAGGAATGCAGGTTCAATCATATCTTTCATTCATATATATTGCAGAATTGATATTAAAATAAAATCTTATATACTTAATGTCTATGAAGTCAACTATCTTCAATTTGGGGTTCCATTAAAAGAGAAAATATGAGTAAGTTTCTTAAATAGACGATCGCAGTAAAATACTTCAACGTGTCTATGAGTCCTCTCATTTACCACATACAAAACACATACTTTCTGAAAGTGCTTTAAAATGAAGAGGATTATTACAGTTTTGATATATTTTATATCTTTCAATAAGATAAAATAACAAATAAATCAAATAAAACTTACATGGATTGTATTTTTTTCCTCATAAAACTAAAAAAAAAATTATTCGCCAACTTTGAAAAATTCTGCTAGGTCACATATGACAAGTATAATAATTTATTATATTTAATCTGCCATTTTACATTTTATATGTTTGAAATGTATTTAAACAAATGAAACATATAAAAAATGTATTTATTTTGAACTCAATCATGATGTATTGTACAAAGTGAACTATGTTTAATATTTTAATATGTCTGCAAAATAAATCTTCAATTTTGTATCTTATATGCATAAGATTTATTTTCATGTTTTTTATTGTTATATTGTAAAGTCATATTATCTTATTTTACAAAATAAAATAATATTCTCGTATTCACAAAAATAAAGCATAAAATAATAGTATTTAGCTGAAATGTATAGATCTTCTTTTTATAAAAAAAGAAACTCTCAAAAGGTAATTGTGTTTTATATGTAACACAGATTTTTACATAAAAATAAAATTAATTTTAAGAATATCAAAAATACATATTTTTTTATTTTATAGATAACTTATTTGTGCTTTTTTGTTTTACTTATCTTATAATTTCTCATTCCTATTGCAATGGCTTTCAGCACTATACAAAGTAGCAATTGTGATATATACTTAATAAAATAACTGATTATATTTGTAAAATTATTATGATTGTACTGTTATCATTAAGGAAGTCCTTTGGCTGCAAATATATGAACTTCACATTTTTTTCTGAGTTTTCTTTAGAAATATTAAACCCGCATATATTTGTAGAAACTGCATTTTCATGATACTAATTTCAAAATATTTGATACAATAATATATGCATACACACACATATAAAATATGTTATCTCAATATATTTTTTCGTACAATTTATACAAAATATTTTAATATAGTACAATATTTTGCACCATACGATTTTGTGTCACTGAGGAAAATTGTGTTTAATGCATTTTCTTATAATTCTAAAATGATTAACAATATTTATTTCATGTATAAATTATAGTATTAAACATATTAAAAATTATTTTAATTTCAAACAATAAATATAACAAAATTATTCAACTCGGTAGAAAAATTTATATTCTTATACAAAAAAAGATATGAAAAAGAAAACAATGCTACATATTGCATAAAATTCAGGAATGAATTGTGAAAAAATTATAACTATATATATATCTATTGTATTGTATATCGATTTATACTTATTTTTGTATAACGTAATAAAGATGAAAGAAAATTTAATAGACAATTTTCTATTTAAAAAAAATTGTTTTATTTTATGATAATATTAATAATAATTACATAGTGGCACGAATAGCTACATGGATTTTAGATTTCACACGCAGTTACAATCTAAATCAATATAACAAATGTTGCAGAACATACAAATATATATATATATATATATATTTGGTGTAATTAAATCCAACCGTAAATTTCAACTGTTTTATTGTTATCATCATGTTTGCTAATCATCATATACATATAATATAAATGTGTATATATGATAAAAGATTTTGTAATTGCTACCTGTGTTATCTACATCATCATCTACAATTGACAATGAATATTTATTCTATGATTTAACATTAACTATCTATGCAAGGTATCGATAACAATGCGTGTAATTATCACCTCATTTTATCTCTATTATACATATATATAGGACCCCTGTAGTACTGCTCATGATAGTCAACTAATTTCCATTGACTTCAATGATTTATTGCTGTAAATTATGAAGCATACACAATACTTCTCTCACGTCTATTGATGCAGCTTCGTAATTACAAAATGCATATAAAATTGTAAATAGCGCTGATATAAAAAAAAGCTTATAGAAAATTTTAATATAATATAAAGTACAAAATACGTCTATTTTTGATAAATTTCCGAAAATTCCACTTGAACGTAGAATATCAACTATTTGATTAGATAGGTATTGTGCCTTTTAGTATTTTTCATTTTTACACATTATTATGATTTAAAAAGCATGCACACAGGGGTCCTCCCTATAATCAATTACATTAATAAATCTTATCAATAACGTTATATATTTATATTACAAAGCACCAAGTCTAACGTGTATGTAATATTTATATATAGGGTGTCACTTAGCAAATGCATTGCACTGAACTGTAAAATAGATCATTTCCAAAGATTTCTTTATTTAATTATTTTAAATTACTAAAATATAATTTGTGCTTTAATATTTTATTTTAATAATAATCAAGTTATTATAAACGTTGTTTTTTGTTTTGTTTTGTTTAAGTAGAAGAAATATAATATTATACAGAAAGATAAATTTTAGCACAGCCACAAGACTAATCACAGTTTAACACAGAAATATATCATTTAACACCCTATATATTCGTCTATTAATTACATAATTATAATAGATAATTAACTTATATAAGATATATTAGAAATAATTTAAATAATTTACGACACAAATCATCAATATGAAATATTTAGTAGAATTAAACATATTAATATTTTATTATCAGTGCACCATAAATGTTTACTTGTAACTATATACCCCTAATAAGTTAAACATACGTACATTGCGCGTATAATAATGCATTTAAATCCTTCAAGTGTGAATATATTGATCCCAAAACTGACTTTTAAATACTAAGCTTATATATAAACTTAGCATAGTGTCACAGCATTTTTTAAATTCAAAGTAGTAATTCTTATAATGTATAAATTAATTTCAACAATCCACATAAGCAATAACATTCTATATAAAATTTGATTTAGATAATAATTTAATTATAATTTAAAAATAAGAAAATAAAAACAATTAAATATATGTACGTAGTTCGACGAAGTTCGTTATTCCTGATTCTATAATGCAAACATACATTATAATTTAATAATTAACAGAGGGAATTTAATGCTAAACATTTTTATTACAAAATTAAGAAATATTGATGATGCTTTTATACTTTGCATTTCCTGTTAATTAACAAAATTGTTATTATCGTTTATTTTCGATTTTCATGCTGTGTAATAAACACTTTTTTATGCTAGCATAAATATGAAAACAAAAATTGTGAAGATGATATATATGTCAAATTATAATAATATTGACAAGTTAAAAATATCTATATGAATTACATTTCTCAATTTAGGAAGCTGGAGAACATATCACAGCTGAAATTAGGAAATTTGATGGTATACTCATCAATAACAGACAAAAAGCAAAATCGATATTGTCAATAAATTCTTTATTTATACATATCTCTGTTAGGAATTACGAAATTGTGAATTTATCTAGTATTTGTTTTTTCAACATATATTATGCGTTGTTAAAAGCAGTAACAGCATTACTTGATTTGTATAAATTTGTGATAGGAATCCAGATAAATTTACTTTAAATTATAGACAAAAAATATAAGCTCAATTGTTGTGCAAAAAGTGTATGAGGGCAACAATGTAAAGCAAATGCTTTTGTAGACAGCTTATTAACCATTTTACTTCTACAGAATGGAACTCTATAGAATATTATAATATTTATTTACAAACTATATAATGTAAAGTTTTGTTATGTTGTTATGTGAGAAAAGGAAGAAAGTGCATAGCAAAATAGTGTCAGGTCATATTTATCTCACTATTAAGTAGTGGTGATATATTGATGCAACTTTCAAGCAAAATATTCTGTCATATTTTGCAATTCTGTATCTTGACAGCAATCTTTCTTGTGTATTAAAGATTCTTAATCTCGGCTATCACTTGTACACTGCCATCAATTTCTATCATTTCACTATATCATTCTAATAGTGTAACGTTCACCGATGTACAGCAAATTACTTTTCCATGAAATTGCAGTGAATTTATTACGTTATTCACAATGATAATAGTGACGTAAACCAGTTAGTCCATCAGTCTTTCTCTCATTTCGATTATCTGTCATGGATCATTTCTTTATACTCATAAAATATACATTCACAATTGTTTTTTTTTTTGGTGTCTGTGGTGGTAAAAATTTCTTTAACAAAGAAATACAATAATGCTTATACATAATATATCTGTTATTAACTGTTCTAAAATCTACGTTATACATAAAGTAATTAACTGGTATGATGTAATAAGATAAAAATATTTGGACCTCTTCTGACATTCGTATTATCAGATTCATATTGTAATACTTTTTAGAAGAATTATTATATATGGCGAATACTTTAATAACGTTCGTAAGTGAAATTTTTTATTATTGCATCGATGGACTATCAACTATTGTGATATTAATTTGTATCATCTTAATAACCATCATTAAATAATGAACTTTCGTGACTCATGACTATTGACTACTTTTGGACTCAATATTAAATTTTGATATATGATATACATAGTAATTTTCTTTATGTGTAATAAGCCCATCTCAAAATAGCATGACACGATTAGACCAACCACAGACACTGAAGACAGCAGTTTCTTTTTATTATATTATTCAATTCTTAAGTCCTCATTTAATGTTTAAGGTCAGTGTTAAGCAGCCCTACATGGAAAAGTGATCATATACATGTCTTGACACCTTATGTTAAATGTCCATGTCTGTAATACCGTTTAATAGTACAGTTCAATAACATTAGGATATACATTTCTTCAATCACTCTTCCTATACTCCATCAAAGAAAAATGGGACTTTATTTTACAAGTAATAATAATTGCATCATCATACAAGATGAAACTTCATTCTAATGATTTTAAATAAGATTTAAATATACAAATAATGTAAGAAACGAATTTTAATATAAATTTAAAGAATGCTTAAGATATGCTCTTTTTACTAATAGTCTTTCTGAAAAGAATTCCTGCTATTACACAGGTGTTTGGAAATCAATTATTTTATCGATCAATTGGACAATTTCTGCAAATAGATGCATTTTATATTAATTAAATCAATAATAATAATGCATCTACAATTAAATACGTAAACAAAAACAATTATATTTGCGCACATATGATGTTATTGCTCCAACAATGCAGCATTGGTAAATGGCTCCAAACGTTGATTATTGTAATCAATTTCGCACCATCATCACCGGATTCATTAAATTTAAGTATACCACCCTAAAATTAATTCCATTTAAATACTTAAACTTATTCCAAATATTAAGAGAAAGACAGTTGGAATCGCATACATGACATAAAAAGCATGAAATAAAAATGAATTAAAACAGATATATTAATATCGTATGTGTCTTAAAAAAAATTAAAACCTAATTTATGTATTTATGTAAAGATAAAAAACTAATGTAAGTTTTTCTATTCATGTATTTTAATTGCAATCATAAATTTGCTTATAAATAATATCTATATAGAAGAATTAATTATTTAAAAGAATTTTGTACATTTTTAAAATAGTTGTATATAAAAATCTCTTCACATAACTTACAATGCTACTTCACGGTGAGTGTTTGTTTAATATGGCGCATGAGGTGACTTCCAACATCATGCACCTCAGGCCATTGATTGAGCACGAACACTATACCCAATACAACGAATGTGGTCGTTAGTATGCGCACCCTGCACATGAAACAATGAGGCTTAGTACAGCTGTAACAAACGCGTGAAAACAAAACAAAACAATGAGTGAGCAAAATTGAATTTTCATGTATGATGATATCCCTGCTGTCTTAAATATTTATATATATATAATTATATATATATATATATATATATATATATATATATATATATAACAATTTATGTACATATAACAACTTTTTTATAACAATATATTCAAAACAGCAAAAAGGGGTTAATTAATCATAGGTGATACCTACTATTGCAATGCGTATTTAAAAAAAAAAAAAACGTTAATAACCATGAATTGAACATGATATTTTTTACATGAGAAAACGATTGACGAAATTACTAACTAAAAATTTGTATAAAAAGATTACATAAGTAAATATTGATAATGAATGATGTTACCTGGTTCTAAGGAATGGCATCATAATACCAGCACCTGTTGCAACAAGGAGTAAAACAACTTGCAGTACTGTTAACACTACATTTATCAACTTCACAATCATTGCCCTTGCACTACTATGGTCAAGACCTTCTAATGTAACATACTGTTGATGCTGTTGCTGTTGATGTTCCATTTTACATATTTTTGTTTGACAACATTCTAACATTTCGTGTATGTCTCTTAAACGATCTTCACTCTGATATTGTACTTTTTCTTCCATATCTGTAATTGTTTGTTTTAAATTTTCTACTTCATTCTGATGGAGTTCGGTCAGATCATTGATTTGTTCTTCAAGACGATCACACCGAAAACGTTCTTCTTGTAGACCATGTGACAAATATGCTACTTCTTGCTGTAAAGCCTAAATGAAAGCATTATTTCATATAATTCTTATTTTCTAATTTCATAATAGAAATAATGAAAATCAGGCATTATTTAAATTAGATACTCCCTATAATAAACGAACCTTTAAGCCATCTAATTTTTCCCTCATCCGTTCAAGGCTGTCTCTGTGTTCTTGAAGTTCCGAGAAGATGGATTTGAAACTCAATGCGGCATTATTACTGTGACAAGTATGTGTTTGACCTCTACTACCTGGTCCACTCTCGCTCGTTACACTAGAGCATTCTGAACCTTCTTCTGATGGAAATTTCATTGCCGCAGCGCTGTGTGTAGATCCAAGACTACAGCCACCAGGTAAAGTAGCTGATCCATGATGAGTTTTTTCTTCTTCAACACTACCATTATCACCATTACCTGCATGTGGTGTATCGTTTACATAAAAAGTTGAGCCATCTGCAGAGACATAGAGGTTGCAAGTTAGATCGTTATCCAATACCAATATATAAACTCTACTAACAACTAACACTAGTTGTTGCTGTCTTTCTATTCTGTTTCAATATTATAAAAATATGTTTCTGAATAAAACGAATATATAACAAAAGTAGAACTATATGATTAGACAAAGAAGACAATTTTTTTTTAATATATATACGTATATATATTACAATGTCATTTAATAAAAATCATCAAGGTATCATTTTTAATAGTATTGGATAACTACTATTAAAGAAAGCATTATAGAAATGTACAATTCACACAAGCAACCAAACACCTTATAATAAAATTATCATTAAATTAACAAATAAAGTTAAAAATATAAGTGCTAAACTATGAAGTTGATACTAATTTTATATACTGGAGCTTCAGAAATTTGTTAATCACTTTAACAATTAAAATGATAATCTACAATATAAAACATTTACAAAACAATTCTTTTTGTAATAACTTTTAACATATCTGTAAGATCACAAGATACTGAATGTAAATAAACACAATAACACATTTACTATATAATACAAAATATTGAAGTGAATAGAAAAGATTATATACAGAATATAAAAACATGGAATAGATAGACGCAAAGTGAATTTTGGGTTGTGACATATTACTTACTACTCTCAACTGCCATGATAGCGCAACATATCAAAAAATATTTATTTTAAAATATATATACATAATTCATATATAAATTTGAAAAAGAACATTTATTTTTCTTGGAACATATATCATGGATCCTTTAATATGCTAAGATTTATTTTCAAATAGGGTTAAATCAGACAATAGTGCAATACTTAGAAAAATTATATATTAAATATAATAAAACATATATCAATAGTTGAATTTACATTAGAAGAAATGTATATTCTACTGTATGTGAAAGTGCATAGTACCAGATAAAGTCTTATAAAATATCGTATTGTTAAGGAAGTGCATGTTCTACATAACTACTTATCAAATTACATTTTAATTTTAATTATAAGCTGAACAAATATTATATAATTTGAAACTTACAATAAAATTTGTAGCAATATTTTGAGATATAGCAAAGTATCATAAAATAAGTATTATAAATATTACTCACGTGATAAAGTGTTTATATTGTCAGCACTCCCAAATTTATTTTTAATAAGATGTGCAAACTCCCTTGGTTTTGACATAACACTCCTAAAATAGAAGTCAATAATTCAAAACAATCTGATAGTAAAAAACTAGACTAGCTGAAGTTTAAATATCGTATCTATCATACAGATAGTAATTTCATAAATTGCATAATAATATAAGGCATATTATCTTAAATACTTCATCTACATGAATACATACATAAAATAAAGAAATATTTTAAAGTATACAATTTGCAAGAAAGAAGCAGTTTAGTATTATTAGAACGTGTACATAAACATATTATAAAAGTAAACAATAATTAATATTTGACGAAAACTTTTGAATAAGTAGGGCTTTTTCTAACCTCAACTGTATATACAATCTTTATATTTTCTTTTGATATATAATAATTGTAGAAAATTAAATCTTAATTAAATTAATTAATAACACATAATGAATAATAAGTATAGTTGGATCACAATCTATTTTTATCATAACACTCACCCTGAAAAACCAGTGATTCCGTCTCTAATATTGCCACCCACATTTCTGGAAGGGAGTCTCAAATTAGAAGAAAAAATCACTCTCTATACTTAGCAATGAGTGTAGAGGATAGAGAAAACAAAATGTGAACACCAACAGACACCATATCATAGAATCAAATTGACATGAGTTTAATTTGTGCAAAATCCTTTTGCACATTAGCAAGAAGCTATATTATATATCATGCAATGTGCATAGTGATGCTCATGTATATATAAAACATGCTATGTTAAAAAATAATATCCATTATACAAGAAACATCATAACTTTCTGTTTACTTGAAGTATAAAGATAAGCAAAAATCTATTTATAAGAACTTTAACTACTTATACTATAAAGCTAATACAAATTTAATTACATAAATATAAATATTAAAATGGAATTTCGTACTTTAATCCTTGCCCCATATCACGAAGCACTTCTCTTGGTTGTCTATGACTTGCAGGTGCACCATTCATTTCATAATTTTTTAATTTTTTTTGATAACTGTCCAACTTTTTTTGTAATTGAGAAATACTATTTGCCGATTTTTGATTTTTCTTTTCGAATACTGTCTTAATTCTAGTTAATTGTTGTTTATCCGCATTTGCAGCCAATTTCAAATATTCATTAACATTTTCTACAAAGAATATATAACGACATTAATTTCATTAAATCCAACATCATAGTAGTATAATAATATTAGTAAACATGAGAAGTAATTCACCATCACGAGTTGTTTGTTCAATACGTATGAGTTCACGTGTTTTAGCTATTTTATTTTGAATATGTTCGATTGCTTGTCGAACTCGTGCAGCGCTTGAGTCCACATCATCACTTATTAATTCAGAAGAGCCATTAGATAGGAACGATTGCGTGGTATGATATTGTTCCTACAAATAAACATTATATAATATGAAATACATTTCTGAAATAATATAATGTCTTAATTATTAGATTAATATTACACATTATATTTTAATGTAATATTTGATATTTTCGTTCTATATATTTTTGTAATTTAATATTATAATATTAAACACAGTGTATAAAGAAAAACTCTTTCTTGATACTAATTAAGACTTTGAGTCTCATTGAATTTACTAATAATACTATATAAATAATTCTTCATTCTTTAATCTATGATATTTATTACATTGTTATAAGTGGTGATCTTGTAATCTTATACAAAAACCAATGCAAATACAATAGCGTTTTATCACAAAATGTGCTGGTGTAAAAATATCATTATTATTATGTGACAAATAATATTGTGTTAATGTTCAAATAACATTAAGAATATAATAACTTATATATTTAATTATAATTCAACATAATACGTACTCCTTCATCATCGGTTGGAGGTTGAACATTTGGCACAAACTCATCTAGTTCGGCAGTGATTGGATTGCTATTTGATTCATCCATAACTTCCCCCATACGGATTATAGTACCTGGTGATCTTTGTCTACTGCTACCTTTCATGCTGAAGCTACTCCCACAACCACCACAGCTGCTACCACTGCCTGTGCTACCCTCTCCTGTCTGGTAGCTATAAAAAAGGAAGACTCATATAATATTCCATTCCAATTATTAAGAAAATTCATTACTTTAATTTGATTAAAAATTAATAACTTACATTGGAGCATTACGAGCTTTTGATGTATGTTCCAAACTAGCTGACTGTTGGTGATGCGCTTGAGATACAGACGTATTTCCTCTAGTAGGAGAAGTGCTACGTGAGCTGTTCTTACTTGACGAAGTCAACATCAAGCTAGCCATTCCTTTCTTCTAATAAGGCTTATTACTATGGTATTTGACAAATGCCACATGTTGCACTGAATCTAGTCATATAGACTTTTTATTAGAAATTTTTATCAGATGGCTCAGGATAAGATAAAAGATACTCTCAATACAAATCATTGATATCTATAGACAAATACATAAATGTTAAATACAAAAGGTTAATATATATGAATCATTCCATATTATAAGCTGTCAATTCTATCTATATAGTAATAAATATGAATGTATTAAAAGATAAATCCATAATACTAATATATCTTATCATAAGAAATTTTTTCCTTATTATATGAATTTTTATCAAGATAAAATAAATATCAAATAAATATATATGAAGATATGGAATGCAAATATTCAATATTTTTAAAGGCTATTAAAAATGACTAGAAATATAAATACGTTATCTTAATAGAGTTATACAACTTTTTTTAGTGGTATCTAGTATAGAACAACCTTTGACCTAATCTAACTGAAGAGTCATTGTGATTATCATAATACAAGAACGTGACGCATAACGGCTTATATAAAAATGATTTCAATGATCGATCAATAAAACAAAAGAACAATAAATTTCTTTAGCAGCGATATTACATTAAAAACAAATCGTTCACATGTAATTTAATATATTATAAGATTGCAATTATTATGCGAGATTTAAATATATTGAATTATATACATTTAAAAATAAGAAATTCAACTATAGTTATAGCATTAATATCGATATATGACAATAATTAAAAAAAAAAAGAGAATATGTTTGAGAAACAAATGACTTTTTAAATTACCATTTCTCTTATGTAAAGATAAAACTTTTCAATCAAAAATAGAATTGGCTTTGTTCCTTCCTGGTTGTTACAGAAGAGAACACACAAGCAACAAATATCATGAAAATTCATACACCTTAATGTTCGTTATTAACTTTCTCTCAATCGTTAAAGCGTCGAAAATGGAGCCATACGAGTAGAATTTTTTATATTTTCACTAACTTATGGCACGCCGAGATAATAGCCACAGTCTTACTGCGGACACGTAAAACGGTATATTATTAGTTGTGCGTTCGTTTAAACCTGTAGTAACCTATATCGTCCCACCCCTTATAGACTACTTCATTATAAAAGCAAGACGATTTTCAAATAAAAACAAACTTTTTGACCTGTCAAGTCGCACGCCCGACTTCCACACACATTCTCTCTCTTTCTCTCTCACTCTATTCTCTTATTCTTCCTCTCTCTCTCTCTCTCTCTCTCTCTCTCTCTCTCTCTCTCTCTCTCTCTCTCTCTCTCTCTCTCGCTATCTCACTCTCTTCCTATTTTTTTCCAATACGACTATACGCAAAAATAATATATCGATAAAACTAACTCACCTTCTTTTATTTTACAATGGACGTTCGTGGTTGTAGCATGTTCTCATTTAATTCGATATAATAATGTCACACAGAAAATATCAGTAATATTATTTCTTTTTTACGAATAATAATTCTTTATCTTTTCCTTCTGACGTTGCTCCGTTTTCTTTATGCCTTTCCGTTACCTCCCTATATCTTCTTTTACCTCTTCACTAGATTAATAGTCAAAGAATCGTTATCGTATTCGTAATAACTTTCCACGGGTGTGTCATTGTCGCGATTCGTCACTACTTCTATGCGACGACGTTAAACGATATTGTCGGGAGGTTTGAGCGACGTCGTTCGATCGTATACGATATCGACGCTACTAAACACTCATTCAGAATCTTTCGGGTGCACGCAGTAACGGGGCGCATACGATTGTTCCCGCGCGCGCGCGCGTATACGTACGTACATAATATACTAACACACACAATCTCAATACAGAGAGGCACAAATTATATACAACACGCAGTATGTCCAGGTTCTTCGAAAGTCTCTCATTTCGCGGTGTAATACGTCGGACCGCAGAATGACAAGTGCAGGAGGTAGAAGAAGAGGGAAGATAGATGATGGGCCTTGCACGTAGGGAGGAAGATGCCTCGATGAATCTATCGAGTTCTAGGGATAATGGCCGCTGTTACTAGGGACACGCGAAGTTATGCGCTTACCGCAGTATACGCCAGTGTTGTATGTACTTTGTTCTATTCTTCGTTACCTCTATTACATTATTATTTATAAACATTATTTACAATTTTATAATTTTTTCTTTTCTTCTCTTTTTTCTTTCTTTCTCTCTCTCTCTCTCTCTCTTTTTTTTTAATATAAAAATACACATTCCCCGCGCGAGGACAAGGGGGATATAGGTATTTTATCGTTAAGAATATTCTTAGCAAAAATTGATTTCAAAAAGGATTATTTTTTGCGAAGGATGATTGTTCTCCATCTTTAAAGATTAATATTACGTATTAATATTTACAAAATTATAATTATTGAATGTGATATGTAAGGATATAGTACAGAAAAACAACAAAATACATGATTTCACAAATACCAGAATAAAACTTATTTACATGTTCGTCAGAATTTATGCAATATTGTCTTTTATGGCACACAACTGACAAAGATTCCAGTGTTTCGTTTTCCAAGATATATCATTTCAATAGAAAACCGTATCGTATAATTAACGTAATAATTACGGCACTGTCCTTATACATCGCACGAACTTTGTCGATTTTCGAGGACAAACGCCATTTGTTTTTTTTTTACATTTAGATTCCGCGTGCTTCGTTTTCTAGAAGTAGTGTTTCTCATTACGTCACGTAACATATTATTTTCATATATAATTTTCTTGTTTTACTGAAAAAAAAACGTAGATCGTTAGAAGATAAAATCAAATAGAATCACATAATAGAAATAAATACGTGTGTTTTCAAAAATATCGTTCATTTTATTCCCGACTCAATTCCTTTAATTTTTTTAACAACGAATTGCCGAACGAATCTCTATATTGTGGACTTGTGGAATTCAACAAACTGTAGGGCGTTTCAAAATATTCATTTCCCTTGTTCGAAGCGTCGTCGTGTTTGTTTCCAACGATTGTAAAACCTGCACTGGATAATTCAATGCAAAATTTTAAATTCTCCAATGTCGTTAAATTGAGATAGATAACTTGATTCGTACTGCACAATCTATCGGATAATTTTACGTCGTTCACGTGATTCTTGATATCGTTGATGACAGCCTGTGCTTCCAATTTCCATTGTTCCTCATCTAATATCTTATCCTCATTCTCCATATTTGTCGTTTTTAATAACTTTATTATTTCATTAATATATTTCCATAATAGCAGGTTAGAATTATTTTGGATATTTATCAACAAATATTTAGCAGTGTCACAATTCGATTCTTGGCAATCGAGGAAGGAAGGATAGTTCCGTGCCAAAATCGTGTTTTTATCACACGACGCAACACGTGCACAGGTTAGATTCAGGGTCAAAGACCACGATTGGCAATTGCGTAAGTTTATTCGTGGGTTATTTCCGTTTAAATGGTGGCTACAGTGTCGTCGTATTTTTAAAAATCTTGTAAAAACTTTGACAGATATTACTATCCTTGACATTGACAACTGTTTTATGCAAAATGTCGTAATACTGATTCGTGTACGTATGTATTTATGTACCAAACTACTACATCTGCATTTCTATACGTGATGTCTTCTTTTATCATATATCGCGTAGTCATGGTTACGATACATCGAACGCCGTGACGTAGATACATCACACATGCATATATCTAATTATATATATATATATGTGTATGCATAAACACAGATATATGCATAAGCAATATAAGTTACTTGATAATCGAACTGATAAATCAAAGACTTATCTTCATACGTTTGATGTAGCAAGTGATAATACAAGTTAAAAAAATTTCCGTCCTAGATGACGTCGTTCAAAGAGCGAAATTTAAAATTTTTCCAACAGAATTTATCAATAGCTAGGTTATATTGTTTTCTTGACAAGTACATTCGAAATACATCTGTGGTAGAAAAAGTTAACGCTTCGAAATGTAAAATGATAGGTATACGATATCTTATCAATTTGAATAAACACAAGTAATCATTTATGTCAATAGCAAGGTTGTACCAATTTGTAATTTATTCAGCTCGGTAAGATCTTCAAGTAAAGTATAAATAAACTAATGTAAATTTGTTTTAATTGTTTAAATCGATTTTATTTCTCTTGATTTTTGTTTTTATTTTTCTTTCTTTATTATTTTTTTTAATATTGCATTATTCAAATGTAGCGCCGTAGAATTGATCGAAGAAGCACAGAAATCGAACACACCCTCGATTTTGCACATCAGTGACGTCCTCATTCATCGCCCTTATTAGTTCGTATATTTACCACATCGAAGAGTACGTCGCTTCAGTCGCTCACTCTGCCACGTAATGTTGTGTGTGCCGTTTATAAGTTGCGTTTGTGAAAAGATTTACGTAAAATTTATTGTTAATGTTTGCGATGTGCGGCCGTTTAATCGAGAAAATATAAGATCGATCGATCTTCATTGTGAGAACCTCATCGAGGAGGTAAGCCGAAAGATTAGCGATTGAATTCGAATTGAATCGAAGGGTGTCCGTCAGGCACGTCGGTCTGCTTTTTACTAGATGACGTTTTAACCTTTCGAGCGCGTGCTCAAAAGCTCATCTAGATATCCTACTTTGTCTGAACGGAAAAAATCTAATTGTAGGAAAGATTTCTTTGTGTAAAAATTTAAATGATCAATATTGGAATATTTAATCCTTTCCGTGAACATTTCTAATTTCTGTATAACTGTCATAATTATTGAAAGGTCAGCTGATGACACGATACTTAGATGACCCGAACATTATTTTGCTTTTATTTCTTTAGTCTCAATTCCATTGCTAAATGTGACGATACTGTTGTTTACGTCTTTCTTTGTTTGAAACATCCATTAATAATAATTGTCTTGAATTTTCTCTTTTTATTTTCATTCATTGATCATGAAATGCTCTATTTATTATTTTCTTCTAGAAAATAGAGTTTAATTATATTTTATGAACTTTCATTTTTTTTTCTTTCTACCATTATGAAGTATAATTATATAAAGAATACTTCACATTTAATATATATATTATAAGTATACATTTACCTCTAAACAACATCTTAATGTGATTGTATAAATATCTTTTTTGTAATTTTTGATGATAATAATTGTAAATATGAAAGATATTGTACTAATTAAAAAAAATATATATATGAAACTTTCTTTATGATGAACACTACTTTTTTTTTTATATATTGATTTCATAATAAAAGTTATTAATAGTATTAAAGATTTATTGCTACTTTTTTATACTTTTTGTAAAACATCTGATTGTATATTTCATCTTGTTTCAGTGATTTTTAAAGAAAGAACAACATGTCTCATCCAAGTGATTATCAGTATCAGTCATATGTAGATCCTAATAATTCTTTAAAAAGTGAACGGCTACCAATAGTAAATGGTCAATCTACTGTTAATCAGCATATACAAAACGGCATGCAATCACCACATTCTAATCTAACTGGTATGTGTATGTTAATATCAGATATGAACTTTATTTTTAGAAATAAGCATCAGTATCTTATTTGTATATTATTTAATGATTTTTAGGTACACCATCATCGCAATCATCTCGTGATCCATCAAGAGAAACATCGAGAGATCCATCTCCAACTCAATATTTACATAATCAATATAGACCACAATTACCAAGACCTCCTATGCCACCGATTAATGGACAGCAAAATATGCATCCGAATGTTAGGCCTCCTTTATTAACTGTCACACAAACACAACAATATAATCCTGCCACAATTCCTTACTCCCATAACCAATTCAATTCTAGTGCCACAAATATTGCTCCTCTGAATAATACAGGCAATGCTTCTTCTGCATTTGTTAGTTTGTCTTCGAATGTACAAGGAAGTCAAGATATTAATTCACATAATATGCCTTCTATAACTCAAGTCTCACCAACAAATTCAAGTCATAATACATTATCGGAAACCGATGCTAAAAGGGGAACTGCTAATTTCCCTTCCACTGAATCTACTATAACTGAAAGGACACCTACTTCTCAGTCTACAGGCCTATCAAGTAATACAAGCTATGTACCTGCAATATTTGAAAACTTTGATAATGCAAGTCAAAAGCCACCTCCTATTATGCAAAATCCATCTGGACAATCTCTGGAACAATCTAGCATGAATGTATCTCCATTTAATCAGAGTGGTCGGAATGAATCTTTGAATATACCTACAACTACTCAAAATCAAGATGTTATGCCACAATTTCTAAATCCTAGCAATTCTCCTCAAATGATGAATCAACGCAATCCTAACTCAACAGTTTTGAGAAATATACCTCAAAATGTTAATTCTGAGAGACAGTCTGTAAATTTTGCATCGTCTCAAAATTTGCAGAGTTATTTGTCCCACCCTAAATATGGAAGTCAGCAAAATATTTCAAACAGTCCACAGAATGTACAAGGCAATACACCAAATGTGCCACCATTTGCGCATAATTCCAGCGCTAGTATGCAAAACTTATCTGTTAAACAGCAACAAACTCAACATATTCTTCATAGTCCAAATATATCTGCACCAAGAAACATTACAGGAATTAACGATAATTTAACATCGCAATCAAGAGTACAGTCTCTACATTCATTACAACCAACAGTACAAAATCAGACATTTGGCAGTCATGCAGATTTACTTGGGCAGGGATCAACTTCTCAAATGAGTCATAATATGTATGGTAGTCAACCAAATTTAACTAGCCAAAGAAATTATGCGCAAAATTATTATGGAACACAAATGCCACCAAGCACTGCCAATATCTCAAGCTCTGTAATGACACCTCCAAGATTTAGTGAACCTTCTAATAATCCTGGTCTATCTTCTATTAGGCAGCCAATAACTATGCCACCCCCAGCAGGACAGCATATGGTATGAACTGTAATCATATATACAGGGTGTTTCAGCTAGAGGAAGCCGTCTATAACATACATAACATTATACTATTATATATATAAACTATTCATATTATGTATATATATATACATAATACATATATATATATATATATATATATATATATATATATATATATATATATATATATTAACTATTCATAACATACCTCTTTTTAAACTATTCAAAGTATGCCATACAAGTTTGTCGCATTATAAAAAATAAAGAAAATATTTAGGCAGCATCCATTAGCTCAAACACCCTTATATATATTTAATTTTTTTTATAAATTATATTTAGCTATATTATTTTTATATCGTTATATTCATTAATAGGGTAAATATGATGTACAACAACCATATCCTGGACGATTATCTAATATTCCTTTAGATCCTATGTCTACAAGATATCCTGGATCATATCCTGATCAAATGAATCAACTAAATAGACAAATGAATACAATGTCAGTTACAAAAGCTGGTTATAATAAAATATGGGTAAGTTAGTTATATTTCAGATACTTCTGCTTTATAAAACTACCAACTATAATAATTATATTTTTTAGGGTATGGAATCCATTGATTTACTACAGACTAGAAATATTTTACCTCCTGAAAAAATAGAGCCACCAAAAGTTATATTACAAGATGACTTTTTGGCTAGTGTTAATTGTAGTCCAGAGTAAGTATATAAAACATTGTAAATGTATAAATGTTTAATAATATATCTATGTTAATAATATATCTATTGTTTTTATTACAGTATATTTAGATGCACGTTGACAAAGATCCCTGAGACTAATTCATTGCTGCAGAAGTCAAGATTACCTCTTGGGATTTTAATACATCCTTTCAAAGATTTAAACGTAAGTTATATGGTAAAATAATATTTTGACAACTTTTTTAATAATATAATAAATAATGAAAATTTCTTTTTAGCAATTACCTGTAATTCAGTGTAGCACAATTGTACGTTGTCGTATTTGCAGAACATATATCAATCCATTTGTGATCTTTGTTGATATCAAGAGATGGAAATGTAATTTATGCAATAGAGTAAATGATTGTGAGTAATACATGTTATTTACAATAAATATGTAAACAATAAAAGTATATTTTTTTGAATATTAAGAATATTTATTTATTATATTAAGTATATATAATAATGTGTAAAATAGTTCCAGGAGAGTTTCAATTTGATCCAGTAAGTCAATCTTTTGGGGACCCTACCAGAAGGCCAGAAGTCAAAACAAGCACTATTGAATTTATTGCGCCTAGTGAATATATGGTATATATCATCATTTATATTTTTAACAATATACTTGCACTTTGACATTATACTCTCTTTTGTTATTTTTTGTCTCTCTTTTTTATATTCTTATTATAGCTCCGTCCCCCACAGCCAGCAGTTTATCTTTTTATACTGGATGTTTCAAGACTTGCAGTGGAAAGTGGTTATCTCACTGTAGTATGTAACACAATATCTGATGAATTATCAAGATTACCAGGTGATGGAAGAACACAAATTGGATTTTTGGCAGTAGATTCAACGATACACTTTTTCAGTATGCCTGACAATGTATCACAGCCTCATGAAATGATAATGTTAGATGTGGATGGTAAGAGATTTAAATAAGATAAAAAAATATTCATTGAATGGAGAAAAAAAAGAAACATAATCTCAACATATATTGATATATTTCCAGATGTTTTCCTTCCATGCCCAGACAATTTGATTGTTAATCTTAAAGAACGGGAAGAATTGGTAAAGGATTTGTTAGCTCAATTGCCGACCAAATTCCAGGGTACTCATGATACAAATAGCGCATTGGGAGCTGCTTTGCAAGCGGCATACAAATTGATGGTACAGTCCTATATCATATATATCAGTAAACTTTATTATATTTCTTTACAATTTTTTAATATTTATTTTCTCCTTATTACGTTAGTCACCTACTGGAGGAAGAATGACTGTATTTCAAACGTGTTTACCAAATATGGGACCCGGTGCTTTACAACCAAGAGAAGATCCAAATAGTCGAGCTAGTAAAGACGTGCCTCATTTGAATCCAGCAACTGATTTTTATAAAAGATTAGCATTAGATTGCAGTGGGCAACAGATCGCTGTTGATTTGTTTTTATTAAATAGCCAATACAGCGATTTGGCAACGCTTTGTATGTATAAAATAACAAAATATTATAAATTAATTTACCATTAAATTGATCATTAATAAATAAAATTTATTTTTTTTTGCAGCTGGTATGTGCAAATTTTCTGGCGGTTGTATTTTTCATTTACCGCTGTTCCGATCGTCCAAGCTTCAACATATGGAGTCATTGGAGCGAATATTACGACGTTATCTAACCCGAAAGATAGGGTTTGAAGCTGTAATGAGAATACGTTGTACACGTGGCCTTAGTATTCACACTTTCCATGGCAATTTTTTCGTTCGCTCTACCGATTTATTAAGTTTACCAAATGTAAATCCAGATGCTGGATTTGGAATGCAAATTTCAATCGAAGAGAGTCTTAGTGAGCTTTCAACCGTCTGTTTCCAAGCGGCATTATTGTATACATCAAGTAAAGGTAAGAGTAATGATATTTGTCCTTCTGTAAAACTCTTTTATATGTAGTATATAAAATATTTTAGGTGAAAGAAGAATTCGAGTGCATACGTTATGCTTACCGGTGGTTACCAGTTTAACAGATATCCTTCATTCGGCGGATCAACAATGTATAATAGGATTATTGTCGAAAATGGGTATGGGAAAGAGTAATCATATTATGACAAATTTAATATAAAGAAATCTTATTTATTATGTATATTATATGACAGCTGTGGATAGATCACAACAGTCTTCATTGTCGGATGCAAGGGATGCATTGATTAACGTAGCAATTGATGTTCTGTCCGCTTATAAATTATCCCAGTCTGTTGGGTCAGGTGGACTTTTGGCACCAGGCAGTCTCAAGTTATTACCTTTATACATTATTGCTTTACTTAAATGCGTAAGTGATTAATATTTTAATTGAAATTATAATTGTTATGGATTAATTAATAATAGTAATAATTATATAATTATTATTATTATTATTAATATTATTATTATATTCATTATTAATGAATCTAATTTTTTTTTTGCACAGATCGCTTTTAGGACAGGTACAAGCACGCGATTGGACGATCGAGTATTTGCAATGTGCCAGTTAAAAACTTTACCAATTTTACAACTTATACAAATGGTATATCCAGATCTTTATCCTGTACACGTGCTTGACGATAAAAATTCAATGGATATAGATGGCAAAGTTTGCCCACAACCTCCCAGGTTACATTTATCTGCTGAGAAAATAGATTCAAGAGGTGCATTCCTTATGGATGCTGGAGATAAAATATTTATATATGTGGGGAAGAATGTTCACCCATCGTTTTGTTGTAATGTACTTGGCGTTTCAGCATTTTCCGCTATACCAGAAGAATTTGTAAGTCTTTTTCAAAGAAATTGACTGTTACATATTTTAGAATCTTATATTATTTATAATTTATTTACAGTACGAGTTACCCGAACTTGACACTGTAGAGAATGAGAGACTTCGCCATTTTGTATTTAGTCTGCAAGAAGAAAAACCATATTATGCATCCCTGCAAATTATTCGGTAATGCATTTATTACTTTCTTTTTTTATGTATTTGATTACACAATATTCGTTATTCTTTCTTTTTGGCTTTTTTTTTTTTTAATATAAATATATTATATATTTAATTTTTAGAGATGACAGTCATTTCAGGACATTATTTGTGGAACAGTTAGTAGAGGACAGATTTGAATCAGCCCTTAGTTATTATGAATTCTTGCAGCATTTAAAAACTCAAGTGAAGTAGTGGATAATTTGAATAATAAGTGAATATGAAAGAATTATATCAAATAATTTGAGTTTCTTCACAAATGTATTATGGAAGAATCGCGATAATATTATTATTGACACAGTGAAAGTGCAAATCGTAAGTGGCAAACCGTGCTCAGGAACAGGATGTGATTTTTCCTATCAAGTATCACCTACATTTTTCATTCAGATAGCACGGTAACACGTAAGTGTTCCAGTTTGCTGCTGCATAGTAAATAGACGATAATTATAAACATGTCATACAAAAAAGTAACCGTAGCCTTGTTCAAAAAAAGAAAAAAAACCACGTTGACGCATTTAAATGTAATAGATTGTAATTATTATTACTATCCATATTCTTACAATGTATCAATTGAAATATCATAGATCCAAATATCATGTATGTCACGTAAATTTGTTATATCGGATACCTAGTATGTCTTATGCATTGCGTTATCTCTCTCTCTCTCTCTCTCTCTCTCTCTCTCTCTCTCTCTCTCTCTTTCTCTCTCTCTCTCTCTCTCTCTCTTTCTCTCTCTTTCTCTCCATATATACATATTTTTAATACAATAACCAAACATGTTCTGATGAATTTTGCAGGTTTCATTTATTTTTTTTTTTTTGCTATATACATGTTTTAATGGAAGATCTTAATTTGTTGTTGTTGTTATTAATTTTTAAGGGAAACGTTCTAGCCATCTGTTTTTATCTTATGTGATTGGATTGTTAATACGTAATTTTGGCATGGCAGTTAATATATATATAGCGAAGTAAGAAAATTTATATATAAGTTTTACTATAATTCCATTAGATTTATTGAGAATTTTGTGAATTTATGAATATTGGTATCATGTCATTTTAACATTACAATGACATCTACAAGTTAAACATAACATTTTTTCACATTATATACTCATTATTTGCATTGATAAATTAAAATTTTGAAAAGAATGTAAAGTTAATATACGGAGGATCGTGTGTGTGTGTGTGTGTGTGTTTTATTGTTTCTTGATATAATACGTTCATACAAGAATGTAAAATATGATTATAAAATAATCATTATATATAAATGGTTAAATGATTCTTATGAGTGTCTTGCATATAAAGTGCATCAATGCAAATTAAAAAGGTATAGTTTATTAGGTGCTCAAATAGAATTATAAATAATATGTATGTAAAATATTGCAGGCAGTAGTTGAAAATTTCATTGAGCAGCCATTTATTCTAGGGCAGGCAGTTTAAAAAATATATATAAAGCAATATTTGGATTTGATATTTATGACACTTCATTTCTCTCCTGTAATCGATGCTGCCAAATAAAAACTTTTCCATGTATACATAGTAGGAAAATTCAGTTTTTTTTTTTCGGGAGAACTGTAGTGAAATAAATATCAATTGTTATATGTACCCACGGAGGGCCAAAAAAATGTCCCACGGTGTGTTCGAAGTTCAATCGTTATTATTCGTGTAATGGCCTCGAACGACAATGGTCACAATAGCCTGACACGGACCATTCATTTTGGTATGTTATTTGATTTATCAATCATTATTGAATATTGATTATTACTAAGCTATAAAAATTATATGTGTGTGTGTGTATATATATATATATATATATATATATATATATATATATATATATATATACACATATAAATATATATATATATAAATATAAATATAAATATAAATTACACATTATATGGGATGAATGAGTACATATTGAGTATAATTTCACCCAAACCAATTATTTATATGTATGTTATTAATTTTAATATCCTTTGCTACATGCTTTTAAAAACAAAGTAGTAAAATTAAAAAAAATGTATGTCCAATAGTTTAAAAGTATTTGTTCATTTTATTTTTTCACGCGATTACTTTTATAACTGCATTAGTATTTTTAATAATTACTATACATATTTTTCTTGATTATATTAATCAATAAATTTGACAAGTTTATTAGAAAATATTTCGTAATTTTGTTATCTATTTTGTTTGTTTTTTTTTATTTTTACTTTTGAGAAGGCGTACTTTACAGCGCATCGACAGTCGCGCATAGGTGGCAGCACTAATGGCGTCGGTGCTACGGCGCGTATGCGGTTTGATTTTGTTATCAGTAGTGGTGCCGTAGTTGGTGAGAGGAGGCGAGCTTCTGTCATAGCAGTTATACGACGATCTGGTAAGTTTTGTTTTGACCACGAGTAGTCAATATTTATATATATATGCTATATTTAAGGTAATTACTTTTATTAAAATTTTTCAAGTTTTGTAATCATTCGTATATTTTTTTTTCTTAAGAATTGATAGTATTATATATATATATATATATACATATATATATATGTGTATATATATATATATATATATATATATATATATATGTATATATATATATATATACACATGTAATATTTTCACCGAATACGTGCTTCGAATAGCATTGTTCACAGATAAATTAACATGTGAATTTCTTGATAAACGGAATAGCAATCAACGAAAGCTGAGAATCATTACGCGTGTAAACGTACGAACATTTCTAACTAATAAGTTTACTTCTTAGTTTATTAATTTATTCCTTTACAAGTATCCCTATTCTTTTATGTATGCATATTTTTTTTTGTAAATTCCGTCTCGTGATATACAAACACGCTCTTCAGGTATATGTATATGTAAGTATAAAATACTCATGCAAGTAATTTGTTTACTTTAGATCCGCTTTCGTACGTCTCTCGTATGCGTTTTATTGCACTTTTGCCGCTATATAAAGTATATACGAGAAATTAATGTTTCTCTGTATGTGTGTGTTTTGCATTTAGTTCATTCACCCGATAATTAAAGGCAGCTACAGGGCGCAATACAATATATAATAACGGCTAATCAAAATGACATGTAAATTCTTCCGTAACGCGATTAAAACAGCTTGTGTTTCTGATACATAATTATTCGAATAAATCGTTAATTGGCAACTTAATAATTATAGGATTATGCGAATCATTTATTTGGCAAAGTAAGAGTTTGCGTAATGTGTATAATAATTTTTAAGTCCTTCTCTCTCTTTTTTTAACGAATAAATATGTGTAACTATGTAACTATATATATAGGTAGGTAACGTAGATAACTATGTAGATAGTAGATATAAATACGTACAATTATCCGTGAAAGTTCTAATGCACACGTAGGGAGTATTTATCATCTAAAAGTTACTTAACGGATACGATAGACATTGCATATATTATCGATGAGAGTTTTGCTTAAGTGAAAACTTTTACTGTTATCTCCGATTATTGGTGTAACTAAACACACACACACACACACACACACACATACACACACGCGTGCGCGCATGATGTCTAAAAGATAGAATATACTAGAATACATATGGATCTTTCGTAAAATACGATCTTTATAATATTCGTTGCAAAATGGTGAACTATTTACTTCGTACTCCGAATTATAATTTTTTGGGTTCTCTCCTCGATTGGTATTATCAAACTCCTTGATGACTTTTCCATATCTCTTCGTTTTTTTTTTCTTTGTCCCTATCCCTCTTCATTTCTCCCTCTTTCTTCCTCTTCCTCTCTCTGTCTCTTTCCTCTATCATTCACTCACTCATTCATCTCTCTCTCTCTCTCTCTCTCTCTCTCTCTCTCTCTCTCTCTATCTATCTATCTATCTATCTATCTCTCTCTCTATCTCTCTATTCCTTTTCGAACCCTTCTAACAATCGACGAACATAGGTATTCTCAACTATGCTAATTACGAACTAAACGAACTAAAGTTTCTCGATTATAAGCGACAATGAAGGTCTGTGAGTTGATTCCGTTTTAATACTCGAGTGAATCATTAAGAAAATACACAGTTACCCTGTAGTTTACTGTCTATATATATATATATATATATATATATATATATATATATATATATATATACACACACATAGATGAAAAGAATAAATGAGAAGAAGAGAATCGGCGGAATTCCTAAACACATTTTATCTGTAATTTGCGCGTGTCTCGCGATATCGACCGAATCGATTAGAGGAACAAAGAAATGTCCTAACTGAGGGTTTACGTATCTATCTTTATATGTATATATCTGTGCATATATGTATATATGTGTATGTACGTACGTATGTATGTATGTATGTACATCAAATATATCGAACGGCCCTACTTTACGATAGTAACACGATCCTTTTGCTTGCTGGAGGAATCACCGATAGTATCGACGTATCCATTCCAAAATTACTGTAAACACCGTTGACGACCATAATCGTCTTTAATTTTTCACGTAAAATATCAATTCCCAATATTTATCGTTGTACGTGTAAGGTTTTATAGAGTGTCAGAAATATGAACGATGAAAAGTTAACAACAAAAAAATACGATAACTGTTGTAAAATGTAAAACATCGTAAAGGCACAACGAGTCAAACGATAGAAACCTTTTAATTAGTGCTATCAATTAGCAAACTGTCCGTCGTTCATGTTATCTATAAACTAAATAGGGATCTCGTGTATGAATGTATGCGTGCGTGCGTGTGTGTGCGAGCGATTCAAGGGTATGCTTAGAACATTTAGCTCTTTCCTATTTCATCCATTTTCAACGAGGGTAGAAAGAGCTACTCTCACAATCAGTAAAAATTGATGAATCCCGACGTCGTAGATTTTTTCATTTACTTTTTATGACCATTATTGTTCGTAAAAGATTTCTCCATCATTAGTCACTCGGTCACGATGGCGCGTCATTCCGCCTTGCATTATCCGGCTCTTGAGGTCCGTTTACTTTCTTTTTCCTTCCTTTGTCTTCCTTTCTTTCTCGCTGGTTCGTGGAAAAGAATTTCATCTCAGCGCTCTCCTTGAAAAATGAAGAACCAACCACCTTTGGAGTCCCCATTTCCACCAAACCCAAATGCTTTTCCTTTTTTGATGCTTCACTCGAGAATAGCGCGAAGTATCTCGGATAATTTATCTTACTTCGAATTTCCGAATTTAATAATTTAACTTTTTCCTTTTTACTCTCTCTCTCTCTCTCTCTCTCTCTCTCTCTCTCTCTCTCTCTCTCTCTTTCTCACTTTCTTTTTCTCTTTCTCTACCTACCTATCTATCTATTTATCCATTCATCCATCCATCCATCCATCTATCTATCTATCTATCTATCTATCTATCTATCTATCTATCTATCTATCTATCGCTCTTCTCATTTTTTTTACACGATACAAGCATTTATTTCACTTGAAATAATTAAGCGTAAAAACAGTTTACTTTAACGATTAGTTAAACGCGAACGAGATTTTACAATATTGTGGAATGATTTCAGCAATAGCGCATAGTTCGTTATATTTTTTCTTTTTTCAAACTGTCAATCCGATAGTTCTTTTAAACCTTTTACGAACGTAAACGCGTCCGGCGGTGATTGATCGATATATATATAGACTCTTTCGTATCGGCAGTTAAATAATTCATTCAATTAGGCCGAATTCGCATCGTTCCTTCTGGTGCAAAGTGAATTTTTTACGAGGATAGTCCTTTTATACGTAGCATACGAGTCAATTCACGTAAGTAGTGGAAAAAGTAGCATTGAAAATAGATACGAGAGCTTGGACAGTGGTTTAATCTCGAAATTTTCCATTTCTTAAATTAACAAATGCCATAGTACTTGGGAATCCAGAAATAAAGGCGATATACGACCACGTATTTGGATATATGTGGTCGGATTAAGAGGTTAAATAATGACAATAGGCGTTCGAATAGAAAATTGAATATCTTTAATTGAATATTTATTACTTCCTTGTCGTTTTAAATCTTTCTTTGATATTTCAAAATTTTTTGAAACAACTTCGTTGTTTTTACGATAAAAGAAGAAGTAGAAGAAGAAAAAAGAAGAAGAAAAGAAATAAGAATGCACACACTTTGCAGATCATTTTTGTGCTTATGCTACATGCAGATATCGAAGGTACGATAGGATAAATCCAATTTTCTAGGATATCGAGCTATATATAAAGAACCTATTTACATCCTCGGAGAATATAATATCGCAGGAATATATCGGTTGTGGCCTTTCGAGCAAGCAATACATACATATATGTGTACACACACACACACACACACACACACACACACACACACACACACACACACACACACACACACACACACACACACACACACACACACACACACACACACACACACACACACACACACACACACACACACACACACACACACACACACACACGCTCTTAAAATCGACGCTCAATGTATATATGTATTCATCGTGTGACACGGGATGATAAAAATTTTTTTATATCGCAAAACTCTAGTTCCGATCGACGTTATTGTCATCGATTTCGCTCGAGGCATTAATATCTACTGCTTCCATATATATTCCTGCATTTTTTGGAGAATATTGTTCTTTCCTATTTCTCTCTCCCTCTCTCTCTCTCTCTCTCTCTCTCTCTCTCTCTAGCAATTAAATAACAATGAATTCAAAGAGAATTAATTAAAATTCCTATTTTATATTACACATTTTTTTCTTATTTTTCAACGATTATATATATATATATATATGTATATATATGTATATATATGTATATATATGTAATATATATATGTATATATATATATATACTCGCTTACGTATCATCCGCTCTGATTATTCGTTTGTCCTCGCTCATGTATTCTAGCTCAGAAGCAAAGCGGTTGGTTGGCCGTAATGTATTGTATTCATGTGTGTGCGTGCCTGCCGTAAGCAAGATTGTTTACTATCCATGCAAACATTGAGAGACAAGCGAGTGTGCAACGCGGTAAAGCGTCAAATACAATTAACACCTTGCCGCTACTTATTCCTTTCTCGAACTTACAATTAGCGAGGCAGCGTACGCGATTTTACCTGTAACGAACTTTTAACGAATTTTTCGAACTGTATTAAGAAAAGTGTTGTTAGATATATATTATACCCATTCAAATAATATTCAATAATTTATTAACGTACGTATAAATCGTCGTAATGAAAAGTTTCCAGGTGAATTAGAAAAGTTATTAGGTGATTTTTTTTTTTTAAATCGATTATAATTTCCCCTCGAGTCCTTTTAGGCTTGTCATTAAAGTTGCAGTTTTACAAACTTGCCTTGTAATTTTACGATCTGAAATAAAGAAAATGAAAGGAAAAAAAAAAGAAATTAGCCTAAAAAGTCTCTAACAAGAGTAAATTGATTTTTTAATATCTCTAAGAAACTTTCAGAACCTCACTTTATTCGAGTCGAATCGGAATAAATAGAAACGTGAGATTGTGCCATTCTGAAGTATTTACAATTACTTCCAAAATACATAGTTTACTGCATATGTACATATGTATTTAGCTAGGATGTGTACTATTCGATTTCTTAAGCGCGAAGCTGTTTCAACGAATCATCTCGGTGTAACGCGAAGCTTTTAGGCAAATAATGAGGTCGATCCCTTGTAAATGTTCGTTCCATTGTATATGTCTATAGATGCATGTAAATATCCTGAAGAAGTGGAAGTAAAAGGTTTCCGTGGAACATTACACACATGGTCGTTTATCACTGGAGTACATATACATACATACATACATACATACATACATATATATATATATATATATATATATATATATATAAATATATATATATATGTATATGTATATATACATACACAGGTAATATGTACATACTATATGGAGCTTGTTGTATGCACGCGTATGTATGTACACGTGGGTACGTGTACAAGCTATTAAAATTATTCGAAAAAGAAGGATAACGGTACAGGAACATTTGTTAAAATGTCTACACTTGCATATGTACAGATAAATGTATATATATATTCGAGCTTAAATATTGGGTTTTATCGTATAAATAATATTATTGATCGATTGAGCGCGAGAGTTTACATTTTATCGGCAGATAAAATTCTTTTTCCCCTATATTTGTGTGTGCGTGCGTATGCCTGTGCGCGTGTGTTTTATTTCACACGATCGTCCTTCATCCATTTAGTTCCATCACGTGTGATTAAATACCAAGGTAACTTTTGCGCTCCGATATTTGACTTTCCTTTAGACCCTTTCGACGAACCTCGAGAAATCCAATTAGCCCGTGAAACGTGTCATTTTTGGAGCGGTGAATAAAATAAACGGCGAAAAAAGTATAACGGCTATTATAAAATTCGTGTAGTGGATAAATTCGCTCGCGGCAGTGTTGAAATGGTATTAACTTTTGGAAACTCTGCGAAACGATTTGCATTTTGTACGCTCGTTTTGTTAAAAAAACCTTTTTTTTCTATAATAAAAAATCGATGCTTATTTCCTCGTAAACGTATTTTCGTGAGTAAATTTGTCGTAATGAATGATATCCAAAACGTATTGCATTCGCATATTATATATATATATATATATATATATATGTTATATTCAAACAGCGTTGGCCAAATGTATAATACTTGGTTAAATTAAAAAAATCCATCAATCTTCGTCGAGAGGTTTATCTTTCGGGTTTATATATATTTTTTTCTTTTCCAGATTATAAAACTAAGCCTAATTACGAGTTTAACAAGTTTCAAGAAAAGTTCCTAATTGATTTTTAAACTCACCTAGGAACTTTTGGTCCATCCTTTATCAAGGCGAAACGTAATGGATTTATCTGCTTTCGCACTTTGGATCTTCGTAAATGCAAACTTTACTTATTTACGCTTCTTTTCTTTCTTTTCTTTTGTCCTTCCACGTTGAAATAAACAACGTTCGAAGATCAGCCAGCGTCGCATCGATCAGTTAAAACGTTCGGAAAATCTTTACGCGAGAGTAATGGATTCGAGTATAATCGTTGGCAATCGATTTGAACGATGCGAACGTATACTTCTTTGAAAACGATCGTTCGATTGGTGGAAAGCTTTCTCGGGAGCCACAGTTACGAGGTGATGTACGATCGAGCACGGGGACGAACAAAAGGGGAAGAAGAGAGCGAATGGAGGAAGGTGGAGGGTGTCGGTGAAGGAAGCAAATTGATGGAAAGGACTTATTAGACCTTGAGAGAGAACCCGCTGTGAGCTCGAAGGGCTTTATATGGGTACGTAGGTACGATGGCGGAGAGAAGAGACACTATCGTGATCCGCGTTGTCTCGATTGGACGACGATCGACACGGTGGCCCTATCGTAAGGTCATATCGTTGACTCTCCTTTTGTAACGACGCGGTCTGACCTTTCGCTTTGTATTGGCCACGTCTCACGGAATATCACGTGACATTGGTATTGCGTTTCCGTCTAGTACGGACAAAAATTAGAGAACAAAGTTCGACGATCCCTCATTTTATTTTGGGATAAAATGGAATAAGGGAATACGAGTTCGCGTGGAAAGATATAAAAAGCAATAGGAGACCCTAACAAAACTAAAGGTATATAGTACGACGGAGTTGATTGCTCTGTCGAAAATTCTTTAAGATGGAGTTCATCGTTACTACTGCATAGGATAATTTTTGAAAAGTGATCTTTTTTTCTCTTTTTTGTATGTTTTTTCTTTTCCTTTCTTTTACCGTCGGATAGACGAACAGAGTTCAATGGAAAGATGTCGAATCGATGTTCTTTTCCTTGTCATTTTTGGTAGCGTTTAACTTAGTACGAATAGCACGAGTTTTCCTTCTAATATTTATTACGATAACGGTGAAAGTGTTTCCATTTGGGAAATCAAAGCAAGCATAGAGGCGGGTGGTTCATCTCGGGTATTACTCATCGTAACTTCCTGCTATATAATGATACAATGGTTAGCCAGCAGCAGCCGGGAACATGTTGCAGCAACGTTACGAAGTACAGAAACATCTACTAAAGCGTCAAACTCTCTATGCGAGACTTGGATTATTAATTATGTTTCAATGCATAATCTCGAATAAGAATTATCTCGGAATTCGTCAGTGTGTGTGAGGGGGGGGATAAACAATTGTTTTTTCGAAGTTCGCTCGACGTTTTTTTCGTTGATTTTTCGCATTAGTGTATCCACATCGATTTAATCGTAGAGAGAACCAAAAGCGCGACATAGAATCGACGAGAGACGTGGCTGTTACTCGTTGCGTTTTCCAATTGGCAGTAGTGTTGACTCGTACTAGTCAGACGCAACTCATTCGCCGAGAGATCGTTCGATGATGGATGCGGAATGAGAGAGAGAGAGGGGGGGGGGAGGGGAGGAACCAGAATAGGGAATACAGAATTAACTGCGAGAACGGAAAGGATTTACATGTACCTATTGGTATATCGATTTGTCTGTAGTCGACTTTTTCAAATGAATCATTCCATTTTATTGCGATGTTAGATAAATACAAATGTCGCGAAAACATTGAAAATATTTCTCTCTCTCTCTCTCTCTTTTTTATATTTTTTTTCTCGATGAATTACTTGTAAAAATATATTTCGAGGAGGGTGGTGTGGGGTGATATGTGAATAGACGATATACATTGTGATTTAACATGACGAATAAAGCCTGGTATTCAATTCATTGATAATATAAAAGTCGCGCGTAACGAAAAGAGTTACGTGATCACGTTTAATTTAGGCGAGTTTAGAAAGTCCTTTACGAGCGTGCATTTCCGTGTATATAAAAAAAAAATTTAAAGAACCACAGCCGTCGCGTATACGTATGTACGGTTTCGTGCTGTTACAATCAATGTTACACAATTATACGGCTGAAAACTTAGTTAAGGTATTTGAAAGGTCTCTCGCGTCGGTGTTGGCCGTGCCTGAATATATCGACCGGAAGTAATAGCTGCTTCCGTTGACGATGATAACCGAAAAGCGAGAGAAAGGATTCTGAAATCACTCCTCGTTTTACTCGCAACCATTCGTGACAGCTTACTGACGTAGAGGTTATTTGCATTCGACGCTTCTCCTACCATGATCATATACATACATACATACATACATACATACATACATACATACATACATACACACACACACATATATATATATATATATATATATATATATATATATATATATGAATTCCCTATATGGTGAATCTTCATGCGCCATTTTGAGCGACCCGTCTCCAGTTGTTCCGCCGGAGTTGAGCGCTGGTAGACAACTGGAATATTGCATGTAATACGGAGCATCGTCTCTTCTGCTATAAACAATAGAAGAGGAGAGAAAGAAAGAAAAAAAAGAAAGAAAGGAAAGGAAGAAAAAATATATATATCAGAAAAGTGCAGGCACGTTGATGCATGCGAGTTGTTGATAAAGAATAAAAGAATCGTTTTTCATAATGTTTTCCCGTACGAACCTCACTTCGAATAATTTCAAAACCTCATATACAATATAACACACGATACATTTATAAAAGGAAACAACGAATAAAAATGTTATAAAGGACGATGTTTATAAACGGATAGAATATAATTTTTTTGTAACGTATACACACACACGCACACACACGGATTAGTGAAGTTTATGCAATAATTACTTAACTTAGTTCACAATATAGAGATTATCGATTAACGTAGGAATTTCCGTAATGGGAAATTCACGTAGCCCTTCGAGGAATACTTAAATGCTTTTCTTATTTAGCTAACCAATCTCACTTGCATTATATTATAAATATACTACATATAGGGCACTGGTAATGCGAAATCCATTGCGAACGATGTTACAATATTAATTAGTAGGACGATAGTGTTGTTTTTTAATTTGATTCCCATTCACGTCGTCGGTTGTTTTGGAATAAGATTAACGGGCATAGTTATAGAGAACCAGTGATGATCGGCTTAGATTCGAATCTATTGATGATATCACGTAATAGACATTTTTTATTTTAATTGACCTATTAACGCAAGAGAAGTTCAGATTCGTTTCTCTCTCTCTCTTTTTCTCTCTCTTTAATTCTTTGATTTGCCAATCCGATGTTGACAAAAAATCAATATTACGATCGATGCTTCAACATTACTCATCTTACCCTTTTCATTTCTCGTTTCGTCTTGATAGGTCGTTAACGTTAACTGCCCCTAAAATGGATTTTGCAGATTTCACCCATGGCACATCGTAGTTACTAACACAATTTCCGTAACATGGTTCACGTAACAGCGATTTGTGCTCTTGGCAATATTGCTGAAATATCTTGTTGTAGGTTCGTTCAAGACTGTCCCGATAAGCCAATCAATTTTGTCATTAATTGTTACGATGGATTTCTACGAATCCTTTTATTACATTTTTCTTCTCTTATACATACGTATTAATACGTAATTTTTTATTAAATACGTCTCCCTTTACTGTCTGATCGATAACATGCAATTAGCATGTTAATTCGTCGAAAAATTTTACTGTCAATTCTTTGTTTTGCAAATTAACATATTTATTTTCGTTACCCTCATTGTACTTTCCGTCAGTGTAGGAGATATAGAAGATAAGAGACGGCAAACGCCTTTACCCAGCATCCACCATTAATTGAGTTATATGGGATTAGAGAACTTACAATGGAATTAACTACGGCATGGTTTAGATGGTAATCTCCTCTGTCGTTAGCCACAACCTCGAAATTTCCGTGGATATGGCGTTGGTTAACCAAACGTATTTCTATTATTTGTCAATATACGTAAAGAAACTTTGTCGAGACAATGCACGATAGTACTTGAAATCAGAAGTTACTTAATATCATAGAGAATTTTTATTAATTAAACGAAGGAAATAAAGAGACGCATTATTCAAAGAGTATCTAGGCGTTTCAAATGAAATTATTACTTTTTAGAATCTATATTGCATATTCAATATTTTTATTCAGCGAGGTATTTGTTAAAAGTTATTGCGTAATTTATTCGCTTTGTTTCGGTTGATATGGAAAGCGTGTGAAAAAGAATGTTAAAAAAATGTGTTTTTTTTTCGAAGGCAACCTACGCTTGTGGAAACATTGTGACAAAAAAAAAAAAGAAAGAAAAAATACATTACCATTGGAACAAATATTTTTCCTATTATTTTTTTATCTCGCATAAGCCGCATAATTCTTGATTTTCACGAGAGGATAGATTAAGGTCGGTTTTAACAATAAAACAGAAATCCTCTCGATTCGTTCGCATCTGCTATGCATTACAAGTTTAAGTCGATGTTAATTAATTCGATGATAGGATTGAACGAAGTTGATCCATTTATGTCGATTTTGTCATTAACCCGTTAATAACAAAAATACGGTCTTTCGATAAAAACGAAAGAAGATGTTAATTTTTAAGGTCTACCGCGCGTTGATAATAAAATTTTTCTATTAGTTCGATTGTTTTCGAAATATTGTTTGCACGTTTAACGAAGTTTGTCCATTTATTGTTAGTCGGAAGCAAAGGCATCGATAATTTGATAAAGGAAAAGAAATATACTCGGGTTGTTGTTACGGCGTTTATGAATGCATGTTGCGATCGATCCATATTGGTCCATGCAACCAAATGTATTCTCTCTCGGTCGATTGCTGCAACTGGTTGCATTTAGAGCATAGGAAAATGTCAAACGTAGGAGCAAGTGATAATCGACGCGAAACGAGTAATGTAACTTTTGCCCCAAGGTTTATTGAGAAAACATTTACAATGGGAACAAAGTCAAGGCGGATGGATGTACGCGTGTATGTACAACGTATGCGCTTGCAAGAAGATAATAAATAAGAGCTTATTTTCACGTTAAAGTGTTATATTTATATTAAGCCAGCATTTATGAATCGGAATATTTAAAGCCTTCGCACTTTTTTTTTATTTATCAGCGTTTCCGAATTCAATTATATGTCCGAACGTTCAACCAGCTGTTACCGCGGATGAACCGGTGAACTTTTGACCTCGTCGACTGGTTTGATTTACAATGCTTCTTGTATATTGCAAGTCGAATGTATTCTTGTCTCTCTCTCTCTCTCTCTCTCTCTCTCTCTCTCTCTCTCTCTCTCTCTCTCTCTCTCTCTCTCTCTCTCTCTCTCTCTCTCTCTCTCTCTCTCTCTCTCTCTCTCTTTCAGTGTAACATTTTTTATATCACAATAAAAACTAAAAAGATAAGATAGAACTAGAGAAATATCGCAAAAGATAACGATTCGAGCGAGGAGAGATGAAATATAATATAACACGATATTTGCCTTTTGGTTCCTTCACCCGAGACTTTTCATTCTACACCAAGATTCACTTAACTGGGTTGAATTCGTACTACGCTGCGTCGAATAAATTTAGTTTTCCGGCGTAATAGTATTTCTACATGGAGATACAAAATAATTTTATTTTTCGTCGACCTGATAGGAGTGAAATTCGATTTACATATATTTATGGGACTTCATCCTTAAACATTCACGCTGTTATTTCATATAAAAATCGTATCTTCGGAAATAAAAGAAAGCAACGATAGATATGTTACATTAGTTTTGCTTTAGTCAAAATAATTATATTAATTAATGTGATTAATAGATAAATCGTTTTAATTCATATTAAAGAATAAGAAGAAGAAGAAGAAGAAGAAGAGGAAGAAGAAGTATAAATATTCAAACATCTGTGTGGATTACATGTTTAAACTTTTGCATTTATTACCCATTAATGACATAACGACGATATGTATACCTTGCAGATTGTGGCGAAGTAGCATCCTGCTTCTTCGTTGGTGGCTGAACTTTTGACCTAATCGTGTCATTGCGGCCTTTCGTGCGTACTAGATAGAAACAGGACGGTATCGTGAAATATCAATGATACATCGATAATATAACTTTGATTGTATCGTAAGCATGCTCTAATGGCCATTACGAAATTAGTACTCAGGTGTTACGGTAAAACCTTGCCTCGTTTTTATTACGTTTTCTTTCTTTTTTTTTTTTTTTTTTTTTTTAATATACTTCGAAAGTATATTCTTCCACGGACATTAACGAGGGAATATATAGGTATCGTGTCTCGATAAATTCTATTTCTGGCATTATTCAGTGTGATAAAATATAAATAAAAGGTTAAGAACTCTTCGGTGGACCCTTTTATGCTATTACCCGAACCTTCAGTATTACGAGGGTTAAAAAACAACGATAAATATTTCGTATTCTAACGAGTTCTAATTAGTTAATGCAATGAGTTCAATGAAGCTATTAAATATTTTGCATTATAAATTTATGTAGATCAACGGAATTATGTTTAGGTATATATCCAACGATTATGAATACATTAAACTCAGTTCTTTTCTCTCTCTCTCTCTCTCTTTCTTTTTTTTTCTTTCTCGTTATAGAACGAAGAAACAAAGCGTTTGTAATTAGTGTTAATTAAAAAAAAAAAAAAAAAATTACATAGCATCGTAATTTGCAAAAAGAATATATTATAATGATTATGCCTGGTTAAGAATTTCGATGTTACGCCGTATTATCTCGCATAATAAGGAAAGCAGGTGTTTCTTGAATACAAAAGATATGACATAGAAATTTATAATGACGATTTATAAATACGTTTTAAATAGTACATTTTAATAAAAAAGTTATCTCCGACAAATTGATAAATGTGTTATTTCTAAGAACGAAGATAACGAACGCTTGTGTAAATAATCATTTCACGTACTCGTTAATGATTTATGTAAATCTGACTGAGATTAATATAGAAGGACAATCAGTCATAACGATGATTTTATTATTGTTCTTTACATTTCAAGAAATTCAACATTCGTCGATTCGACAGCTGCTTTCTTTTCCTCTCTCTCTCTCTCTCTCTCTCTCTCTTTAATGTTTGACCTAAAGTTAGATTACTTTCTTTCTTGACACCGTTGATTAGATATTTAAACGAATCTTCTGTCTCTTTGTTACAATATTTTTTCTTATGTCACAAATTACCTGGCTATAAAACATAAAGAATCATAGCCGTAGGTAATGTAATACTAATCGATGTCGTTTCACGTGATCATTCTGCCTACCACAGTCGTTGGAAGAGGATTTAATTTTTTATAACATAACGATATTTTATAAGTCCAAAAAATGGCAAAACGTATAAAAATCTCGGAGCTTTTACTGAAACTAAACAATATTCCAATGGAATGTTCTGATATCGAGGATGAAGATAATGAATTGGAAGAAAATGAAATACTTTATAGTGAGAATAGTGATAATGAGATTGTAGACCATGAACAAGTTGAGGAGCCCTCGGACAGTGAATTAGAAATTATTATTATATGTGTTATTATCATAATTATATTGTATTTTTTATAATTGGCATTAAATAGCTGTAATTCCATAATCTTAAATACTTTTTATAAGATAGTAATAATTTAATAAATAAAAAAAATATTCTGTTTTTACGTTTTTTCAAAGACCAGTCATTTTGACTGGTTTTGGTAGAAGTAGGTAGGTTTTATTTTCAGTAATTATAGTGTTAAATTAAATCCGATATAGATGTTACGCAGACAGAATTATGGTACATAATTACGTTGTTTCTGTGTTTCAAATGTAGAACTGAAATAATCGAGGTCGATAAAAATAATACGTAAATGTACCAACACGGTATGTTCTCACAACGTAAGGTATAAAACTTAGCTATCATTTCAGTTTGCGGATCTCTCTTGTGCATAGCTGTCAAGTGTTAGATACATTGAAGTGCCTTCTGAGAGAGAGAGAGAGAGAGAGAGAGAGAGAGAGAGAGAGAGAGAGAGAAAGGGAGAGAGTACTTCGCACAGAAGACTTCTTGACATCAATTTTACGATCTTCTTACATCCGATCTTCAGTAGTGACAAACTTATCACGAATAGATAGGGTAAATGCGAAATATGTAGGTCGAACATACTTTATTCTTTTCTCCAGTTTGTTTTTTCTAGGCGTATATCGTGCCTGCTAACCGAAGAGTATTACACGAACGTAAACAATCGCCACATTTATTTTTACCTTTCCTTTGCGCATCGTTTTTATGTATGTAAGCAGAAGGTAGGTACATACAAATCTTTTCGTTCATTCTTCAAAATAGAACGTTTCACTTTATGGGAATGCGTTCGAAGTATTTCGACTTAAATTCGATGCCAATGTTTTGTGATATAACTGTTTATACGAAAAAAGTAAAAGAAAAAGAAAAAATGGGGGAAAAACAAGAAGAAGAAAAAAGACATACCTAGACATGCGACGTACGATGTACGAAACGTACGTTATTGTTATGGCATTTGACTGTGATAAGTGCAAAACGTAATATTAATACACGTTCGCGCACGAGAATCGATGTTTTACCGGCTAGTTTATGATACGAATAAGCATATAAAAAAATTTACGTTCCTTTCGAAGGAGAAGAATTCGGAAAAATAAACATTTTCTGAATTAACGAAATAATTCGCTACTCGTGATCCTTCGTGTGGTAACACATCGTGATATAATATTCACGGAAACGAATAATTTTTATTTTATAAGACGATATAACGATTACATTATAATCTCTGTAACATGCGATAGTCTTGGGGGGGGGGGGGGGTAGTGGTTTCCTACGAGTCTCTAATTCATTATTCCATTGTTATGTTCTTAACGATGCTTTGAAATAACGTGAGCAGCTTAATCAAATATTGATCTATCAGTCGATCAAAGCGAAATAATCTCAACTATTAATACAAACTTGATTTTGTGAAATTTTTGATTGTTATCCGAAATGATTAGTACGTGTACATTCGTCGCTGAACATAGAAATCTATAGGAGATTCGATTGGTGGTCGTTCGTTGTGCGTTTATTCAATTCGATATGATAAGCATGAAATCGATTAAGTAATCTCCATTATATCGACGATAGAACGTCCGATCTCTTTTAATCTCAACGATAATAATAAAAACGAGAAAAGAACACGCGATTCTCTTCTCATAGCTAATGATAGTGCCCTTATTGTGTCAAATCTCATCAGTGTCGACAAGAAAGTGAGAAACTCTGGCGTAAGGTAATTCCTCACTCACTCTCTAACACACTCATGCGCGCAAACGCGCATATACGTACACACCTACACTTCGTAATGTTCTGTTAAAGATAAAACTCTTGGTATGGTCTATTTTTAGTTCCGTTATACTCTCGTCCCTTGGTTTTTCATTTTCCAAATGGAAATTGAAACTCCCTATGCTCATTCATTCTCGTTTCGTTTGACAAAGGTAACTATCATATGTATACGTTATCGGAATTGAATTTAAGCGAAAATCCGTTTCCTTGGTAACATTATGTGATTATTATTAGTTATTATACATACATAATATATATATATATATATATATATATTTATATGGATATGTAACTATTATATAATATATAGTTGTACTTGATAGACATCGATTGTAACAGCCGTCGGTCGAGGGTAAACGCGTGGAAGATTGAGTGGATGAGAAGGAAAACTCTTAACTCGCAGAAACGTGACATGCTTGATGATACTTATCCGGTATTATACGCACTGCTTTTGTGGTTGAACAATATATATATATATATATATATATATATATATATATATATATATATATAAAACAAAAAGAAAAAAAAATCTCTTTTTTCTTCTATCCTTTCGATAAGCTGCTAAGTTCAATCATTTCTATGAAGGTCGCTTGCTTTCGATCGAACTTGTGAATTTGCTTGGATTTAATCTCTACGCACTTTCAGAGTATAGTGATGGGTTTTTTTTTATTTTTTTTATAGACGTATAATTATTCACCGAAACAACCGCGAAAACTTTTAAGTCCACGACAATTACGGTCCTCTTTAATCGTGAAATATATTTAATATCGAAAGATCGTATCTTTGCGTTACAGTTTCACCTTCAATTTATTTACTTTCAAGTTTATCAACTTACTTTTTGCTGAATCCCTATTCAGACGAAAGTTTCTTGTTCAGTTTCTTCGTTCATTATATAATATCTCGAAATCGTTCGACGTAAATTAAACTTTTAATCGATTGTATATTAAATTAAAAGAACGAACGGAATTTGACAGAATTTCAATAAAAATTTTTCTTCAATTTAAATATTGGTGGTTGAATTTATAATCCCATTTCGTATCATAAATTGTTTCATCTGACGTGTATAATATATTAATCGCATCAACGGGATTTTTATTAAACGGCACTTACGTCGATATGTTCGAATATCTCGATTTTTTCGAAGAAAGAATTTTCTTTATGAAATATCGTAAAAAGTTTGAAAAGCGTTATCATCTCACTGAAGATGTTTAACGTTATGAAAAGGATGGAATAAAAAGTGTATGGTGTACGACAAAAGAATTGATATTGCATCGAAATAGCGAGAGATAAATCGTTGGTGAGTTGAAAGGATGTCAGTATTGTCCAGATATCTCCGTATGTATATACGTATGTATTTTTTCGATCTTGTCTCTTCCTTTGTTCCATTGTTACTGGTTTAATATTTTTTCTTTTCTTTTTTTTTTTTTTTTTTTTTTTAAAGGACGAGAGCATCGCATATCTCGTTTCGCGAATACCAAAATGACGCGATGATCTTTGTGACAATCGAGAACGTAGATCTCATTTTTCAAAAGTTACTTTCGTGCAGTTATATGCCATGAGAGAAAGAGAGAGAGAGAGAGCTCGTTGTCCGTCGATATCTGATACAGAATATCAGCATTTCTAAATTATTCCTTTCTTGTCGTCGTCAAATCTATTAGAATCCATTATACTTTTCCAATATAAAAGAAACATTTCTCATTTCATGATTTTATTTCTTTTATTCTTCGTTTGATCTAAGTTGCATTTTCGTTTCTAAAAAAAAAGCATACAATTTCATACTAATAATAATATATTTATATCAAATGTAAGGTAAATAATATTTACTAGCTACCAGTATATTTATTATAATTTATACTAGCATAAATGCACTTTATTTTACAAGTAATACTTAATTAAATAATAGAAATAAATAATAATTAATTAAATAATAATTAAATATATTAGAACTAATAGCAGTTATACGCAGTTAAGTATAATTTTTACTTCGCAATTATTAATTTTCGAATAGAAATTAACAATTTGTTTTATTTTAGAAAATGAAATAATATTGAAAGCATATATATATACATATATATGATTGTGTGACTTCAAAATAATAGGACATTCTGAAGCATTAATGAATTTCGTTTTGTACAGTGTCCGACATATAGACGAACGAATTTTTGCCGAAGAAACGACATGGAGTACGAATTCGTTGTTTTCGTTCAAACCGAAGTTTACTACGGATAACGATTGTTAGCAAAACGGGCAGTGTTTGTAACAAAGACAACAGTAAATTTACTCTTCAAAGTACTACTTTTTTTTTTGTTTGTTTTCTGTCAAGCGTGTGTACTGTAGGTTTAAATTGGTACTGCTGGTTGCATTTCTTGCGTTTCTCGTTTCAGCTTCTAGCATCGACTTTTCGCTCGTTCGTTACCATCGTTTGTGTTTCACGGTAATTACCTAATGTTATTCGAAACAATCCTATTTCTTTCTTTAAAGCTATTAAAGCCTTTTTCCTTCTATTCGAAATTACGACCACTTCGAGGTAACAATACCTTTCTCGACTTCATTAAAAATCCTCTATGGCTTCGTTTAATTATTAATTCAAATGATATCAAGAGTCTTACCTCACGTTATTTAATATCTCTGATGCTGCGAATAATTACCTGGAGGGTTTTTTTTTTCAATTGTAATCATCGAGATTTTCTTACTTGATATTTATCACAGAGTTTTTGCTTTCCAACTGTGAGAAGAACGAAGCAAAGTACATAAGTTCTAAGTAGGGCAACCTCTCTCTCTCTCTCTCTTTCTCTCTTTCTCTTTCACTGTGCGGTGATAACAAATCGACGCATCCAGAAGTTGGCGCGTTCCCTGCATTAGCCTGAAAGCATAATATTTCACGTTCTGTCTTTGACCTTTCCAGTATCGTGAGTAAGAAATTGTGTCTTTTTTTTTTTATTTTCTTACACCTATCGATACAAAAGAACGGAAAGAAAAAGAGATAAAGATTGATTAGAAACAATTAGAGATCGTAGCATCGAAAATTTATCCGTTTTAGAGTTATGATATATTTAAAAGCAAACAAAAAAAAATAGCGTAACAAATTTGAGAAAGGCATCGTCGGTCATACTATAACACGAATGATCAATGCGAGTTTGATATAATCGAATATGTCAAAACGGTTATAATTGAATTCGACGCTTTTATCTTCCCTTTGATCTAGCAATTAATTTGCCAACACGATTATAAAAGCAGTTCCATTATTCGCTCGTCAGCGGAGCGACGGTGACTAAGTTCAACGTGACGACATTGTCAAGGAAACATTACCCTTAAATTTTTGTGCGTGTTTCGGATAATTCGAACCGTGCGACTGCGGAGCGTACCTTTAACGCATCCACGAATATAATTAATGAGCAAAGTGCATTTTAGTTTTGAAATTTGGTATAGTACATAGTTACCTCTCCTTCCGATCGTGATACCATGTAATGTAATAACGTGAGAAGAAAGTTTATATATATATATATATATATTTTGCACGTCGTTAATATATTTTCCTATATATCCATGACAATCGAATTTTATTACTCTAAAAAAGTTTTATTTATTAAAGCTCTGCTTTACTATTTTTTAAATTATTATTATTATTATTTTTTTTTTTTTTTTAATATACACCGTAAGGAAACTTCGTAGAGTCCGTGTATTTCATCTTTTAAAAAAAGTTATATTTCACAATATATTTTGCGACGCTTGCTTATAATATACGATATATACGATAGATTAATAAACTTTAAGAATTGCTTAAGAAGTCTCCTTTTCGAGGAAAAATACTTTGTCTACGAACTGTTGGGAGAGAAAGGAATGGGGTAATAAATGAGTTTGGCTGATGTTGTAAAGCTCAAATGGAGATTCGATGTTCTCGAGTAAAATAAATTGCATTGGGAAAACGCTCATTCTTTTTCATTTACAATTACAGCCATACGTTTCAACCGTTGTTTCCTCGAAACGTCTACTTCGGAAGATCGTTAATTCGTTGAAAACTACACAGTTACTTTTCCCCTATATGTGTGTGTATATATATATATATATATATATATACATATATACACATTTTTCACATCGTTGATCATTTTGAGATAGTTTAGAATGAATTTTTGTTTGCTTTTATTTTTGACCGTGCATTTAAATTTTTTAATATCTTCATGCGAAGCGCGACCCAGATTCGTTGATACAAGTAGACGGAAGTTCTCATTGTTTCGATTGTTCTCTGCAGAGAGAGTCGTAGTCGTTAGAAGGAAGATCCCTTGATACTTGGTCGAGCTAAAGCTTTAATTTTTGAATGATTAAAAGGTGGCTACTTCTAATGTTACTTTTTTTTGAACATATTTTAGTTAGGTAATATAAACGTCTTCAAACACTAACTTTCAGTTTACGTTCTCGTCGTCTAGATAAATTAATAGCAAGTATATCTCCTTGAAGAGACCTTTTAGTTTACCGACGTTTCAAGTAATTTAACGAGATTTCCTGACTTTCGTTTGACATCAATATCATTCTCTATTCTCGAGAAACTATAATATTAGTTACGGTAGATGGATAATTATTTCCTTCCTGAATTTCCAACGAGGTATAAGTCGTACGGTACTAATAAATACAGTCATCTATGGAGAGGTTCGTCGATGTTTCAAATTTCGATGGACGACGTTAACTTTTCCCTATTGTCTGCCTTTGACGTCAATGCGAATTAAGTTTCTCAAGTGATGCGTTAGAACTAAGTTCTTGGTACATTCAATTAACAAAATATCCGTGGTGGTCGAATACTGATTTTAGTTGGCAATCACGCTCGCTATGTATATCTCTTGTATAACGTCAGCCATGTTTTCCTACCTCGTAATTGAGTAATTGTCGTAGTAAATCGAATATTGAAATTGACCAAGCAATTGGTATTTATCAATTCCATTTTTCCGCGTATAAACACAATAACAAAATAGTAATCGTCGAACTTTCGTGTCTTTTTATTTTCTTTCTATCTTTTCTCCTTCGATCGTTACAACCTTCCCAGCTTCGTTTCAAAACATTACGAGAGCGTCAAGGGAATTAACGATGTCCTTCGAAGGAAAGATTTACTTCCTTTTAATTTTAACTTTGGTCTTTTTCGCTTAAATCGTTCTCGTCCAGAGATACTCTTTGAAAAATCGTTGGTAGCTCGTTGGTTGGTAACACTGTGAACGAGGCTAGCCAGTCTTCAAATTAACTCTTCTCTCGAAGGCCTCTTCTTAGAATGGAAAAGACGACGGCGTTGAAGTGACGATAGGCGTTCTTCTTACGGCCTGTTGTTTCATTTAATTTGCGAAACCTCATTATCATGAGTGTAATTTAATAGCACGCCGAAACTCATTGAAGGCACGATCACGCGTCACTGTCGCTTTTCTTTTTTCCTTCCTCCCCTTCGCCCCCTCCTTTCCGCTTCTCCTGGGAAGTATTAAATGCAAGAAAAGGAAATAGAAGAAAAGTTGGAAAAGTCGTAGGGCCGGGGAAGAGCTCGAATAAATTTATTCCTGGATCCAGGTGAAAGAGCACAGGGAAAAAAAGTTTTTGGAATCGAAGTACTTTGATGTTCATGTATGTATGTATTATGTATGTGTGTATGTATACATGTATGTACATATTTCCTTTTTAAATTTATTTACATGAGACCATCAAGTATGTCGCGTATCATATATCGAGACGATAAACACCGCAGAATAAGGTCGAACGTATTTGTTTACATATACATACGTACAATAGATACGTATATTACTTACTTAAATCGACGTTGCTTTATCGTTACAATTCAGTTTGCCTTTATATATAGTTCGCCGAGAGTGATGAAGTTAAGCGTTTTTGGTTTCTTATCACAAAAAGTCGTTACACATTTGAAGTAATATATTTCTTATAACTTCAAGGCCCCGAATCTAATCCGTAGACAACGCAAGCGTCGTAAGTACGAACGATATAATAAATATCGATCGGGGATGTGGGAGAGGAGAGAACTCGAAGCTACGAACCCCTTTGCCTGGCGTTCCTCCAGATTTATTATTACACGATATACCCAACGTGTGCGCATGGAACTTATCGTGACGTATCGACATGTCGACAAATTTATTGCCAATGTAATATCTCCGTTTAGATACAATTTGAATGTTACGCCCCGAGGAATGATATTCGGAGGATCGAACGATCATCATTATCGGCGTGCAATAATTTAACGTACGCAAATTAATTTTGCGCGAATGTTGTTTGGTTAAAAAAACAAAAAAAAAAAAAAACAAATAAACGAAACGATAGGAGGAATACAATTTATTCGCGTAAAATATTGTCGGTTTTATTTCTTTCGATCACGTACGTACCTATCCTCGTAAGAAATTAAAACCCATTCCTAGTGATTTTAGTGAATTTATGACCAACAATGGTGGGAGAATGAAAGAACGGAAGAAGTGTCTGGCTCCCCGGATCTTTTCTCGTGAAACGAGAAAAACCTTCGGCGAGTCGTGTGATGGTGATAGTAGCTTTGTACGCTCAACGAAAGTGTCGAGAGTACATCAGCAGGGGAGCCAGTCTTATATCCGGCTAGCTTTTTCTACCGGTAATAGGAAGCTATCGGTCTTCAATCTTTCAAGATCGTATCTTATCCATTATCTCTTTTTAGTAGTCACCGAACGATTTCTCTACGGCTAGAGAATCGAATCAGACGGATATCTGTATAACTGAAAGGAATACTTCTTTATGGTTGCGTAATAAATTAGATCGTAATGAGAACGAGTATATTCTCGTCGTTCTCGGATTTTTTTCAAATATTTGGCGATGGAAAGGGGATGCCATAAGATGGATTTAAATAGAAACGAATCTCGACTAAATCTCTTCGCTGCTTCTACGAATCCGATCGATAATCCTCTTCTCGCTTGTAGGTTACGCGACCAAAAAAAAAAAAAAAAAAAGAGAGAAATAAAAAAAGAAATGTTGATCGTCGTTGAAGGACGTTCGGATTCGTTGTAATATATTCTCGTCGTCATAGAAGGGGAAAAAACTTTCTTCTATAAGTGATTGTATCTCGCCGATAACGAAATAGAAAAAGAGAGAGAGAGAGAGAGAGAGAGAGAGAGAGAGAGAGAGAGAGAGAGAAAGAGACGAGGGATGGAAAGGTAAAATAGACGGAAAATTATTACGATTGGCCTTGTTCCTTCTCAGAAAGAGTAGATAATTTTCAATCGCCTTTGTCTTTCCTTTCTTCGACAATTCTTCCGATTCTCTGGGCGGTTTGTATCAATGAAGCCTGTTGATTGCTTCTTTCTCAGATATGCATCGAGGTAATAACATTCGCGTGTCTAGATTTGATGCATTTAGATACCTATATCGATCGTTTCTACCGATCGTTTTGTAATTTCGCGTTGTTATTTGTCTTCTTCCCTCTTTTTTCTTTTTCCCATCCCTCGTTTTCATGGTAATCGTTTCACAAACGATTTCCTCGTTGATAAATATCCGTTAACAAAACGAACAATAATTCTGCTTTTATTTGATGTGTACATACATACCTTATCGATTATACGTCGAGAAACTAAATATTATTTCGTCGATTCAGAAAGTTCAAGTTCCGAGAGGTGACTCTTTGGCAGGAAAATTTATATTTTTTTCTCTCTCTCTTTTTTTTTTATACTCTTTGATTTCTTCTTCTCGTTTGAACTCGAAAAAGAATTAGAAGAATTTTAGAGGTCGTCGTTTTTATCTCTTTTTTTTTTCTTACAGCTTTCACGGGAAGAAGAAATTTGTAACGGAAGCAAAATCGTTTTCCTTAAAGTGGATGTAGTCGTAAGCGTTGTAAGCGAAGTAGCATTTAAAATCGACGAAGCGATAGTAGCCGTCGTAAGCCTTTAGAAAATTTCTGTTAGTAACACATTGCCAGGAAGATCCGGAAAAGTATCTCAACTAAAAGGATTATTCTATATATGATTCATTTTTCAGTTGATCAAACAAAAAATAACCCCGAAGTGATGTTCATTTTACGAGCAGTATGGAGAGAGAGAGAGAGAGAGAGAGAGAGAGAGAGAGAGAGAGAGAGAGAGAGAGAGAGAGAGAGAGAGAGAGAGAGAGAGAGAGAGGCAGAAATAGAGATAAAGAGAGAATAAATATAGTATACTATAGTAGTCCTTGGTCAGCGCGAATAAGAACATGACCTACTAATCTTCATGGATGTATAGTATAATAGCAATACGCTTATTGTCCTCTAAAATTACGTATTAGATTTTAAGAATTTAGATTGCATCCAATATTTTATAGATTGTTATTACGTAAATAAAATCAAGAAAAAGAAAATCAGTTTTCTTTAAAGTTTGATATTATTTAACGAATGTCGAGCTTTCAATAAACTATAAATAGTATAAATGATTGTGACGGTTACTAATACCACTACGAAACATTACACACACATTTATACGATATATTTGTTAGAACTCGAAACGTGACTAAATGAAAATTTTTGGAAAGTTGCACAATTTGAAATTGGAACGTGCCCGAACGCGTAAACTTTTTCTTACGACAAACGAGTAGCGTCTTTCAGACCGGGTGTAACTGTCAAATTTTCTTTCGTATATTATAAGAAGAACCTAGAGAAAATTGTTATACGTCGAGGTTAAAACCCAGGTTGAGAAAATTGTTTAGTTTGAAGGAAAGCTATCGAAGATAAAGTCGATAAAAGAAATGTCGATTTTCGAGTATACAGCTTACGATCCCCGGGGTATATATTGTACAATAATAATAGGGCGGGGGGGGGGACATCTAGAAAAAGCAATAAGCGCTGAAATTCGGCGATGTTCCGTGGAAAACTTTTTCTTCCTGATTTAATCAGCAGAGCCGTACCTATTTTCCACTTGGAGAGATGAAAGCTTTCTTCTTCTCTTACGTATCACTCCGACAATTTTTGGGGCCGATCCCACGGGACTTCGGCGATCATCTTTATCATTATATTCGATGGGACAAAGCGAGAGAGAAAAAGAAAAAAGGAAAAAGAAAACGCAAGCTTTGACGATACAACTCATATCACTTTCTCTTTACTCTTTCAGCTTCGTTGAATATTCTCTTTGGAATATGGTAACCGCGATTTTGACGCGCTTAACTCATTAAACCCTTTACATAGGGCGTTCCATTGCGTTATTCTCCCTTCGATATTCCTTAAGTCCTCAGCTACCCGTTTGGATTTGCCAAAGTTTATGCGAAACGTTTTAGACAAGTTAATGATATTTCATCAAAGTATATCTAAGTTTACGCTATCTGAGATATACATGTATTTGACTGAGAGTTTAATTATATTACGGATACAAATGTGTATGTATCTTTACGAAGATATTTTCATAGCCGAATGTTATTAACCTCTCGTAATTATAGCTAATTAATGAACGTACGATACGTGTTATAGGAATTTAAGTTATAGGCGTGAATTTCGAAAGACTTTCAATATTAACTATTTATACTTGTAACAAAGAGTTAGTTTTCTCACGTCGTTCGAGATATTATCGATAACGTCTTTGAACGACCATTCGACGATACGTACGAACACAAGTGACAGCTCCCCTTATGACAAGGGTTAGCGTTTTCTGAATATGACATACAATTGACATGCAAGGGGTGCCCTTTCCTTTATGAAAATGGGACGTCCCGATCGTTACGATGGCGCGTGGGTTGAGATACGAGTCGCCCCAATTGGCTCCATACAGAATTCGTATTCGTGTCGTACGCGTCACTAGCGTGCACATTTTATCATAGACACGAGCTTTAGCAATACAGCTCCACTATTTCACAAGCTTAAATATTATCTTAAATAGCATCGTTCATAATGGCATTTAAAATGAATTTACAATCCCTTTGTTTTTCCCCGACATATGAAATTTTCTTCTCATAGTTTTCTTTAAATCCCGAAGATGTTTTAGAAACTACGTGCTTTCTAAGAAATTGTCGAGTCTCTTTACTCGTTCTAAACACGGTCTCAGAGAGGAACAACGTCGAAGTATTTCTATTATAAACTTTGCAATTATCTTCCTTTGAACTTTAACGCAGGAGAGAAATGAACGAAGAGATGGAATCTCTTAACGAGGACGTTTTAGATGTATAGTACTTGTAGAATATGACCCACGAAAATACTTTATTACGACCTCCCGGTTATATGAATTATTATGAGCGAAATTCAAAGAGATCGATAAATGATAACAGTAACACGTCTAAGGTTCCGTTGGATTTGTCATCAGTGAAAATTTCGAACTACAGAATTATCCACTTTTAATTATTTACCTTATATATATATTTTTTTATCGCATTGCGACCTCAGAATCGCTAATTAGTTAAAAGTATCTACGAAACTTTAGGGAAAACCCTTGAATTTTAGTTCCACGATCAGTTTTATCGTTCATATATTCTCATTATTGTTTGAGAAGCTGTGGGTATAAAAGGAAGACGAGATTAACTCTAGCGAGGTATCTCGTGACCTTTGATAAATAACGTATGTAGCTTTTTTATTTTTATTATTTTTCTTTTTTTTTTTTTTTAAGAAGAAGAAATAGAGCTTTTACAAACATCGCTCCAAGGGAGAACCTACGATCGATCGACAGAAATTCGTGCCAATCTTCACTAACGATTTTATCGTTCTTTATGTACACTTGATATATACGAAAAGTTTACAAATATCCAAACGTTATAACGTTAACCGATATGTCCATTGCGATACGACAAACGAACGTTGGAATTAGAAAGAACGTACTCGTTATATTACAGAAACTGTGGAGATTTTCTCGTTATTTTTTTTTTTTATGCTATAAGAATAACATGATCGATACGTTATAAATTCATCGTTTTCTCTCTCTCTCTCTCTCTCCCTCTCTTGATTATTTATTCAAGTAGATCTTTTATTTCTTAGTAAAATATTAAATATTTCTTTTCTCCACATCCGTATAACTACATTCAAATATATTATTTCTTCTATTTTGTATATCTAATTATTTCAAATTTACGACACTTCCCTCTCTGTCCTGATATTATTAATCCAGCGAGGTCCCTTTTATCGTGAAATTAATTCAACGAGGCGCTGGATATTCTCTATGGCAATATGATATCCTCGTATACGTAACAACTATGCAACGAGATATCAAAGCTTTAAATATGTTCGCGAACGGGCTGTTACAATGATCGCTCATATACCTAAGAGAGGCTTTACGGTATGTTATTAATTCATGATACAATTTGGTTAAGCATCGAGATATTAATTTATACGATATTATGGATTAAATATTTGCTCTTCGTCTATCCAGCTTTAAATCTTTAAATTATTCAATCTGATTTTTTGTAAATATATATTTCCTCATTCTCTCTCTCTCTCTTTTTTCTCTCTCATATTTTTTGCAATGAAATGATTAATGCATTATGCAATATATTTGTTTTAAATTTATTTTGAAGCGTGGCAATCAGCTTTCATTTACAAAACTTGCACAGCTCGTGGTGAATATTAAACTCTTCTGTGGACGACGCACAGACAGGATAATAATAACCCTTTTTGTCATGAAAATGAGAAGCGAGGTAAAATAGATGCAAAAAGGGAGGAAGGAAGATAGGGTGAGAGAAAGGAAAAAAAATACAGAGAGAGAGAGAGAGAGAGAGAGAGAGAGAGAGAGGGAGGGAGGGAGAGGGAGAGAAATTACGTTGGTTGATGGCACGAACGAGTCGAACGTTGGTCGTTCGATAATAGAATCATAATGCGAGATAATCTTTTCACGTTCGTTCCTCCATATTTTTCTTTGGTACTTTGAATTTCTCATCTTCAAAGGCGAACCAAATTGTTGGTGATGCATGTTCGATGCTCAAAACTCTGTGACGAAGTTCGGTTCGGTCCAACTAACCGAGTTCGACTTTCGGTAGTTCCAAGTTAGGATAACTGCAAGGACGTGAAATGCTGGATCAACCCTTTGGAGTATGAGTTTCCTTGCCAGTTTACCGATGATTTCAAGAGAAAGCTTTATCATCCAACTAGTTCTTTGTCGTCGTATGTGTAGCATTATAATATCGGTTGGGCTTGGATTTATACTTTTCTTTTTCTTTGTGCGCAAAGAAGAACTTAAATTTTTTAATTTAGTCTTTAAATTTTCTTTATTTCTCTCTCTCTCTCTCTCTCTTTCTTCTTTTCCATGAGATTTCCGCATCTTTCTCCTCTCTTGTCGCTCGTTCAACTAACTTTTCCTAAACGCGCTTGGAAAGGCATTTTGTATGAAATTTCCTCGCTGGTTTTTTTGTTACTAGCTTTTTTATTACACAGAAAGAATACTCTCCTTTGTCTCGTTGTTATCTACGGACAAAAGGTAGAAGTTTGAATTTACTAAACTTTAAAATAGTGAAAGAAACGACCGATGTAATCGACGATTTAGCTTCTCTCATGCTCGCGTCGATCTAGTTTGGTCAATTTGCTAAAACGTTTCGTTTTATTTGTGAAAATGTAAATAAAGAAAAATTGTCATTGCCTGTCTGTGTTACTTTGTACGTCAAGATACATCTTTTTTTCACGGATTCGTACCTCGTCGTAGTTGTTCTTACGTCTTTTACTCGAAGTGTCGGATGCTCTTATATTTCGATCGCACATCGTTATTATTTTCTTTAGCCGTTCAATTTCGCGTGCTCGATGTTTCGAGATCATTCGTTTATTATTTTCTTTTTCTTTTTTTTTATTTTTTACAAATATTTTCAAGTCTTTTAAAAGTCTTCTAAAAATAAGGACAATGCAAGGAACATGAAAAATGAGGAAGGAGTGATCGAATAGATTGTTTTTTCTTTTTCTTTTTTTTTTTTTACGTCACAACGAGGAAGACTCGTTTTGGTACGAACGTTTTAATTCAACGATCTTAGTCGACAGGTAATTATCTCGACATCGATCGCGGTTATCTATTGTCGTAGGTACTCGAGTAGTTATCATGGATCAAACGAGAGTGCACTCGTCGTTCTTATTGTTAAGGAGAAAATTTGATATCTACTGGCTTTACCTTGTTGTCGCGTCACGTTTTAATCGAATAAAATTAACCGGGAGAAAGTTGATTGGCTTGCGCTTTAACTATGTCAGAGACCTGGTACTAATTGGAAATCGAAGCAGATTCTTGAGTTGAAATCGGTGATTAATTAAAATTTAATGAGAAATTTTCGTTCCATTGTTGGATCGTTATTCCTCTTGCGTTTGTCAACATACTTTTTAATAAAGTAATAAATTATAGTCGAGCACGTAAACGTAATCAGTGAGTAATATTACGTATGTATCTTTCGTGTATATCACGTTGAAGCTCGAAATTATATTTTCGTGATATTATTTTCGTGAAAGAATACATTAAAAAAAAAAAAAAAAAGAAAAGAAAGAAAAGAGATTCTTTATTTTTATTCTGATAAAAATGTGAACGAGGAGGTGCCTACGTTAAAGAAAATGTCTCGTAAGAAATGATTTCGGTATTATTTTGACGACGAGATGATTAATGGCCTTCTCTTGAACAAAAATGTGTAAAGTAGTGGTATTGATATGTCATTGCATACGTGTAGAAAGCCCGTGGTGCCCTTTTTCCATATTAAAGCTCGCCCATCGTACAGAACGCCGAGTTATTTCTGAAATGCAGCTGACACGTTCGTAAATGCAGAGATACTCGGTGTCGTTTAAAGAAACGAAAACTCGATAAAATCTAAAGAACAGGACGACGGTGTATTTATCTTAAAATTTATCGAGAAAAGATTCGTCGATAGAGATATAACGTTTAAAGAATCTCCTACGTATGTTTCTCTATTGTGAGACGTGATGGCGTTGGAGAACTTTGTTGACTATTTTTATGAGTAACACCACTTTCGTAGTTTGTATTTTTCTTCTTCTCCTTCTTCTTCTTCCTCTTCCTCTTCTTCGAGAATACGTTCTAGCGTTAATCTTTTCCTTCCGTAGAGAGAACCTTGATAGGAGACAAACATTCTGCTATCCTGAGTAACCCACCGTGAATGTATATTTAGATTTTTTGAAGTGGAAAATTGTCAGTAGGTAGGTAGGGGTAGGTAGGTAGGTAAGTAAATCGTAGTAAAATGTTATTATTTACTGAAGTAAAAACGAAATAAAACGAAAATCCACGTTCGTACGTTCAGATTCTTGATTTGACGTTGATATCCGCCCAAGATAAGGTTCGTCGTTTGAGTATATAATCGTTGACCGTAAAATTTGCTATCTATTTAAAATTCTTATTCGGTTTATATAACTCGACGTTATAGTAGTAGTTTCATTATATAGGACAACCTACGTTATTTATATCACCGTGCATAAAGAGAGAGCTGCTTCGGACTTATCGTCATTGAATGATACGTATTTTTCGATAAACGTATTCACTAAGATCTAGATAAACGTATTCACTAAGAAGAATCTCTCGCGTTCTCCGTTCTCTGTTTTTAATGAAAAAAAATCATCCGGCAAAAAGGTTTCGATATTCCACGGACCTTCTCTACTTTTCCGTGTCCCGCTGTAGAACCCTATTGATCTTTTCTCGCACACGTTGTACACCACGTGTGAGTACCCTTTATACTTTACCCTCTCCTTCCAAAGTAGGTGACATAGCATTATGAAAGAGCAATTTCGTTTCAGTCATTTTTTTTCTTTTTTTCTTTTTTCTTTTTTTTTTCTTTTTTCTTTTTTTTTACTCATCCTTTATCTCATTTATAACGCGAATCACGACTCCTTTTTAAGCCCACATTTTAGTACTTTGGGAAAAGGCTTTTTGCGGTGCCGCTAACGTAATCCTCCTATTTCATTCGCGTTAAAGCAAAATGTATTACATCTTAAAACGATTAAGCAGCGATTTAATTAGTTCTCCCGGTTGGATGTTAATCCGATAAACAGTCCTTCGTAGATTTCGTACGTATATATATATATATATATATATATATATATATATATATATATATATATATATATATATACCTATAATAAGAGGTATCTCGAAAATGTTTATTTACAATGAAAACGGGACGACATTACTAAGAGGAGACAAACACTCGTAGATATTTTCGCGATAAGGAATATGTAGACAAAGATAACGATTTAATATTTTAACATTGAAATTTCGCGTGATGGAAAATTATCACGGCGAATTTCATTCAGCCGTTCAGATAGAAGAGTAATGTATATTATATTTTTATGATCAACGACGGACGACAGTCCCATACGTATAATACACATACATACGTACGATATCGAAAAGGCGCCGCCCCAAAACTAAGGTTATTTATATTATTATCAACATGGTCATCGCCGTTGCTTCGGCCTTCTTTTTATTTTTATCGTCGCGTTTTTATACCATCGATATCACTATTTTTTTCTCTCTTCCTCCCCCCTCCTTTCCTTCGGATTTCTTCCCGACGATTTATGGCTAGGATTAGAAGATAGCTACGGACCGATATCAATTTGAAAGAGTATATCCGAAAATACGCGCTAAGAATGTGTTCCATTCGTTTGGATAAATCGGGGGAGTCTGCAATAAATATTATATTTAAAAACAATGACGATGTTCGAATTAATTTGAAAGTTATTATTCTCGTCTTTTAAATCCGATTTATCCCGAAAATATTCTTTCTTCATATATATATATTTTTTTATATAAATTATTTATCTTTATATATATATATATATATATATATATAAGTAAATATTTAGAGATACATAATCTTTAGTCGTATATTCTCTTTTTTTTCTTATTTATTTTTTTTTTTTTAGTATTATCATCCTTTCGTAGCATCTTTACTCAAAACTGAGGATATAAAGTCGCTTCTATCTCGAGTCGTTTAATCAATCCGGCCGTGTAGCGTGTTCTCTTTCTTCCTTTTGCTTTCTCTCTTTCTCTTTCTCTCTTTCTCTCTCTCTCTCTCTATTTACCTCTACAAAGAGACAAGCGAATGTACTCATATGGTGGATTACTTTCCAACGACGTCCTACCATCTAGGCGAAACTTTCGACTCACCTAGGAATTAAATTTACCAACTGGAAGGAAATTTTCTGTCGTGTACATGACTTATTTCGATTTAACTTTTTACTTAATCCCTCGCGAAGGTAGTACAGTTATTATTTTCAAGGATTTATTCAGAACGACTGTAGGGTAACGATATAAGGGTAAATTTTGTTTTTTAGAATTTCATTGCTCACACTGGACTTGTAACTTCGCGCTATTTTATTGTGCTTCGAGAGACCAAAGTCCTACGCGTGAGAGATCCCTCAGAGAGATTCTTCTCCTCTTTCTTGCCCGCCGCTCGTCTTGCTATTTTCTTTTTCTTTTCTCAGGAAATTACTTTCTCTTTCGTGATTAACGATCCCTTTAGTTGGTAGGGACTTGTAATACGGTTAAATCGTAGGGGAATTCAAAATACGGTTTTTTCTTCTTTTATTATATTTACAGGTAGGGATAGAGGGATAGAGAAAGAGAGAGAAAGAGAAAGAGAGAAAGAGAGAGAGAGAGAGAGAAAGAGGAATTAAGATTTTTAACGATAGCCTTGCTGTAAAGTATCGATTTTGTTTTCCTTCTTTTTACTATGGAGTAAAATTTCACGTGGAAAGGCGGGAATGTAAAATTATTTCGTTAACTTTGAAACCACTCGAAACCTTCGGCCGCTTTTAGACAGTAAAACTACGACAGTGAATTTTCCAGTGGTCGGGGATCGACAAATTTATAGGCAACGCACACGACCAACCCCCTCCTCCCGTCGTCCCCTTTCCTAGAAAAGTTTCAAACGACTTTCGAAATGACCCAACTGCCGAAAGTTCTCCTTTTTTGTTGTTCGTAACTCGTTTGACATTTTTTTTTTTTAATATACCTCTACCACCAAGGAATAAAAAGCAAGCATATGTCATTGTAACGCTCTCGTTGGTCGAATTTCAGGAACTTTGATTTTAGCATTACAAGTTTTGAAACACGTTCTGTTTTTTTTCAACGTGTGTCGTGTCTCACGCATTCGTTCAAAAAGAAAAGGAAGGAAGAAGAAAAAAAATCCGTGCAAGCGAGAATGCTTCGATTTTTATATCTTGAAAATTTCACCCCTCGATGCGCCAACGTGATACGCTTTTGAAATTGTCAAAGAGCACGATCCCTTTTCTTTGGCGACTTTACCAATTGAAATATACGTCCGGATAAGGAGCAAACGAAATCTTCCGTTGTCCTTGTCACAAGTCAAAGGACTTGAAACAAAATCAATACGTCGAAGACTTTGCTCGGTTTATCGAGTGTTCGCTTGAATTAAATAGACAACCTTCGAGATCTTGTTCTCTTTATTCAGTATACTTATAAAAAAAAAAAAAAAAAAAATAAAAGAAATTGCAACCACGTTTAACGATTAATTCGCGTTAACAATTTAAGTATCAATTCGTTCATCATCACACGATGAGATTTTTAAATGCATACCAAATCTGTTTCATGTAATTCTCTTGTTCCTTTTTTTGTTTTTCCTTTTTCTTTCTGTCCCGCTAAATCTCTTTCGATTAAATTCGCTTTTGCCATTCTAAGAACGTAAGAAGAGATTAAGAGAGACGTGTTGGGAATTATTGATACCTTTTAATTTTATCGAAAGTGTCTTTCTCTATAACTGATGTTAAATAATAAACTGCTTGAATCTGTTTATAACTCGACAGTGGGTACGCACTGATCAAGCCGAGAAGAGCACGTTACGTAAATAATCTCAACAGGATCATTTTGAAATCCAACATGTTTGTCTCTTCTACTTTAATATCTTTCGGATGAATTTTCCCACGATAAATTTAGATTGTCGTGAGCGTTTGGATTGTTTACGAGTGTTTGGATTTGAACGTACGACGTGTCGAATTAAAGAATATACGCATAATTTTGGAGATTGTAATTTATGAAATTAATAACGCCCGTAGGCAACTACGTATCGAATGGAAATTTGCCGGTGGTGAATGTAGCGACCTAGATCTTCCCAACTCCGTGTAATTTAATTCGTACCAATTATTTTTTAACCTCTCGTCGCTTTATTTTCGTCCACATGAAATATATACCATAAATTTCTCGTACGGCTTCGAAGATGAACGATGAGAGAGAGAGAGAGAGAGAGAGAGAGAGAGAGAGAGAGAGAGAGAGAGAGAGAGAGAGAGAGCAATAACTATCACGTATCGACAAAAACCGTAATATCTTGGCGACGAGTCAATGGGTCGTTCGAGATGTCAAGATTTTACGAGGATGTATGCTGAGAACGTCATTCGTGATCGAGAATGATTCGTACGAAGAAAACGTGACGCATCGACGAGGGAATGTCCGACGGACATGTACATATGTATGTATGTATGTACCTCGGAATGTCATTATTTTCTTGGCATAAGGCGAAGCAATATTATGTTCCATAGTACGTTTTCAGGACTTCCAGTAGATGTAAAAAGTCAAGGGGGATGAACATTTCGAAAAAGAATTATAAATTTTTCACTCGACACGCGACAAATACGAGATGCATTTTTGCCCTACATATGTGTGTGTGTGTGTGTGTGTGTGTGTGTATCTTTGTTATTTATTCTTTATAAAACTTACCATAGTGTTAATTCCAGATATATATACATATATATATATATATATATATATATATATATATATATGTATGTATGTATGTATGTATATTATATTATATGTATATATATTTTTTTTAAATTATATGCGGTACGGTACGTTCCGTTACGTTCATTGAAAGAAGGTTAACGAGTGCTGAAAATGCATTCAGCGGATCGCTGATCCGTATTATTCTAATGACCCATTCATAGACCTATAGTAACTGTAAATAAGAAAGGAGGATTAACGTCCGGCGTGTAACGAGCGGTATGAGGCTGACAGGAAAGTAAAATATGAGAAAGGAGTAGAAAGGATTTCGACCTATTTTGAATCTCATCGGATCTCTCTCTCTCTCTCTCTTTCTTTCTTTTTTTCGCGTCGGAGTCCAACCTTAAGCGAATTTTCATTTCGAATCGGCGGCACGTATTTTCCTATTAAATTAAAGTAATATCCCGGAGCGTTCGCCGGATCGTTAAATCCGCTTACTCTATGTGCTTACACCTTCGATATTAATTCGCATTGTTCGTTTTATCATTGACCGTAATCACTGAAAACGAATGTTTTTTCACCAATCCAGTTCGTCCATCGTTCCTTCTCTCTCTCTCTCTCTCTCTCTCTCTCTCTCTCTCTCTCTCTCTCTCTCTCTCTCTCTTTCGTACTTTCTCGAATCAGTCGGAATTATGGATAGACTGTTACTTGTTATTCCCTGTACGTTTCGCATTTTCACCCTCGGCGTTACCATTCATCCGGTGGTTTTGTACGCAACTCATAGGGAAAGAGAGCAAATAGGTCTATCCAATCATCAATCTATCTTCCTTAACTCGTTTATCTCTCGGATTATTCGCACGAGTAAGATCGAAAAGGGACCGAATCTGTCGCATTTTCTTGAGCACCCGCCCGCGCGCGCGCGCGCTCGCGTGTGTGAGGTAGCTAACGAGAAAGAGAGTGAATGAGAGGGAGAGAGAGAAAGAGAGAAAGAGAGAGAGAGAGAGAAAGAGAGACAGAGAGAGGGGGAGAGAGAGAGGGAGGAATATCTGGCAGATTACTATAGGAGCTGCCGGTGTGTTTGGTTGGCAGGTCACTCGCTCGTCCGCTAAAAAGGTGGAGCGACTAATTCCTACGACTTGGGTAAGACAGAGACGAAGAGAAGGGAAGAAGTAGGAGAGAGATAGAGACGTAGAAAGAGAGAGGGAGAGAGAGAGAGAGAGAGAGAGAGACAACGAGTAGGTGGGGTATCTATTCGCGGTGACCGCGCAAGAGACACAAGAAGGTTGCAGAGAGTAAAATCCGTCGGTTGTGGTATCGACCCCCTAGCCACGTGTTGCTCCCTACTACCTACCCTCGTCTTCACCTCCACTCCTATTCCTTTAACCTCTCCTACTTCTCTTACCGACGTAGCGTATATGTATATGTATAATTCTCGTAGAGAACCGCCCTCATCCTCGACCTGACTGATCATAAACTGTGAGTTCCACTTTCCGCCCCGAGGCAAGACTGAAAAACTCGAGAAACGGATGCCTTGCGAACGAAAACCCAAAGACGAGAGAAATAGCAGAAAGGGGAGAAAAAGAGAGAGAGAGAGAGAGAGAGAGAGAGAGAGAGAGAGAGAGAGACGTATAAAGCGAGGGAGAGAGAGAAAAAAAGTCGTTGCAAACTTGACCCGCAATTTCTTTTGCGGGTTACCACCGATGCTAGTACTATTGCTTGTTTCCTTCAACGGCCACACTCTTCCTTGTTGTTTCTCTAGAAAAGAAAGTGGAACATCGAAACTGCTTTCATAAGCGTAGGTAGCTCCAGTTTTCTTTGTTTACTTTTTTCTCCGAGATACTTTTTTCTTTTTCCTTTTGTTTTTTTTTTCTTTTTTTTTTTTATGTTAAAAGATTAGATTTATTAGAGGTTCAGTTTCATCGAGGTTGCAATTATTTTTGCGTTGGAAGTGAGACGTCAGATCTTGTGAATATATTTCCAATAATTTTAAATATTCGATAGAGATGGCAGAAAGGTTGAAGATATTTTTTTTTCTTCTTTTTTTTGAAAAAAAGTTGGACCATGATGTAGATCGTAAAAAGTAAAAATCAAATGATCGTCAAAAAGAGAGAGAGAGAGAGAGAGAGAGAGAGAGAGAGAGAGAGAGAGAGAGAGAGAGAAGGTTAGAGACGTAGAGAGGTGCATCGATGATTGCATCGTGGCTCTCGTCCCTTTGTACAGAATGATCTTTCATCCGCGATGAACGTCGTATCCAGTCTTCTGATCTTGGCTGATGCAGCACAATTCTGCTTTCTCGATACAGCCCCCATCCGTTTGACCTCGTAGAATTCATTGATCCAACGTACACGTATCGCGCGCGCGAGCATACGAATATGTATGAACGGGGTAGGCCCATCCTTTTGGCTACGTAAATACATAAGTATATCCATTCAACCGCGATACCCCAGTAACACTTGATGCTTCGTGTTTCGTCGCTTATCCCCCCCCATTTTTTCTTTATTTTTCTCTTTCTTCTTTTTTTTTCTTTTTTTTTGGGCGGGGGGAAGAGAATTTATTTGTTGCCCTACCTTCCCCAAGAGAAGTTTTTTTTTTTTTATTATTCGAAATACTGCGGATTCTCGATATTGGCGAAGCAATAACTCAACAAATATTTGGCTCGCACTCGTAACACATTCTATTCGGGTTTAACACTCACACATGGGAGAGATCGGTGGTATTTCCACTGTATTCAGAAAGAACCGAGATATAGTTATTTGATGAAGTTTCGTCATCGATCGGTCATCGCGAGAACATCTTTCTCCGGTACGAGATTGTATTTTTACCAGAATATTTTTCCTTTGTTATCCGATTCTTTGCCATTTTTGCTTTTCAACTTGGTGGCAATACAATTTTCTTTTTCCCTTAGCTCGTTCGTATTTTGTGTAGAATATAAAAGGGGAAACGCTCGTTCGGATGTTGATATTCTAAGAAATAACGTAGATTGCTTCGGCACAGGTTGGATAGTATAGGATTTTGTAGAAAGGACGAAATACAAAGCGGATGCAGGTTATATATATACTGGCCGTTATCGTTCTATTTACGAACGAAATACTATTCACGCACGAGTGGATATTTCTACGTGGTTGCTGATACTGGTCCCTTCCCCAAAAAATGTGAATCGAAATTCTTTTTCGAACATGTATATATATATATATATATATATATATATATATATATGTATGTATGTATGTATGTATGTATGTATGTATGTATGTATGTACGTACGTACGTACGTATGTATGTATGTATGTATGTATGTATGTACGTACGTACGTACGTACGTATGTATGTATGTATGTATGTATGTATGTACGTATGTATAGGAGAACGAGAAGCCCAAACAAAAAATTAAAGCTACAATGTTTTTGTGTTCTTGCGCCAAGTAAGATCAACGAATCATCGTTATCTTGCTATTTTGGCTATACCCTTGTATCTTTTGTTATTGTCGAGAGCAGCGAAGAATAAATATAAATATGTCGATCGACGTATTTCAGATAAGAAAACAAAAGGTACGTGTTCGTCATGTCCTCGTCAACTTCCAGGAAAGTCGTTTCCATGAGTTATATTCGAAAGTCCCTTGTTCCTCCTTCGTATCGACAGTCGATCGATAGGACAAGCAAGTCCTTTCTAACATAAGCGTTAATTATTTCGAATGTGTGCGGTATTAAATTCTACCATGGCTTCAATAGACCCGGTTAACTCTATGTATATACGTACATATCTACATAGAAGTACCAATATATATATATATATATATATATATATATATATATATATATATATATATATATATATATATATATATATATTTACGATCGATGACAAACTTGCTCTTGAGTTTCCAAACATCAAAATTAATTTAAGAGTATGAATTTGCGAATGGTATCGGTAGCGGAATAAAACGTGTGATTTGAATCACGATTTGTTGATTTCCCGATGAAAAGCCGATTAAATCTTTCACAGGATGAACTCCATTAATGTGAGCTTTTCAGATCAGATCTGGGAAGCTTCTCGTTAAGGTTCAAATTAAAGCACGACGCTGTCATTCTCGAGAACGTGCTCACCGAGAAGATCGAGTACCGCGGCCCGATCGTGCCCGCCTTTCCTGAAACGTTTCGCCGCTATCGATCATCGGAGTAAATGCAGACACGCACGCAGAAGGCGATCTGTGACCTTTTTCGCTCGTACTATACTACGTATACTTACATTTATATAAGGGCCGGTACTCTTTGCCCAACGAACGATTTTATCCTCTCGTCGCGTCTCTCTTTGTAAAAAAAAAAAAAAAAGAAAAAAGAAAAAATAAAGAAGAGAGAAAAAAAATGGTCCTGTATAAACCGTCTCCCATAAAGATGATCCTTTTTATGCGAGAGAAGCATGTCGTTAAAAAAATTTTCGAACGTCGCGTCTACGCTGAACGGAGAAGCATAGAATTTTTCTCGAATATCTTTTGGAATTTTTCCCTCTCCGTTATTTCTGTACGTTTGTTTATATACTGTCGGTAAGTTTATTTTATTCCGACAAAAATTTACTCTGCAAAAAGATTAACAAGAGAGGTATTTAATTCCGTTCGAAGCTCTACCGGTCACTTGAATGGCTATTTACATAACTACTTCATTTATTCGCTCGAATCGTCTGATCAACAAAAGCGTTTTCTCGTAAAAACAAATATTTTACGTCGAGAAGTTTGATGTTCTTATGCTTTCCACGTTAAACATTTTTTTTTTTTTTTTTTCTTAATAAAAACACGAATATCGATATCGAATTGTAATGATATCGCGTCACGATTTTTTCAAATGCAAGATTTTGAATATATTTCATAATTTTTCGAAATATTAAAATATATTACGTACGCGTGTACAACGTGTGGTTGTTCTAACGTATTCGTCCAATTGAAATATGGAAATACGTTTCCAATTTTGGCTCGTTTAAGTACTTGGCCGTACTTTTATAATATCACTTCGTATTTGGTTTTTGTTGATTAAATCTCATTTCGATAGATTCTATCGTGCTGAATCAATGTCACTAAATACAATCAAAACCGATAGCAATTTTCCCAATAGACGCGAATCGGGTGAGGGGGATGGGAACAAATTTTCTGACGGTATATTTATCGTCAATTTGCCGGTACGATGACAATCGGTTTAGATTTGAAATGAACGGTTCATATCCGAGCGTTTCGATGTGTGCGATTCTTCCTTTCAAATCCATTTTCAACAAAATCGGAACGAACATACATACGTGTCATTTATATACACGAATCGTTTCTTTTTTTTTTCTTTTTACTTTTCTCTTGCTATTGTTCTTTCGAAGTATTTAGTTTTTCAGGAGTAAAATATTTAAAGGGAAAGGAGAAACGTAAACTAAAAAAAAAAAAAAAAAAGAAAAAGGAACGAGAAAAAGAATAAAATGATAAAAATTTCTCAAGACTCTTGAATTGAAATGTTATCGAAAAAGATTGGAAAGAAAAGTTTGCGATTTTTGACGAGGCAACGTCGCGTAGCTCATACCTATAAAGCCGGATGTCTTTCATTGTAAAGTATAATTCCGTCCTCTTCCTATATTAACATAATTCCAATGTTTACTTGAGAATTTCCTTTAAGTTTTCGAATAAGAATTAGCAGATCGAAGGGAATCACCTATGGAATGGAAAAATCTCTCGATAAAGGAGTTCGAACGTATTTTATGAATCGTCACAACACTCGAATATATTTCATACGGCTCTACGATATCATACAAAAGTTAACATTGTATCTTCTTCGTATTGGTGGTAACGTACTGTTGGAATCCATAAAGTACTATACCGTTACTGCCTGGCTAGTAGTTTTTTTTTTCTTTGTTTCACGACAAAGCTATCGTGTCGTATGTTCAGTGATGCGTAACGTTTTTGTTGTTCGGTTATGCGTTTTCCCCGTGAATGATTCAACGACGATAGGAAAATAAATATTTCGTTTCAATGTGAAATAGCCTTGCGCGAGATACATACGTACGTACGATGGATTTGAGGAGGAGTTATTGTAACAACGTTCGTCGTTACGAATTAACATCGTTTCTTTCCGATAGAGAATTAGTTTATGAATTTGCGACGTATCGTTGTGTCATATTTTTTTTTGCCTCAAGCATTAGGCCGACCGACAGGACAAATCCATTTCTCCGACAGGAGACGTGACACGCGTCATCATTCACTTAGAGTTAGCATGTATCATTAAATCATGCGATATATTGTCAGAAGAAAAAAAAAGAAGAAAGAAAGAATTATTTGTGAAGTAGAATGAAGAATGATCTTTAAGCGAAATTCTTCTTCTTTTTCTTCCTCTTTTGTACATATCTACATGCATTTAATCATTTTTAAGTATACGTACGTATATAAGATATGACCACATTTTGATCGACCTAAAAGCCTATGAATATTTTCCTTCCCAGCGAAAATGTACATTATTTATGTATTCATCTTCCTCGTATAGCGAAAGAATCACCGCAGACTTCTACGAAAAAAAAAAAAAAAAAAAATACGGTCACAGAGATATTAAGCGTCTTTGGAATTGAAAATCGCCTTATTTATAGCGATAAAACGTTTTTACCGTTTTACTTTAACAATATCGGATGAGAAGAAGATCCTTTTTTTCTTTGACGTTTCCATGTCGCTCCATTTTAACGCGAAATTAATGATTTCATACGGTCAATAGAGAAAATTCAGTGGACGAAACAGAAAATTTGAAAATTCTTATTATCTGACTTTATTTAATATCAGTTTTATTTATTTCGTCAGTGTTTTATAAAATAAAAATGGCCAATATATATATATATATATATATTTTGGTTTATGTTAGGGTGGCTTAATAAATAGCACAATAACTTTACCTGTTCGAATTTCTGAGAAGGCAGCCGTCCCTTTTTCATCAGCTCAAAAAGAATTTTCATAGTTTTCCGTCATCCATAGTGAAATATTTCATCGTTATACGAACAATGGTAGATTTCTTATGTAAGTACAATGCCAAATGATCTTTCCCAAAGTGGTGGTGTTAGAAATAGGGGTTCAGAGAAAGAACGAGAGAAAGAGGGAATTGTTTAAGTTCGTTATCCGGAGCAACCCTCGAATTCACATTCCAGGATTTTCTCCTTTCATTTCATCCCTCTCGCATCTTCCGAGCATTGTCCGTTTCTCTTCTTGATTACACTTTCTTTTTTGCTTAAAATCCGCTTCTATTAGGGATAATGGGAGAACCGAATAGTTAAGCGATTTGCTGTTTCAGCGAATGTTTTTTTTCTCCACTCCCCACCCGAATCTGCATCGTTATTCTCGAGACAATCGAGAATCGTGAAAAAAGGAATATGAGAATTAAAGAGAGAGAGAGAGAGAGAGAGAGAGAGAGAGAGGGAGATAGAGGTAAGAAAAGAGATCAAGAGAAGTGGTAGTAGAGAAAGCATTGGATCGTTTAACTCAAAGAACTCCCCTTGGAAAAGTGTGTCATGAAAATGTGCCAAGAGAAAGAGAGAGAGAGAGAGAGAGAGAGAGAGAGAGAGAGAGAGAGAGAGAGAGAGAGAGAGAGAGAGAGAGAGAGAGAGAGAGAGAGAGAGAGAGAGAGAGAGATAGGAAGTCGGTAATATCGGATGCTCTATTAATATCGTCTGGTTAAGTAATGACTATGAAATTCCAAGATCTTGTGTCCTTGTATTTCATAAGGAATACTAATTAAAATAGTCGAAAGATACTATAAATAAGCTCGCGATATTGAATTTATAAGAGATTATGAAAATCCTTTCGTAGGCTTAACGAGAATTAATGAAGAATTGTGGGCAATGACAAAATGAAAAATTAATTAAAAGATTTGATTTTGGGAGGCAGGCTTTCGAAAACACGTTAAGAAAAGTACAAATATTGAAGCGTTATTATTTAACGGTAATAACGGCATCGATCGTAAATGTAATTTGATATTAAATTCATAATAGGTGGATTATATGCGTTTCCGTTTAAAACGTTGGTTTTAAGCATACATGTATGCGTACGTATGCACGTGGAATGAAAAAGGAATCGGAAATATGGAATATTGCAAAATTAACGCGCGTTCATTGATTTTTCAATAATATCGGTTTTTATTTGATGTTTTATAAGGGATAAAAAAAACAAAAAATTAACTATGAGCGAACGATCACATTCTTGGTGGATTTATCTATCGGTTTTAATGTTTCCGTTTCTTTCTTCTTTATATATTTTTTTCTTTCATTCTCCTTTTTTTTTTTAAATTAAACATACCATCATCAGTCAGGAGACGTCCTTTAGAAATATTGAAGATAGTAGGCTATTATATTACGAGGTAGCTTGCGGATTTCTTTTCATTTTTCATCGCCTTTTCCCCTTTCTCTCAAGAAAGAGGGAAGATTTTTTTCTTTACTTATTTTTTTTTCCCTTTTCTTTTAATCTCGTTTTTCATCCTTTATATTGATAATAATCTTACTGTCGTGTTTTAAGAATTGGGTCACGATGTCGATTTTAATATCTATTGCTTGTAAATAGCTGTCAGGTTCCCTTACAATTACGTTGATGTATCAAAAACGGTACATATTAATTTGAAATTGAAATATTTAACGAATTAATTATTTTATTTTTATTTATTCTTGTTTCTTTTTTCTCTTGTTATCACGAATGAATTCGCATTTCTTCATAGAGAAACATTATTCAATGTAACGCGTATTTCTCGTGGTACTCTCTCATTATGGATATTTAAAGAGGAGCCGGAACGTTTAATTGAGTAAAATAAAAAAAAAATTAATTTGCCTCGCGTTCCTTATTATCTTTTCCTTTTCCTTTTTTCTTTTCTTTCGTGTTTATACAAATAAATATTTCACAAAACGTTGAACTTCGCGTTGTAAATCCCATAAGGAAAAAATTCCTTACCGCTATGATCTTGTTTGATTTTGATTCTCTCATACAATTTCTTTATAATCTCTTCTGTTCAGTTTATTTTCCCTTCCATCTACCATTCAATATTTTTTTCTTTTCGATTTTCCCTATCTTTTTACCTCTCTATTCCGTCTCTTTCACTCTTTTCTCCCTTTTTATACATTTCTATTCTATTCCAATTTCTACTCGCCGTTTGCGTTCGAAGAAATTCACATGAAAACTTCAAAGAAATAAAAAAAGAAATAAATAATTATAAAAAAAGGATATACATATATTCTTTTTTTTTTTTGTTATTTTCATAATAATACAGTTGTTTACTTTAATTGTAGATTTTTGTTAAATTGTTTACAGATGTAAAGTGTATTATGCATCATCAGAACGGGGCTAAGGACCCCCTTTTTGTGATTCTAATGGCATTTCCAAAATAAGATCAACGAGGATACAACGGATAACCATGGAAATTCATGTAAATCGGTTATAAGAATCCGAGCTCCATTATAGTCATCAACGAAGCCATTTTTGAAAACAGCGCAAAGGGAAAAATTATTTCACGTCGGGAAATCAACGGCAGGTCAAAGAAGAAAATACAAAAAAGAAAAAAAAAATATATATATATATACACATATATATACACATCAAAGACGCATCGCGCGACGATCTTTTATTCGAGCAAAATATAATAAACGAGAATAATGTAGGAAAAGAATCGCCTAACTGCACAATAAAGTTTAATGTAAAAAGTTACATGTGACCAGAAGCGAAGACAATCCTAGAACAAAGTTATCTAATTAGTGAGTACTTAAAAGTCGACAGTAAAAATAGGCGAGGAAAAGATTATCGTGCATTGAATATATTGTAAATAAATATCTATATGTATACACGTACGCTATTGCATAGATCTTTATCGAAAGTTAATTGTTAAATAATAAAGAGAGTCCATATAAGCGCGTGCGCGCGCACACACATACACACATACACATACATACATACATACATACATACATACATACATACCTACATACATACATACATACATACATACCTACATACATACATACATACATACATACATACATACATACATACATACATACATACATACATACATACATACATACATACATACATACATACATACATACATACATACGTACGTACATACATACATACATATATACATACATACATAAACGAGCACACAGAAACGCACGTAACTGTCCAATAGAGAAAGAAAAAGAGAATTTATATTATATCTGAACGTTGTTGATCTATAGTAACATAAGGATATATTAATATTATATATAATAAATATAAAAGTCTACGCGCGTACCTATTCGAGAACGAGTGTTAAGAATCTTGAAAGCTATCAAGTGATAAAGGACAGGAAAGAAAGAAAGAAAGAAAGAAAGAAAGAAAGCAAGGAAGGAGGGAAGAAAGGATAAATAGAAGGAGAGCAGTGTGAACACCTAAGAGGAATAGGAAAAGGGAAAAGGGAAAAGGAACATACGTGAAAAGGAACGTACGTATACTTGCTGAAAAGGAAGTCTCGAGTGTCGATCTAGGGAAAAGGGAGTTCCTATCCGGTACGTCCACCCTTTTAAAGCGCGTCAATTTATCCAAGAGAAAGGAAGAGGAGAAAGAGGGAGAGAGAGAGAGAGAGAGAGAGAGAGAGAAAAAAAGAGAGAAATAAAAACAAGATAAAAGAAGAGGGACAAAAAGCTTCGTATAGCAAAAGACAGGTAAATGCGTTGGAGTCTAGGGAGAATAAATGACGTTTTTTAAGTGAACGCGGAAAACGTTCCCTTACTTAATGGAAAATTCGTCTTTCATCGAGAATACGTGTTTAAATATTGAAAATGATGTTCAAGCTCTCTTAATAAACAATTGATATATATTAGATCATTTAAACGTGTTTGTGCGATTTATTTACGGTGAAGAAATAAAAAAGAAGTAGAAGAAAAAAAATAAAAAGAAATTAGTATCCCTGTAATCTCGAAATGAATCTCGAAGTAGAACTAATAGCTGGAGTGGTCAAGGGTGGTTTACCACCGGCTCATCTACCATCTCCAAGGCTCATCAAGATATTTATTGCTGGCGAAAGGGATGGTGAGTATTAACTTTGAAATAAGAACATAAGAAAAATAATTATTGGAAAAGTTATACGTACGACACGACACAAGAAACTTAATAATAAAATGCACAAATAGGATCGTTAATTTAGTTTGTAGAAGATCGTTAGATCTTGATCTTGATCGTTGACAATAAAATGGAGAACCGTAGAGGATCGATTGAAAGGATGGAAACCGATAGAATTACACTTGAATACTCGAACGACAAAGGATACCCTTTGAGAGACTATAGAATTCCATCAATCTAATCTAATTAAATCGTTTGCTCCTTACGAAAGGTCCTTTCTTTCTTCCCTATTTCTCACGTTAAACCTTCTTGATCGCACGCATGATAACCTTCTCTCGTATTCTCCGATGTGAAATTTCTCGTATTTTCGCGAAATTAGCATTTAAATTCGCATCTTCGATTCTTTTTCTTTAAATCGTAGCAAGTTACTAGTAGTCCAAAAACGTGAGAGGTTAAAAGCGATAATTACGTATGTTTTGTTAACAACAAAATTTTACAAAAAAGAAAAAAATATTAATAAAATAATAATTTGTCCATAGAATTCTTTGCGGAAAGGAAACAACTGTTGGAGGTAGTTGGTCCAGAACTACAATCGATTTATGATGATATGGGAATTGAGGTAAATTATCCCACAAATTAACACTAATTTTGACCAGATTACGCACGCTCGAAATATTCGTTATATTAAATCAATAAATCCCCAATTGGAAGTACTATGCATTATTCTGTAAATGGTATTACGAGGATCATTTGTAATTTAATTTTGATAAATGAAATTAACAATAGCGATTACAATGTTTTGTATGCAGATATTGTTGGTTGACATGCAATATGGAACCAACAAAAACCCAGATACCAATCCGAGACTGGCAGAATACTTTTTAGAAGAAATCAGTGCATCTCATCGACATTCCCGAGGTTGTTTTTTGCTGGTGAGTCTCTTATTTTGCGTAGAATAATCGAAAGATACGTGCTTGTAATAAAAAAGAATTAGTCCGTTGATCTTTATATTTTTGTTAATGTCTGTCTACGTGCATTGTTATTCTTAAAGCTACTGGCCGGAGCCGATTACAGTACAGGTTGGGTACCTACCAAGTTCGAAGAAGAAACTTTCCATGCTCTTCTCGGTTGCTGTTCCGTGTTAGACGAGTACTACGTGCAAGATGGCCGTTATTATACATTGAAAGCTTCTAGGTAATACGCAACTCAGTTTCAGTTGAAAAATTACAGAACCATAAAGGCATCTTATATAAACATTCTCTTTTCTCACTTTTAACTTTTCGTTCAGATTTTAACTTTCCGACTGCGATTCGCAACCTCTGTTGATTGTACACCTTTTCAAACCTCTTTCTCTTCGAATTCTAAAAGCTTTTTAGTTTATTCTCACAAAAAAGAAAACATCCGTACTTGTCTGAATAATGTATACGCAATGTTATTTTATATATATATATATATATATATATATATATATATATGTGTGTGTGTATATATATATTTTTTTTTCCACAAAGTTGAAACGATTTTAACGAGACTTTCTAAATTAATTTTCCATCGCACAGAGTGCTACTTTTTTATTTGACGTGAAAGAAAAAACGTGATGGAAAATCTATTAAAATAATGTTGCCTCGGAAATCCGTGCGTCCAACTAACTGATATGCTAATTCAAAAGTTGATCAAAGTTGCATGCATATTTATAAGCTTAACCGAAAGCTTTGAGGTTAGAGGTAGGGAGAAAGGAAAGGACAATGGTAAAATGGGATTCGTGTATTTCATAGACACTTTGAAAAAACGTATCGTTACTTATTTTAATCAAAAAGAGGTTTGAATGAATAATAAGAAAATTTTATAAATAGATTTTACCACGCTCGTAAAAATATTGTTTCGTCCGTTGCGTTCGATCGACGTTAACTTTAGTAGAGCTTGATAAAAGTTCTGATTTAATTCAACTTGACTGGTTCCAATGTGACCGCAAGATAAGATGAATCGATGCCTTGCATGCTGACCGATAGTGTGGAAACGGCACAAGACGATTGGCAGTCAGTGCAGGAATCGAATTTGAGGAAAATTTTAAAAATCGCAGCCGAATCGATAATCCTTGACCAACCAGACAATAAGGAAGTTCAGAACGTGTTGAAGAGTACGGCGGAACGACAATTGGAATACGGCCTAAGTAAATCTTTATATTTTCCTTTGTGTGACTTATTCGAAATGCATTTGTTTTATTTTTTCGAGGGTCAAAAACAAATTGAAATCTCCGAATAACTTTCTAGATCTTGATGAAGATGGGAATGGAATTATGGCTATTATTAGAGATTGGACTGGTAAAGATGTTCCGAAGGTCAGTCCCGGTGCTACGAGCTTCCGGTCGCGCATTGAGTCGTGTTTACCAGCTGAAAACGTGATTCACCTTGAAGTCGACTATAGAACGGACGGAATAGACACAGACAACGATACCCATGATAATTATTTGAATAAATTTAGACGATTCGTTCTTGAGAGACTACAAAATTTAGTTAATGCTTCGATAGAGATAGATCCGGAGATTAAAAGCCGAAAGAAAATGGTTCAGGAGGTTTACGCGGAAAGTATGGCGCACTTGTCGTTGTTGCGCGAAATAAAACCCGCCGAAGATGATGACGGATCTATCGCGCGTATAAAAAAACTCTTGATATCCGGTTAGTTTTGTCAAAGTGTTGGCTTGAGATAATTATTATTGATGCTGAGAAAATTTCGCTACGTTATTATTATTATTATTATTATGAATTGTTTCAGGAATGGATCAAAAGCATGGTCCTATCTTAATATGGGGTCCCAAAGCTTCTGGAAAATCTTCTATACTCGCTAAAATATATGAAAGTGTAACAGAATGGTTCGGTAAACCGACTTTGAGAGTTGTACGGCTCTGTACGTCGACGCCAAAGTCGGCTTATAGCTTAGAGCTTCTACGGATTTTGTGTGAACACATTGGCTTCTTATCGGGCAACAACGACGGTAATCTTCCACTAGACGCTTCCTTCGATCCTTTGTACTTGAATAATTGGTTCAGTCAAATAATGCGTGGTATCGAAGCACAACCTCTGTCCGAACAATTGATCGTTATGGTGGACGATCTGCATCGCCTTCACCCTTTGGAATGCGATATCGTTGCTGCTTTATCGTGGTTGCCATTAAACTTGCCCCAAGGAATACATTTCATAGCGACGACCACTGTACCACCCGAGGCATTACGGCTGACGCCACTTCAAAAAGAAAGACTCAGAAGTAACGATATACTTATCGAGCTGTCCGACAAGCGATGCAATCTCCCAGATGTCGAGTCAGCTTTAGACAATCTGGAAAAGCTCGTCGGTCCAAGAGCAGCAAATAAAATTGGTTCGCTTTTAGCATGCGCGGAATACGGCCTCTCCGAAACAGAGATCCTCGAGTTAATTATGCCCACGGGAGGAGATGATCCATTATCCCTAACATTGGGACAATATAATTTCGCTACTTGGTGTTTAGTCCGAAGAACTTTGGCTCCCTTATTAAGGGTCGGTAATATTATTAAATTTATGATGTTAAAAATGTTTTATTTATTATCGCAATATACAAATTTTTGTTGATATACTTAATAAAGGTACGAGTGATGAGCGGCAGATTAATGTTTGGTTGGCGTTGGTTGAGTCGTGAGGTAGCTAGAAAGAAATATCTTTCGAATCAGGACGTATCTAGAATGTGTCATGCGGAACTGGCAAGTCTATTTTTTGCGGAAGAAACCGAAGATAGCGAGGAAAAATCACCGCAGGACCCTTTAGAACCACCCGCAAAGGAGACACCTTTTCAAAGCGCTCCGCAATCGCAAGATATTACGTATACCTTACGGCACGTCGAAGAAGCGTGGCTTCACTTGCTACGAGCTGGCGATGTTGATAAACTCAAAAGATTGGCCGTCTGTGCTTTTGATTTTCTTTTAGCCGGTGTACAAATGATTTCCGTGAGTTATTTGCGATGTGTACTCGAACATGCGAGGAGATATCTATTGGAAAGAGATTTGGAGTTGGTATATTATGCCGTTAGGAAATCAAGCGACGTACTTACTAGAGATCCGCTTCAGCTTGGAGCACAACTTATTTGTTGGTTAAGACCAGTCGCAGACGATGGTGGAGATCTTGTAAGAGATTTATATGTATATATATATATATATATATATACATATTTTTCTTTTTTTATTTAATAGAAAAAAGCTTTTCACGTTGATCGATCATATATGTTCATATATAGGTAAGCAGAATGGTCATGGCAGCAATGGCATGGTGTGATGGCTATACCGCACCTCTTTTAGTTCCTTTGAATGGTTGGCTTCAACCTCCTCTACCTCTTCAGATTCGTGCTTTGTCTTGTCCACAAGGAGTCCGTCTAGTCGAAGCTGCGCCATCGGGTCAACACGTTGTGGTTGTTCCACCGCAAGGAGATGCTCAACTGTGGCACGTTATGTCTGGTCAGCTAGTACATACCTTTAAAGGTATGAAATTATTTCGCACTTACCTCTTTTCATTTCTTATTTCACATATACGCGCCAACGATCGAAGAGGATTCACGAATGATTTATAAGAAAATATTATATTTCAGGTCATTCTAGTCCGATATCGTGTTTAGCCATTACGCAACAATCTCAATATCTACTTACTGGCTCCGAAGATACCTCCATTATCGTTTGGGATATGAAAGAATTATCATTGAAACGACGAATTTGTGAGCATATAGCACCCGTTCTTACGTTAACGGCGGCTATAAATAATTCCATTATTGTGAGCGGCGGCGAGGATTCTAGTATAATCGCAACTAGTTTACTAACTGGCGAGGTATTAGTAAAAATTGATCATCACAGAGGACCCGTTACTGCGATACGCGTAGATTCTGCGGGAGAAGTTCTTGTTTCTGGGTCGACCGATGGAACGGTCTGCTTATGGTCTTTAGAAACATTTACTCTTCTCAACAGCATAACGTTACCCTCACCTGTAGCCAATCTCGATGTATCGGCGGATTCTGTCTTTTTGCTTACTGCCTGTGAAGATCAGAAACTCTATTTGAGATCATTAGCTACTGGAACGGAGATACATACGTTAAGAGGACATCAAGGCCCTGTTAGAAGTTTATGTCTTGCTAGAGATTGTAGAAGAGCCATTGCTGGCGGTATAGAGGGACGAGTTTCCGTTTTCGATATACACAGCGGTAGACTTATTAAAACGCTACCTGCTAATCCGTCTGCGGATGTTACGTCGGTGAAGGTAATTATAGAGATCTATTGTGATATACGTCGTTATAAGAATAAATTAATTTGAACGAATTCGTTGTACACATAGGTTACCGAAAAGGACGATTTCCTTATCACTGCGGGGGGAGGACGCGTGACCTACTGGAGTTTTCGGGGCGAGGAAGCCCCGACGAAACCACAAAAACTTGGAAAACAAGAATCACTTCAACCGCACACCTCGCCCATATCTTGCTTAGATATATCCAGAGATGGTGCAATGGCAGTTACCGGCGGTGTCGATTCTTTGGTTAATTTATGGCAATTAAATACGCATGAATTAATGTCAACGTTAGAGGGCCATATAGCAAGTGTTACGTGTATCACTTTTTCTGCGTCTGGATTATTTGTAGCGTCTGGTAAGTTCATACTTCATGGATCGTTTATATTTACAATCTATGCCTTTATAAATGAACAAGAGAAATTTCGTTGTTGTAGGTTCGGAAGATAAAACGGTACGCGTTTGGGGTTTAACTTTGGGCCTTGTTGTAGCCACGTTTAGACATCAAGCAACTATCACTTCTGTCATAGCTATGTTAGATGGTAGAAGAGTCGTCAGCTCCGACAGAGCTGGAACTATTAGAGTATGGGCCGCAGACAGTGGAACCTTGATTCAATCTGTCTGTGGTCCAGGACGATGTTTCGCTGTAGCCGCCGACATGAGGTATCAAAGGAATTCCAATGTCTTTCGTATAAACATTTATGATTCCTTAATGTTTCAAAGAATTTTATATTATTTTAGATTTGCTGTTTGCGGTACCGGGGACAATCAAGTTCGAATAATAAGTCTGGGAGCTGGCCCAGAAGAGAAACGTCAAGTTTCTCATTCACAGGATATCACGTGTTTGGTAGTAACCCCTGATTCGCAGTCTCTTATTACCGGTTCCAGAGACATGAGTCTTAAGGTGTGGCAACTTGCCGGAGGGAAATTATCACAGGTCAATAAGGGATAGAGAGGATGTTCGAAATGAGAAGTTGATGTTCCTGTGAAATCTATAAAGTGTCAATTATTTTACAGGTATTGGTCGGTCATACCGATCACGTCACTTGCGTCGCAGTAGCAGTACTTGACAAGTCTATCGTCGTGTCCGGTTCTCGTGATGCCAATTTGATTGTATGGGATATAAACACTGGAGCTGACTTGCACACTCTCACTGGCCATCTTGGTTACGTAACTTGTATCAGATTATCCGGCGATGGTACCTTAGCGGTTTCCGGCAGCGAGGATAAGAGTTTGATTGTTTGGGACACGAAGAAAGGCACCGCTTTAAATTCTATTATGCTTCATGTACCAATTCTTGGTGTTGAAATGTCTACTGATTGTTCGAGATTAGCGTTGCACTTACTAGAACATAAATGCATGCCCATTCTTTGTCTGCATAATACACCAGCGCAATATGTTAAACTACCACCGTACGTCGCTCCGAGAGATTTGAGACCACCTGGTCCCAAACGTCCTGCTAGAAGGTTATTGAAAAAAGAGGTTTCTTTGGATACATATACCTGGCAACGGAAGTATGGCCATCTTACAACAGGTATACGCCTTACACTTAATTATTTCTGTTTTATTTACATCGAATGGATGATCACACCATTAGAGATTCGACTTTTTATTATCTATATTAAGGTATAACGGTATCGACTGTCGAGGAACGATTGAAACGTCGATTCAGTGTTAGCGCTTCTATGGAGGAAATTAGTAAAGCTGGTTTAGCTGGTTCTCAACCAGGCTTAGGTCCAGAACAAGCGGCACTGGCTCAGTCTCAACATTTTGATCAGTTGGAAGCTATTTGGAACAAGCAATCTCCACCACCAAGACCGCGTGGTTTAAGAACCTTGTCGAAACAGAGCTCTCTTCAAACCACTCGAATATCCGACTCCGAAGAAGAAGGTAGGCGTGCCATGTCGTGCATCGCCTCCTAGACAAAATTCTTTATTATTTGCTGTTAGATCACATGGTCACATAGTAACGTAGTCCGTATTGTCTTTATCATAGTTTGAGCAATACGGTATATTAGTGCTTAAATAATTACGTTATAGTGCTTCTACGTTTCATTAGTGGTGTTTCTTTAATATATATTTATTGAAGACATATCGTAATTGATATTATTAACATAACTATAAACATTAAATCCTCTAATGATACGTAATTACTAGCGGTAGCTCTTAGATATTGCACGTTTTGATATTATGTTAACTCTGACTGTCAAATTTGTCTTCCAATTCGCACAAGAAACGAGTCGTCGTTATCAAAACAAAGAATAATAGATTTTATTTTTTCCACATTTGAATATCTACGTTATAAATGTTTCTGTATAAAGTATTAATAATAGATGTACTTACAAAGTGAATTAGTTTATACCTTAAATATTTGTGGATTATGGTGTGTGATAAAGTGTTGTGTAGATTAAAAAATATATTTATTTATTTTTTTTTTTGTTGTAGATTATATATTTTGCTTTTTTTGTAGCGTGTTATCATTTATCGAAAATATATGTGAAAAAGCATAATCATCATTTGTATAGATTTTAAATTAATCATAGGTAACTTCGAAGCGTTATCGTCTGAAAAAATCTGTTATGTGAAAAAGAAGAGACGCGAAGTTAGTTTAAATATCGTAATAAAAAAAAAAAATAATAATAAACAAACACAAATAGTAAATTATTTTAATTTTCTTTTTATTTAGTCACAGTGACAAGTAGTTATGTGTGTTAGTTTTATGTGTTAATTATAGTCATTGATCAATGTGATTAGTAAAATTGTTTGCATCCTGCATGATGCAATATTAATTACAAAATTTCTATTGCAAATATTTATAAATTATTCAAATATTAGCATGAATTTGATAAATATTCGAATCTTATTTTGTATTGTGTATTAGATAGTAGAATATTTTAATGTAATATTTTTGTTTAGTTGTGTGCGAATGCTTAGGTAAATTAGTACTTAACTTTAATTAAACAATATAAATGTGTATTCAGATATTTGTGGACACTTTATTACAGATCTTCCAGATTAAAATGAATTCCTTTGAAGGAGACGGACAATTATCTAGGATAAAGAGACTTTAGCTGAAACCTATATACCTACCATATTCTTTCATCCTTCGACTGTCAAGTATATTCTACGTTAAGAATACTCTGTGTCCGTACCTTTAATGAATTAAATAAAGGTACCAAAGTCGATAGATATTAGAAAAAGGTGGGAATACGCAAGATTCATTGATTTTCTTTCCAAATAAGTAATTATATATAAAGACGTACCTATTATCTCCTATCGACAGGAAAAATTATTTTCTTAAAGATTATTTACAACATATATATATATATATATATACATATATTCGTTATTTTCATATTTTTCTATAAAAACAACGGCTAATAATTTATACACATTTTTATGTTCACCGATGAAAATTTATAAGATCTCTATTGTCGTTCTTTTAATATATGATCATATATAAGTAACGAATATATTTGTGGATTCGTAAGTATCGATAGAAACGCACTTTATTTATTATAAATATATTTTTTTATTTCTTTTAAATATAATTTTATAATAGTGAAATTTATATTGTGATAAACATAAGATAGTTTTTATTTCTTCTTTGTAGGATTATAAACAAATCTTTTGTAGCTCCTCTCTATAAAAATTTAGTAACTTAAATATAGAAACGATAGAGTACTCTTCTAGTGAATCTATAATTCGATTTTAATTACATCTTATGTTAAATAATAAATAGTTATATTGCATATTTAATAGAAATATTTTGTTATTGAAGAATATCGAAAAACTGATACTGTATAAATACCTTGAAGATATAGCCTATTCTAAATCTAATCGGAACCATTCGGAATATTAATTAATGTTATATTTTGTTATTGAAAAATTTCGTAAAGTTGATACTGTATGAATACGTCGAAGATGTAGCCCATTCTAATTCTAATCGGAACCATTCGATAAGGCATTATTTGTTATTTATTCGTTGATAGTATTCTGATAAAATTGTCCATGCTTTAGGCGCCATGAATCCTTCCGGTGGATTTTCTCCAGACTTCGCTAGATCTAATACAAACATTGAAATATATTTAATTTTAGAAATACTCTCACATAATCCGATCTTATCAGTATTTCTTTTTTTTTTTGTCTACCGATTTATCTAACGGACGTTGTAAGATTATTCAAACTTACTTCGCATTTTCGTTCCTGAAATAAATATAAAGTCATCCTGCCTTTCGGGATCATAGAACGCCATACTCCGTTGTTTCATGTCGTAAGCAGCTACCCGAAAAGGTATAATCTCAAGATTTTGAAGACCAGGAGCCATCGAAAGTACTCTAGCGCCATGAGTACTATCATATAGATTGCCATCAGGCGTGGCATCTTTATTTGGATGTGGTATACCGGCAGGATCTCTGCCAACGATATAAAAGTTAGCACCAGCGATTAGTCTACCTTTGGCATGCCATTGTACCTGGAAGTAAAAATCATTTTAAATAATGAAGTATAAATTTTATATTTATCAACAATATAAGTTGTTATTTATCGGGCGATATGATATATATATATATATATATATATATATATATATATATCGATGATATTATATAATAAATATCGTTTTACTTCTGTTGGCCCGGCATACGACATGGGACTAGGGAATATAGCTAAAATCGTATCCTCGTGTAAGACACCGTCCTCTAGAACAGCTTGGTGTTGTTTTATTCTGACTGCTAAAGGAACGTCGTCGTCTTTCGTCCAGCCACCGAGAGGATGCAAAAGAAGAACAGGTTTACGGTAACCACGTTCGAGCAAACGTTTTCTCGTATCCTTAAAAATATATCATCATTACGTATCGTACATTTGAAATTTTGCGAGCGTACGGTATAACGTATTTTACAATAATTTGTACCTGCATAAGAAGGGCATGACCGTTGTGTATAGGATTTCGAAGTTGAAAAGCGAATACCGCATCTGCCCCCATCTCACGACACTTCGCTCTGATCTCGTTAGGAGTCAATCTATACTCGTCGAGGCCATCGTTCCATCGTATTCTTTCAATTACCTCGAGATCACCACCGACCAACCAATCTCCGGATTCATGTATCATTTTTATATAAGGATGGCCGATATCATTCGTGCCAAATATTCTCGAACAACGTTCTTCCTTCCTATGAAAATAATATTCCGGATTTCTAAGGATCGCCACATTTCTTCCATTGTATCTCAGCGTCAATGATTTAACGTTCTGACAACGTTCCTTGTCGTCATAGCCAATAGCAAGAACTATTGGGATCGACTGATTGATCTGTACGCCATTTTCCGTTAGACAGTTGAAATATTGAGACTGAAACGTTAACGAACATTTTTCGTTCATTGCACAGATACATAGATGAAATAAGCGGCGATTAAGAGTAAAAAAATTAAAGGATAGTAAAGTGCTTACTTGTAAATATTGTTTCTCCTTCATGAATCCCTTAAGTGGAGCCGCCCAACCTTCAGCGAGAACTTGAATCCATTGAAGATCTACTTCGTTGATTTCGATCGCTTGTAAATTTTCCGCTTCCTTTTGAACATCTACGATCATAGATTCAGGAACAAATAATTCATTAACGGATCTACCCAATCCGTACATTTTTGGTATGATGTTACGATTTTCGAGAAATTCAATGACCCTCGCCGTAGATTCCTCTACCGTTGCATTTTCCGTATTAACAACGAGATCAGGCTTAACAGGTATTTCGTACTTTTGATCGATGCCGGTAAAACCCTTGATTATACCGGATCTTGCTTTCTTGTAAAGACCCTTTACGTCTCGTGCCTCGCAGATCTTCAATGACGCGTTAACGAATATCTCAAAGAAGGGTAATTCCGAATCTTCGTGAATCTTTCTTGCCATTCTTCTGTCCTCCTCGAAGGGTGAAACGAAACTACATAGAGTGATGACACCTCCATCGGCAAACAGTTTGGCCACTTCGGCCACTCGTCGGACATTTTCTTCCCGATCTTCTTTACTGAAACCCAAGTTCCGATTCAAACCAGTGCGAACGTTATCTCCGTCCAAACCGTAAGCCGGTATACCCTGTAAATTATTTTTACATTTCAATCAATAATCATGGATAAATCCTAATTGGTCAGCGATTATATCGTATTATATCGACACCATACCTGAGACACAAGAAATTCTTCTAATTTGAACGATATCGAGGTCTTTCCAGCTCCAGAAAGTCCAGTCATCCATATAGTACATCCACGAAAACCGCGAACAATACCAACGGCTTGGCCGCGTTTCGCTCTAGACACATGATGAGCTTGTGAACTTACATTAGTAGCGATTGTCTGTAAACACCAGGGAAACATGATTTATATCTATGAATTATACCTTTTCTTTAATTTGTTAAGTAAAATTTATTAAAGGACGTACATTATTCCTGTCTAGATTTTGGGACATTACTAATTTTCATAATGTGTGTGTATATATATATATGACCACAGAAGATTAATTACGGTTAATGTATTACCTGTCTTGCAGAGTATTGATTTTCTGTTTTTTGTCGAGTTAGGAATCCCATGTTCACTGAACCGAAATTTTATCGAAATAATAGTAAATTCCCCGATAGAAAGGAAGTACCAAAATATAAAATCCAGATACAATCATAAGAATGATTGATCTATGTCGGTGTAACGTATTTTATTTCTATTTGCGTAAAGGTTTGATCGAACGTTGATTATCTTGCATTTGATATAAACTTCCGTTATTGATTAAGCTTTCATTGTTTAATATCGTATTTTATTCCGTGATATTAATTAAATTTGATTGATTATTATACGACGTAAAAACTATGCAACAATTTATAATAAAGATAAACAATTGGAAAAAAACTTGTAAGTCCAGTCATTATATTTACACCGTGTAATTTTTGAGTTACTAATTTGAATCATCGATCAAACAATAAAGAAACTTAAAATTATATCACCTTACGCTTCTTTAATTAACAACTTGATGATATTGTTATGCAATCTTATCTTTTAATACGATTACACATCCACATCACACCTTGTACATTTTTAAATAAAACAGATTAGCAGAAATACGACTGTTATTCGTCTAAATTATGCTTACGAATTGCATTCCGCGTTAACTGATGATAAACTAAACAGCAGCGTAGAACAAGACTGTGGCTCGTTCGCGAGAAAGTTAAAAGAAAGTGACTTTCATTGCTAGCAATGTCTACAACAGAGGAACCAGTTCTCGTCAGACATTATTGACCTCCAAAATACAGAATTCTCACAACTTTAAGCTATTTCGTGAGAGATGCAATACATTATCAAAAGTTTATCGAAATTTAGATAATTTATTCATATAAATTTAACCATAGCAATTAAATTATATTTTGCAAATTTTAATATATATACTGTTTATTTAATTAATAATACGCTTAGAATAAAGTAATTGATAATGTTACATCATTAAATGAAAAGAGTAAGTACTACTAACATATAATATTTAGCATAACTTTACTTTTTAATTTTTAATGATCATGTTAATTAAGCGAAGTTTCCATTGAGAATGTTAGGTAGTTAATGTTTTATATAAAAAATTGATTATTAGCTATTGAAGATTATGAAGAATAATTCTTTTTTAATTAATGTATTAATGAATAAATTAAATTCTAAAAATTATTATTTTTTGTCTTGTTTTTTTCTTTTCTTTTCTTTCAATGCATTATAATATAAATAATACTAAATAATCCGTAGAAGAAAAAAATAAAAAACCAATTATCCGACAAGAAATTTATTGTATTGAATGATAACAGCAACAATCCATAGATGATAGCTTCGGTGTGTTAATAATATCGTTATATTTCTCTCTCTCTCTCTCTTTCTCTCTCTCTCTCTCTCTCTCTCTCTCTCTCTCTTTCTCGGCTCAGCAAAAAGAAGGAGTTTACCATTCTCGATAATTATTTCACTATCATTTGTATTCACAGCTGAACAATTAATCGTTTACCTTTACAGTTATAACATTTTTTTTTATTTACAATAAGACAAGTGTTTTTCTAATTCTCACCCGATATCAAATATTGATTTTTCTTTAAAATTATCAAATATATTGTACGATGTGTACTTGCAAAGCTTGTCTTATCGTTAAAAATAATTCTGGGATTTTTGAAAAATTTTTTAAACCGTCTATTTAATAAGTATAATAATTGGTATGCATCACCGATTAAAGATAAAAATAAAAGTTATAAAAGGTATGTGAACTTGGTAATAATAATACATGAATATGCAATTTTAGAGATGAATTTATTACAAAATTTCTTTTTAATCTCTAAATATATCTGTGTTATTATCGACTTAGAAAAAAAATTTCGAGAAGAAATTATACGTTTTTAAATAAAAAACAGTACGATGATTCAACAACGTAGGTTTCTAATAGATTATGTAATTGTAAATATATCTTGAATTAGTAAATATAATACTTATCAATTTATGATACATATATCGTATGTATGTTATGTACATATATCGAATTTATATAAGATAATTGTACGATATTAATGAAAATTACACACTTTAGCCTAAATAATCTTATCTCAATGTCCCTGAGAGACAGTTCAAATACAAACTTACTCACAGAAAAACAATAAGACACGTGTCAATTAGTATGATTTCGTTAAGTTATTTATTAATCGAAGTAACTACGATACGTCGGTTCAAATTCGTTGTTGTTAATATGAATTTGCTTTAAAAATAAAAAGAGATAATAATAAATCTATCTATATAAAAAAAAAGACAAGTAAAATGATATCGTGTAAAAGAAGATATCTTGAACTTGGATAAATGAGAATGAACTATTGAAATAAGGATTATTATATATTATATAAAGAACAGTAACTTACACTTTTTTTTATACCGTTGACAAGATTACATTTTCCATTTTCCACGTCCATTTTTTCAGTACTTCCATTTTTTCGAGGAGAATTCATATTTCCAATATGTATCGAAGTCAATAAAATTTTCAATTTATTTATCGTTCCTTTGTATTTGTATTTTTTTTCTTTTTTTTTTTTTATATAAAAAATTAACGATTTTCGCAGATTATCTTGATATATCTTATTTATAGTCGTATATTTGTTTTTCTCGCTTCGAACACAATAGAATTAGAAGATTTTGAGATTTTTAAAATAATCGAACACGGATGAGCATAGGAATGATAGAAAGACGCGAATCGAGTAAGATTGAAGCAGCGACGGTGATACTACGGAATGAGTCACATACGTGTGCCTTCCATATATTATCGCAATGAGGGTAGTAAGACTCCCGTCAACGACGCGATGGTTCTCGGAGGTGGGGGACAAAAAGTTTTCTTTTTATGTGTTAATATATGTATACATAGTACGTCCCTGGCAGTACGTCCCTGGTAGTACGTTTGTTTCTTTTGAGAAAGAAAAAACGACTTTAATGGAAAAACTCGAGGTCGGCTAAGAAATAACTTTGAAAGTTTGTACTGCGAATGACCAATCTGTAGTATCGTTTCCATTGCAGAGAAATTTGAAAGGGAGAGGCATTGCTGAGTCTTTGCAGAAACATTAGCCTCTTTATTTTTTTTCTCTTTTTCCTATGTTTTTCTTTTCTTTGCTTTTTTTTTTCTTTTTTCTTGTTTTCTTTCCCCCCGAGTTTCGTGGAATCACAGTTATTGCATTCTTTGGCGCGATAGCAGAACTAAATGACTACCATTGATACAAGTCGTAAAGATAAAACGTGGTGAAAGGTTATCAGATTTCAATATCCGTCTCTGCGGTTTGTTCGATAAGACAACGATTCCTCGGAAGAAAACATATTAATGAAAACACGTTAGTCGACTCTTTCACCATGCGTCTTTTGAAACCTAAAACGCATTAGAATAAGGAAAGTTTCTGTTCGGGAATGTTTTCGTTAAAAAATGTTTTTTTATACGACTGATATTAAATCCTCTTGATACGGTTAATCGTCAGATATAAAGTTAACAAAGCTTATTATCTTATTTTTTCGTTTGTATTATTATTATATTTTTCTTTTTTTTTTTTTTTTTTTTTTATTTCGATAAGAAATATCTACACGCCCAAGCGGTAATTCTTTTAGATTTGTAGCATCGCATCGTTATTCAATAAGATTATACTTTGATTGCATTCTGTATTAAAAAAAGAGATACAAACTTATTAAACGTGCGATTTAATAATTAAACGTTTAACGCCACGTAGCATCGATTTGTAATCGTTTGTAATTGTTTCGACTTATAATTTTTCTTATTTATAATGCGATTCAATGGTATGCAGCTTATAGGAACAATTTTTTAATTTAATTAAATTGGATTTATACATCCCTATGATTTAATTTTCAAAAGTTCGCTGTCTGTCTTCGTTCGAGAATATCGATGCTTCAAATACCATCTAGCATCTAATAATTCGAACTAACATTGAAACTGCATTTCTGGTAATTGATACTAATATCTTGTACGAATTGCTGGAGTGATATTTCAGTGACCTGTAATTTTTTTATGTATCTATTGTTGTGTTATTAAAAAAAGATAATAATGTTTAATGTTAAAATTAATCGAAGTGATCAAAGTTTATCAATAATTTTATGAAGAAAATTAAAAATAAAAATTTTTTATTGCAGTAACGTGTGGATAATGAAACAATAGTTCGCATCGTAATAGTTAGATGTCACTGTGATCAACGGAAACATTTGTATTGATTAAATCAATTCTCATTCAGATATATTTTCAGAAATCGCTCCAATATCATTAATGACAGTGATGTCGAATTTATTTTCAATAATTCGATTTACAACATCGTGTAAAGAATCAATTCATTAAAAAATCGAGCTCAAATGATTGTATCCTACCGAGATTGATTCATTATCGAGAATAATTTGTAACATAGTTTTTAATACTTTCTCCGTTGCAAAAAAAGGGTTTTTAAATGAAAGATGACATTTAATTTTTCAATAAATCAGTGATCTAATCTAGAAATGACTATCCGTGCAAGGATTATATATATATATAAAGGTTATTAATACTTATAATAAATATCATTTGGAATGTCAGATATAACTATCGCTCAGATATTAAATGAAATTGATCAGATAGAATATATCTTATATACCGAATGGAAAAGTACATGTTTTAAGATCATGTTACTTAAATCATCTGCAGTTCCATTAATGGGAGAGGTAATTTTTTATCTTCCATGGTTATTTTTATATTCCAATAATATGTAATAATTTCAGATGCTTACAAATGATATAAATTATTATTCACAAGAACATTCGAAGTCGTTTAATGAATATTTGAAAGAAACCAAAGATGCCTTTTCTGGTAAAAATACAGATATACAATATTTTCTTCAAGATAATAATTTTGAATGGAGAAAAAAAGAACGATGGATTTTAGGAAAAATTACGGTATGTCCCATTTCTAATATCATTGCTATATCTGGAACTTTACATGGCGTATTGAAAGAACAACAACGTTTACAAGAAATAATTTCAAAATTAACAAAAGAAAACAAGTTATTGACAAATAGCAAAAAAGAATTAAGCATTGATATAGAGGAGATGATCAAAATGAAAACTAATATGGAAAAAGAATTGTATGAAAAATTTATCTTACTTTTAAATGCAAAAAAGAAAAAGATCAGGGAATTAAAAGATAATTATAAAAATACAGAACATGCACAAATGTCAGTGTTTGATGTATCGACAGATCCGAGTGAAGATTCAGACACGGACGATAAAAGTACAAAAAATATTGAATTACATTTAGAAAGACCAGTACCTGACATGGATCAAAGTGAGGATTCAGATAAAGAAAGTAAAGAATCTTTTTATGTTCCTCGCAAAAGGAGTAAATTTACTAATAGGGATATTGTAAATGAAATGGAACCAACAACTAGTACAACAATTGAAAAACAAAATTATTTTGATAGCATTTCAAAAGAGAAAATGAAATGTGTATCTACAACATCATCGGTACCAAGCAGCGAAAGCGAATGTGAATTTGAATTACAAATGTCAGAAACATGTTCCAACGATCAAAATTTAGATTTTGTAGAAGAATCAGAAGAAGAATTATTTTCTTAACAAAAGTTTTTAATATTATACTTATTATATAGTACATACACTAATCATAATTTATGTACAAACAATGTGTAATTTATTTAACATCTTTTATTTATGAAATAATATTGATGAAATGAATAATACATTTATTACGTTATATATAGTAAAATAGTTTACAAAAATTTAGTACATAGTATAAAAAATTGAAACTTGTTATTTTGAAATTTTTTACTTGATAAAGATGTAAATTATACATTTTTTTTTTTAATCATAAATCATGCAAAATATGTAAAGGATAAATTTATATAAATTTATGCATATAATATATGTATGCATATGCTTATATGCAACTATTTATTGCAATTAAAAGTTGAATTGCATGTTGTGAACTACTATTTTGTAAAATAATTTAAAAAAAAAGTAACGACCTCATATGATTAATAATAAATATATATGTATTTTGTTTTAATTTATACTCGGTTTTATAAAATAGCTCGGATAATGTTGCACATTTTTGTGGTATGAATGGCCTCTCGGTTGTCTTACGTGTTCGTCTCTAATATATACATTTTTATGATTGGTGAGACCAAACAAATAAGTTGGAAAATCTGGCCATTTAGTTGATATCATTTTCCAATGATCTATAGGGCAACAATTTTCAAAATGAAGTATTTTCATTTTTTTAAAAAGTTCAGTACATTTAGTTTTTTCACGAATTGGCCCAGTGTATATTTTATATAATAAATAATGTGTCCATGGATAACGCGGAGGAAGGCTAATACTTCTATTAAATTTTTCTTGCTCAACATTATATAATTTACGAATTCCATCCATAATGAGCTATAAAGAGTGATTTGTATAATTTTAAGAAGCATATATATATGTATGTATATGTATATATACATGTATAACTAATATATATAAATAAAGTGAAAAGACATTATAAATTATAAGATTTATCAACTTTTATATGTTCAAAGTTTTGAATTCCAATTTTCACGCATCTGGAGGCATCAATTAACAATAATCGTTTTCCATCAATGAAATTTTTAACAAAACATTCCTATATCCAATAAACAATAAAGAATTTAAAATATAAATATTCAATTTTATAAAATCAATATTATGTATTATTTTTCCTACCGTATATTGTGACAAACAAATTGTATTTCGCAGCCAATTAATAACATCATTAGTATTCCAATACCAGCAAGGAGGTAAAGGAAAGTTATCAACAATATTTCCAGTTAAACTAAACAATGATAATGGAATTGGAAGCCAAGGCCTACATTTTCTGTTATTTTTATAAATACAAATTAATTCTTTTTGTTCTATTAGAAATAATATTATTTGTACAATTTGATACTAACTTATTTATTGAAATGTCGGTATCGCAATGTTGTATAGGTTTTGATTTTAATTTCTGATATAACATCCTGATAATTTTACAAACAAATGCTTTACAATATGTTTTTATTATATGACCATGTAATTAGTAAGTATATTGAGTCTTAAAAAAAATACTTCCAATAGAATATATGCCTATTCATTTTTCAAGTTGATATAATATGTATGTGTATTTCGTACTGATATTCACATTCAAGATTTTATTTTATTTATTTTTGTTTTTTTTTTGCCTTTACGCTCTCCTATAATGAATGTGTTAATGTAGTTGTATATGTCGAACCTATTTATTCACTCGTAGATCTATCATATATTGTAAAAGTAAACATTTTCATTCATAATTAATCATATTTCTTCTCTTGTAGATCATTTAAATTGGGTTAACAATGCCGAATTTGCAAAATGCACTGTTGTGTATAAAATTCGTGTGTAAAATGTCGTATTTTATCAATAACAACAGATAATGTAGGTACGTGTTCGATTACATACTTTAACTTTACTTGATTAATAAATGTCTGTTGACTTTGATATAAAAAAATTTTATTTTATATATTTTATAATATTCTCTTTTCTCTCTTATATTTGTTGTATATTAACATCTTAAATTTCTTTTATATTACAGTTCCAGTTTTTTGAGTGGAAAAAATATAACCTCTCTTTTGACATTACAAGAAAGGTTTCTATGAGCAAGGTTATATTAATTTGAACATTATAAAACATGATTGAAATTACTGCAAAACTTGTCAGAGGATCTGTATATTTTTCTGGAGAAGTAATTGAATGTTTTGTTACATTTAGTAATCCTCCAAATCCAATTCATCAAATATCTCAGAGCCACAGGTATTATTACTTATGTTAGTTTTATTTAAGAGATTAATGTCATAGCTGTAGTTAAGAGAATAATGTCATACTATTTTATTTCAGTGATATTTTTGAAAGTCTTGCTTGGGCCAGTGCTCAGATTCATTGCCAATGTTCTATGAACAGTAAAGTGGTACTTTCAGATAGGTTAAATACGACTGCTAGATTGGCGGCAATAAATGCAAGTAAGAAGGCAAAATTATCAAATTACATACTTTTTTTTTCAGTAAGGTTAAGATGATTATAATACAGGGATTTTTACAGATACAACTTTTGTACCATGGCAACAAGATAATGGACATGCTATATTAAATACAAAGCCAAAAATTTTATTTTGCGATTTAAGATTATCGCCTGGTGAAAGTAAGACATGTAAGTTGTTATTATAACTTGAGAAATATGTATAATTAACTTTATTACACAATATTAGATAAATTATATAAAAATAAGATAGAGAGGATAGTAAAGGGACTGTTTTATATATATTAATGTATAATATTATTTTATTTTGTAGACATTTATAGAGAAACAATTCCAAGCGATGCTCCTCCTTCATATAGAGGCCAGGCAGTAAAATATTCTTACAAAATTACAATTGGAACTCAAAGAGTAAACACAGTTATCAAACTTCTACGTGTACCGTTTAGAGTATTATCTTTGAGTGGTAATTATTCTTATTTTGCATCATACATCCTACCCTTTCTTTTTATTAAATATCTATAAAAAAAAAAAAAAATTGTATTTTATTAATGTTTCATAGAATTATTATATTTATAGAATTACCAGAAATAACGACTTGCAACGACAGCGTCGATTTAAGTCCCAATAATCCTTTCATGGAAACACAGCATAGAGAAACCCCATTAGACATAGCACTTCAAACTCTTCAGGTAAGTTTCTTTTACGTTTGTTGGAAAGTAATAAAAATTACATTATAACATTTGTATACATAAGACGAAATCCTTCTAGAATTTAACTGCAAGGAGAAGTCCAAATTTTTATAATATAACCAATGGACGTGGACGTGTTGTTAGATTTTGTCTTTTTAAAAATTCTTATAAACTAGGAGAGGACATAGTTGGTACATTCGATTTTTCAAACGCTACTGTATCATGTGCTCAAGTATCCGTTGCTTTACAATCGGAGGAACATGTTGCGGAGGAATACAGACGAGGAAAGTCGACAACACCAACTTTAGTTAGTTACAACAAACATCATGAAATGTGTTTAGGTTTGAAATACTCTCATTTGGTATTACCTATACCTTTACACGTAACGCCAGATTTTACGACAGAACTGGTAACATTAAGGTGGAGATTACATTTTGAATTTGTAACTACTTCGAAATTAGTTGAAATGCCTTATGAGCACACAGTCAATTGGCACGGTCCTTCAACTTTAGATGTTGAAACAATGATATGGGATTTACCTCTTCATATACACCCTACAACGGTTCCACCAAATACGGCTCAACAAACAAGATATAACATTGTCATTTAGTATTCACAACTTTGACGATGGTTACGTTATTGCGATCTCTTTAAAAGAAACGCAAGATTTTTTACGATAAGAAAATGTTGATATTATAATTTATTTTGCACGTTGGTCTATAGGTTTACATATACATATATATATATATATATATATATATATATATATATATATATATATATATACATACATGCATCATACATATATATATATATATATATATATATATATATATATATACATACATGCATCATACATATATATATATATATATATATATATATATATATATATATGTATGCATATATATATATATACGTACGTATACATAATAATAATTATAATAAAAGTACTACGGTAATAAAGGAAATATGAAAACTTTATTGCTTTATTGCAACTTAAATATGATTTAATATGTATACTAAAGTACATGGGTTTTTTCTTTTCTTTTTTTTTTTTTCTAATATCTTAATGCTGCGTGTCGTATGGGAACGGTCGTTCTTCAGGGTCACAAGATAATCGCGGGTGCAAGGATGATGTCAAACTGGGAGGAGACGGAGTGACATAAGGAGTCTGATGGTTGTAACGATAGCAGCTATAAGGTTTCCATCGATTAGGATGACGTATTTCGAAGGGTATCGTATGATTCCCGTAATACGTTGTTCTCTCTGATACATTTGGAACGTAATTGTACTGAGATTCCAATATACTTTGCAATTGTCTGATATATATTATAGCATGCCTTAGCGATTCAATTTTAGACAGTTTTTTACCTGGTGGTTTGCATATTGGAAGCTTCGATCTGAGAAGTTCAAAGGCACGATTCATGTCTCTCATTCTCGTTCGTTCGCGATCGCATGCTGATTTTTTGTAGTCTGAAATAAAAACGAATCGGAAATAGAATCTGTGTACGTAATGATCGATCGAGTAAACTCTTTCATTCGATTCTTTTTTTAATTTAGTTCAGTTAAATTGTATCTGACGTATCGCTATCTTTTTCGAGTCTATTTATAGCAGTTAATTCGATTGTATACTCGATATCTCGTGGATTTAATATTCCGTTACATAATATATATATACATACATACATACATACATATACATATATATATATATATATATATATATATATATATATATATATATATATATATATATACGTATTTTGTTTTATCGTTAACATTTAAGATGGATGAAATTGGTAAAAAATGGATGAGTTTGATAAAAAATAAATTAAAACAAGTTAAAAATTGACGATTCCTTAAAAATATTATATAGAATAAATTCGTTATTTTTGACGATGTCTCACTACTCTTACAAATATCATGAAAATATAAACTAAAAACGATGTCGAACGGAATCGAATTGTAAAAGTTAAATTTCGTGATTTTTGTTCGGGATAAGTTAAAAAAAAATTTGATTAAAAATGAAGTCGAGTCGAAAAGGTTAGTTAATTTTGTCGTTCGTTCGCTCCGTACTTTTTCATATTTGCATTCGTTATGCTTGTTAGGGATGAAATTAAACGATGCACAACATTTCAAAAATCCATTGCCTCATACTCGTGAAAAAATGACAGTGATGTTTCTCCTGCAACCCATAACGAACCTTGAAACGAAGTATCCCCAGGATAGCGAGGAATTTTCAGTAAATTTTGATACGAAGACAAAGAATCATGGGAGAAAAATAAATTTGACGGAAGAATCTATCGAAATGGCTTTCGTCAATCACGACGATGGTTCATACATGTCAAACGAAGAACTTTCCAAGGGATTCCTTCGCGAAGTTTTCGTGGAAGCCAACGGAGATCTACGACGAGGATCATCAAAATCGATTATAGGGAAGATAGACCGATCTGACATAGTAGCCGCTGATAACATAAAATATGAGGAAGAAGGAAAGTTGATCGAAACTGACGTGGTTAGGCAAGAGAAGATGAATGCTCGGCGTATTCATCGCGAAAATAAACGGCATTCGAGCCGATGGAGGAACAGCTGGATCACGCAATTGATTTTACATTTGTTTTATCAAATAGTGGGTAAGAGTAAAAAGAAATATGCGATGGACGTAGAAGAGGAAGGCGATGTAACAAAATCGCTATCGTATCTCGTTTATCGCAAGGAAGAAAATCCTATCGTGGACCAGAAATCGCGGGAAGAGATCGTTTCTACGTTCGTAAGACAGATTCAACGTACGCGGGATAAGAATCTACGGGTAATGTTATTGCAACGAGAACTAGAAACTAGATTGCCTGCCGAAAATACTTTTTCTTCGAATGTATACGACGAACTCGATTCGCCACGGTTGAGCAGTCCCCTTTGTTAAATCTACCGCAAAATTTTCAATAAATATATTTGGAAATAACACTAACGCAATATAGCTCTCAGAACGTTCAAATGCATCGTTATAAGATATTACGAGACTAATTTCGATATATATTTTTCACCTTTCTCGGTCTGCGAGGGTTCACGCTGTACCGATCTTATACTCGTTTCATGAAGTATCTCCAATTGTGGATGGCCACCTATTATTTCTGGTTCCGGTACTCTTATTATTAACACGTTGTCCGAAGTCTGTTGGCGTTCCTCGTAATTATTAGGATCTTGCCACCTTCTTCTCAGGGATTGACGTCGAATCACAGTGGGATCGTCTGCAGGAAAAAATTTACTAATGACGCGATTTACCGATGGCTTTAATCGAGGACGGAATTCTACGAGGACATTCGAGGGATCTTAATTCGCTTTTTCGCGTTGGAACCGTCCAAGTTGAATTTCTTTTCCTTGGATTGTTCTCTCTCTCTCTCTCTCTCTCTCTCTCTCTCTATCTCTCTCAGGCCATTTTTCTAAACGATAATCTCGAAGAGTGCGATAATCTCTTTACGAAATAAGGCACATTTGATTCTTTTAAGTTAATTGCGAAGAAGCGAATAAAGGAGGAGCATCGATCGTTCGTTCGCTAAACCAACCGTTTTCTTCCATTTCGTTGATTACCAAGATCCGTCGAATATATCGCAACGAAGAATACGATGAATCACTTGAAAGGTACCTGATGCACTTTGCGATAATTGATCCTGTAGGTGTTGATCGGCCGTCGATAGAACATTCGGTAAAATCGTTTCTTGGTGGTTAACGATGTCCTGCCGTTGTCGTTCACGATCTCGTTCATGTTCCAGTTCTCGTAGCTCTTGTTGCTTTGAATTTTTATCGAGATCGAGTAAAATGGGAGAACGCGCGTATTCCTCATCGTTGCTCTCATTTTCCGACTGAAAAAGAAATACCCCTTTTGCCTCTTTCCTTTTCTCTCTCTCTCTCTCTCTCTCTCTCTCTCCCTCTTTCTATATATATATATATATATATATATATATATATATATATATATATATATATATAATCTATCTATATATTTGTCTTTTTTTTTCTCTTTGTTCCCTTTATATTGCCTCTCGACCGATATAAAAGCATATAGCTTCGATCGTGAGAGGAGGAGTCGTAAATGGTAGTACCTTGTTTCTAGATAATTCGTTCGGATATCTTTCCGGATTCTGTTCCATCCCAGTTTGGACGTGGATCGTGGACCACCGTTTCGTTCGGAGAAAGTCTTTCGAATTTTCACTCCTCTTCGCTCGGAAGAATGAAAAACTAGAGAGTAGACCTCCTCAAATGACGCCCCCGTATGGAATATATCTTGGTCGAGCGTCGTTCTCGTTTGTCCTCGGATAAAATGTGGATCGGGCACAGACAGTTGTTATTAATGTTAATTTTATCCGTTTATTAAGTATTCAGGTGTTCCGGTAAGGGGTTCTCATTCGTTCACATTTGAGTTCTTGCGACGTGCCGAGTGCATCGTTTACTTTCCCAGTAAAGTATCAATATTTTTCCTTCCAATTTTTTCCTTTTTTTTTTTTTTTTTTAAGAAGATTATTTTCGAAAAGCCCGCATCGCATTACGAATAGCGTATTCGCGAGGAATAGAACGGAAGACAATCTCAATTAGGTTAATTAAGACTACGCTCAATACGTTTTTCAAGGGACATTTCTTTTACTTTTATCATATTTAACGAGGGAGATGTTAGAAAAAAGTAGTCAATCTACGTCAGTATACGCTCCTGCTGTGCGACGTCAGCATCGCTGTGAGAATCCCTGAGTTGATCGGTATAAACATGGGGAATACAAACGTCGAAACATAATAGACGCTCGTTCGATAGAAATACTAATGAGGTAGAACCGTGCAAGTATAACAGATCGCTAAGAATGTCGTTCGTCGAGAAGAGGATACGATGGAAATTACGACTTGGAAACGTCCTTAAAAATGCTTCAACGTGAGCACGCTTCGAATCGAATCTTTTTCGCTTCATTTTACTACGTGAAACGAGCATGTAAAACGTGTATATTCATAAATTTCTATGCGCACTTCCGTATATACAATATTATATATCGGCTACAAATTTCTACGAAATTTTCGATCATAATGTAAATACGTAATGGCATCTTTCAGTATATATACATATATAAAAAGAAACAAAAATAATAGAAAAACGTGAATTTTTAATGGAACAATTTGTGAGAGTGCGTTTACGTAATAACGGTACATGTATACAAAATATTTCTTTAACATTTCAGATTAAAATTATAAGCTAATTAATATCGTCTCCCGATGATGCACGTGTCGTCGAAAAGAGACGAGGAAATGCATTTTGGTTTTTTCTTTTCTTTCTTTCCTATTTTTTTTTTTTTTTTGACTAGTACACATTGTCAAGCTCCCTTCGTTAGCGAAATATTACTGAACCAGCATATCGCGATATTCTGGACATCAACGATGTCCTCGTAGATGTGTCGTTTGAGTTATTGCGACGTATTATTCTGTGACCTGTAAATATAAAATTTTATTTTTCCAACGCATTATCGTTCGGTTATACAAACGTGACATCGGTTACGAAAAATTTTTTTACCGTCATATTCGTCCCGGTTGCAGAAATAATTCATTAGCATTACGCGCAGTTCGTGATTAAACGATAAATATATCCATGGATTAACGCAGCTAGTTAAACTGTTTAAAAGGGCCAGGATCGTGAACGTGGGACCTGAGAAAAATGAAGAAAGATAAAGGATCGATCATCGATAATATCTTCGATGAATGGTAATCAAAATTTTATTGTAGAATCCGTTTCCTATGACATCCCTATTAACGAACTTTTACTTACCAGTAGCGAAAGATGATTTGGATGCTTCGGGATCCCAGCTTGCCCAGAGTTCGCATCCGATAAACGGAATGCTCGTTATAACATAGAGAGTGATCACAGCTATGGTCTGTCTTACAGTATTGATCATTGCCTTAGAAATGAATGAACTTCGATTACGAGCAAACCCGCTGACACTCCTAATGTACGTTCTATCGTCTACAGCGCCGGACATTTTATTACTTTGCCACACACCAACGCAGATTCCAACGTAGGTATATACCAGTACGATGAATGGTAAGAGGAAGACCATTAGACTGTACCTACGTTAAGAATGAACTCACAAAACTTTCCTCTGCGTTTACGTTCTTGTAATAATGAGAAGCAAAGTAAATCTTGATTCGAGGAAACGATAATAGAAGAGGAAAGAAGGGAAGGAAGGAAGGAAGGAAGGAAGGAAGGAAGGAAGGTAGGAGGGAAGAAAGGGTGGAAGGAAGGAAGGAAGGAAGGAAGGAAGGAAAGATGGAAGAGAAAGAGAGATAAGAGCAAACGGAATATCGCTTACCATGTGACGTACGCTCTTTCGCCGAACTTTATGTCAAAAGTTGCCCAGCAGTCCCAAATTCCTGGCGTTACTTCTTGATACGAAAACACGAATAACTGGAATTTAATAAAACGACGCGATAGGAACGATATATTCGATAAATTCTATCTTCTTTGTATATCTTTAAGAAAGAGTAAGTAATAGTAAACAATGGAGAAAATTTGGGCGTCGTAATTTCTATACCTGTGGTATGCATAGGATCAATGCGATAGACCAAGCGCAATAAACCATTATTCTCGATTTTCTAGAAGTAACGCTGCAATAACTGAGAGGATGACAAATCGCATGATATCTGTCGATAGCCGTTGCCGTCAGTATGTAAGAACTTAGGTAAGGGCCGAACGGTTGAAAGAATTTCACCAGCTTACAGAGCACCGGCCCGCCCTGAAATCTATTTCATTTTAAATACCTCCACGATTATCGTCGGTATCATACCGATGATATTTATTATAAAATCGTGAAGTAAAGATTCGGAGATCGAAGATTCTTACCTGAAAGTGATATCCCAAGCGAGTTGAGGTAAGACGTCGAGTAGACCTGTCAACAAATCTGCGACGCTAAGGTTCATAATGAAGAAGTACATTCTGCTGAGTTTTTTACGGGCACGATATCTTCTTAAATAGATGGAAAACAATACCAAGCTATTCCCAAAGACAGTGACAACGAATATAGACGTTAAAAGTGCAATTTCCCATTTAGCGAGATACTCGTCTCTAACATCCTCCTGATTATCAGATATAAACGATGAGTTTTCTTTCTCATTCATTATTTCTTGTTTTAGTACAGAAAATATTTTTAATCGGCACTACACGATGGACCACTGAACTAATTCGATTAAGTTTACGAAGACGATTGTGCACTATGGGTATTGCACGAACGTATGTGCGACTAAAAATTCTGCCAATCGAATATTCATATCGACTTCCGTTCTTGTCGAAATAACCTTCTTATCGGTATAATACCACATATTGAAGTTCCTTCGAAATATATCTTTTATAAATGGAACGGGGAGTAATACGTTCTTCACACGATTGAATTCAAATATATATTTGCGAACGAGTCGATGATGTATCGTTGATCAAGTGTGTCCACTCGTGAAGAAATTGTCCCATGAAAGAAGATAAAAGAGGAAAAATCCAAAAACGAGTTTACGAGCTATCCTAAAGGAAGTCCCGAGAACTTTTGATGGAAGCACAGCTCTATGTGTCGTCGTAGAGACGCCAATTTCTTGAATGCAAAGTCATCTTGTTTCTTCTCTTTTTTTATTTTTTTTCTCTCTCACTCTCTTTCTCTCTCTTCAACGTGCACCAGTGCCTTCTCGTCGTTAAATGAATTATGATATCTTGTTATTTTCTTGAGCGACGTATTATCGAATGATTTATTAATACTATGCGTTCGTCGCACTACGTTTTTCAATGGTAAGATGTCAAGGATCAATGAGAGAGAGAGGATCGTTGTTGAAGTAATCGACAGTACTCCATGTGAAATAAAAAGTGTTAGCTACGATTTACATTACACGATCACAACGGGTCTATTGTCGGTTACATGTTCGCGAGGATTGTTTTTTTTTTCTTTTTTTTTTTTTATATCAGCATTTAACTTGCCTCTATCTCGATACTCGAACGCAGTACACGAACTTCTCTTGCGAATGATTTCAAACTATTCGGAAATAATGGAGTCATCTATTCGTACGTAGATATATATTTATATATGCAAGTATATAATAAACATACTTTTTTAATCATATACTTATTCTAGAAAAAAATGTTACATTTCAGTCACAGGAATTCGTTCAATGCGAATGAGAATGATCCGACCGTCGTACATATGCATATATAAATATGTTAACTCGATAAAAATAATATTCGTAAAATTTTCGCAATCAAAATTATCATCTATCCTACATCTCAATATTTTCAATCCATGAGGTCAGCCAAGGAGTCCTTTTTTTTAATTTTCTTTTTCTCATTAACTAATCGAACGTCCGAATGACCTTGGTCGCTTACTCATTTACCGACCTGGATTCATTATAGAATTTGTCCTGTTTCGAGAGACACGTGTATTCTTTTAACAAAGTTTTGAAATTGGAAGGATCACGTAATTAGGGTTGACCTTCTTTTCCCAAAGATCTCTCAAAATAAGCACGATTTGTCATTTTAAACTTTTTTCTCTTCTTTTACGAGCAACTCCAAGATTATTTATTTATGTTTTGTTTTTACGTGTTATAAAAACGGAAATAAATCGCAGAGATTATCTTTCCAAGATATTATTGACGATCGTAAACTAAGAAATAATTAGCTGAGAATAATAAATTGAAATTACTCTATAAACGCCAATGAAATATTATATTGTTCACGATACAATTTTATTCGGTCGAGGAATATAAACTTGTTGATATTCATCGGCTCGGATTAGAATTGCAAAGTAGAAACAATTAAATAGGCGTGTAGTTCTTCGTTGGGTCAAGTAGACGTTCGAGCGGAAAAGTTACGAGCTATCTCAATTCACTTATATTTTTATGTAATTTCTTATCTTTTTCTTACGTTTTATGAACTACTAATGGAGCATTATGAAATATGAAGGATATGAAATATCAATGTAACAGGTAATTTAAGATTTTCAATATTTATTGTACATGATTCGTAATGTGAAAAAAAAAGTTTATTTTAATATAGACACGTATAATAATACGTATGTAGACGTACACGGTACCGTATACGAGATATAATAGGTACCTAGTATGAGATCACCATAGTATTTCCATAAGAAAAGGCAGCAATATTGTGACAATATTTATTAATAATAAAAGATTTGTTTCACAATGTCGTTCGCATGAGATTGTTGTTTGTACAGAAACGTTTGTTTCATTAAAAAAACGCAAGTTGGAATTGCTTTTTCTTGCCGCGAGTTCTTATAGTAATTTATAAAAAAAAGCTTTGTATAACATTAGAAGTGTCATTAGATTAGTTTTTTGTTTTATTAGCTTCGATTCTCCTTATTAGTATTATTAAATAATTCTATTATCGTTTAAATGAAATATTTTAATAAACCATTAGCAGATTAATTTGATTTGCGTTTTTAATATGAGATACTTGCAATATACGAAAGGAGAAGCGAATTGGCAAAAAAAAAAGAAAAAATAATTCCGAATTGGAATTGCGATGTCGATGCGAAATGTTTGTTTTGTTCGTACCTCTATTTCATCATGCTCATGAACAGTGGACTCGATGCATCAAGTGTTACAGATTTAAAGAGCCATGAATATCGTGTGGCCATTGATGCTGCTTTTATACGTTTAAATTGTATAAAAATATAAAAAAGTAAGTGACTTTTTAAATATTAAATTAGAATTTTCATTTTTTTTTCAAAAAATATGCGAACAAAAAGAAAGAAAGAGAGAGAGAGAGAGAGAGAGAGAGAGAGAGAGAATAAAAAAGGGGCATTATGTATATTATATTGGATGCATACGTGCTTGTGTAGTATGCGAATAAAATAGCCAGATTTGCTAGCGATCGAAATTTGCGGATTTGGCAGGTCACCGAATAGCGATGCATTTATATGAATACGAATGTAACAATGTAGAATAAAAGGGAGATGGGTTTCTTGCCAACTCTTTCGATGACCATTCGTGCGGTCCGTCAGCTGGAAGTAGCGTTATTATCGACGTTATTCGGGTAGCATAAGAAGAACTCGAAAAGAATTCGATATGGATGCATACCTGTATACATATGTACGTATACAGACAGATATTTCTTTTTCTATGTGTGTATTCGTGTTCGCGCGCACGTGTGTGTGTGTGTATATATATATATATATATATATATATATATATATATGTATATGTATATAGTTAGACAGATATAAAGGGAATAGTACACAGTGAACGTGTTTGGCGGCAAGCCGCAATTTTCCCGAGGCAATCGAAAGTTCCCGTTTTGGCCCCATAAGTCACTTTATATCACCGTCACATTAGTTCTTCCTCTTTTAGCCCTTCGTGCCGCAGGTCGTGCAATATCTTTGCGTTTTCTCTGTCCTCGAGCGGTAACTCGGTGTCTTCTGCTTTTCGCAGGCGTAGCAAGTAAAGACGTTTATCATTGTCGACATCGTTCTTCGGCGTCGGCCTGGTTATTATGGCTTATGAGTGCTAGCGAGAGAAAGAGAGAGCGAGAGGAGAGAAGACTAAAAAAGAGAAAAAGAAGAGGAGGAGGAAGAAGAGAGGGGTTAAGCACAAAGGTCGATATAAAGGGAGAAAGTGATGACCCCGCGTCGGAGGAAAAGCTTCATAAAGTAAATTACTATGTGCCACACGTATATCTTACGAGGATTAAGTACGGGCTCAGTAGGGCTGGGATAAGCCAAATCACAATGTTTCTCTTCTTTTTCCCTTGTAACACCGGACGACGATAAAGTTAAGGAAAGTAATGTAAGAACGAGTCTAGACGATACAACGGACAAAAAAAAAAGGTCGGCGCGTTATTCGTTACATTTGCGTTAAGATATGTAAGAAGAAGGCATTTAATTATCATTCTCTCATTCTGCGATTTTTTCCAATAATAATGCCCGCTCGATGAATATTTTTTTATATTTAATGAGATATCTCGAGCGAATCGCGAGTAACGGCTTAAGCATTTAATAAGACATAATTAATCGCAAACACGAGGTGGAGGGGTGGGGGCGGGGGTGGGCGAAGATGAAAAGGGTGGAGTAAGGAGAGGAAGGCAAGCGAGGGTAAATGTTGACTGATAAAGGAACAAATTGAGATAGGGCGGGGGTATTGTGTGCAGTAGGTATTAAAACGGGTCTCTCCTAGCTCGTTCGTATTCTGTCAAGGGGGATTTTCACCGTTCTCACGACTCACTTCAACTTTTCTCTTCGAGAACTTTTCTTCATATCTTACCAACACCAAATTCTAGCGCGTGGTAATCCCAGAAAATAAGTAAAGCGTATTTCGTTTATCCGTTGTTACCGACCAATCCTGTTAGTACCGTGCTGCCTTTACTTTACCTAACGAAAATTCTTTCGTTTGTAAAACGAACGTCTCCACGGCGCTACTTCGAGTCTTTATGAGGGAAGTACCGCGTTTCTTTTTTTATCAACTTCTCCTTCCTCGATTCTCGCTTCCATTTTCTTTCTTGCCTTTCCTCTATTGAGTTTAATCCAGCCCAAGATATTTGTTTCCAAATTATTCTCCCTATTCGTTCATCCCATTCGAAATTTTTCTTCTTTCCAATGTTCTCGTTTTAATCCGTTTACATTTCTGGCTTTTGCAATACTTTCCCAATGCGATTTGGGGATATAGCGGATCCCTAAGGAACGGGTAAAAGAGGAATAAGGATCGATCTCTCTAGAGCGTCTTTTATCGTTAACCTCGACAGACAAAGGGTTTTGTTTAGAAAGTGGGCAGAAGTTCTCCACGTAGTTTTACACGCCTCGAACGTGTAATTCGATCTGCGTAGAAGTCAAATTCTAAACGAATAATACAAATTTCACCGAGAAACAAACTAATGAAATTAATTAAAACGATCGTGATGTATCTCGCTAAGAGCTTTTCTCTTCTGTTTTAGATACCTCATGGTTTTCTCGCACAGGTACTTTCTGTTGTTATTTATCAAACGATAATAAAGGATATTTAATCGTACATTTTCTATGTATATTTTATGGGAACATAAACTTTTGTCATTCATTTTTATTAAAAATTATCTTGGATAGATTTTCTAACTCTCCGATAAAATTTATGAATAAATGTTACGATCGAAGAAACGAAATTCACAATGGGGGTTTTTATCGTTGGCGGAATTCGCTATGTATGGAAAGTGTGCCGAAAGACGAATTAACATCCTGGTGATGGAAAATGCGCGAGAAATTACTGGACGAGAGAATGGGAGTATTTCACGTAAAAGACGAGAGTGCAAAAAGGGTCTCGCGAGGAAGAAAACGAAGGTGTAATTTCGCGCTCGGCAGAATCGCGAGTTATCCTTCTCTTTCCTCTTCTTTCGTTGCGCACTTCTCTCTTCTTTATCGTTCTCTCTCTCTCTTTCTCTCTCTTTCTTTCTCTTCCTCCTTTTTCTCTCTTTTTCCCTCGCCACAGCGACAACAAAAAATAAATGGCAATCGTATAATTTCATTCGTTAAGTATTTTCTCGTTTTCCAGTGTACGACTCATTCTCGAAGATCATTTGCATAGCCACGTTACCGCTATTCAATGCGTTCAGGTTAGACATTGTCAACCAGAATCGATCTTATCGCCCTGCATGAATCATGCGAGCGAGCGCGTATCAAGTGCCTTCTGTAAGATTTATGCGTATCATCGGCTCAAGCGTCAATTAGCCAGAGGCGCATAGTCGTTTGTAATTTAGCAATGGATCGCCATTGTGCTTTACCTTTAAGGCGTAGTTGTTTGAATTGGTACGGTTAGTACCACCTGCCTTAAATTTTGCCTCTTGCTCCTTTACCCAGCCCCATCCCTCCGAACCCCCTCTTTCTATCTCAACCACCATGACGCCAACGCTGAGGAATCGCGCCACTTTGCACTATGTTATTCAACGAGTTTGAATGGCCCTCAGCAGAAAAGTACGTCTGCAATGGGCGTCCTCTGTTTTTGTTAACGGTGCGATAGGCAAAGTATGGAAGAGCACTCGCACGGGCCACAACGAAGCACACGGAAACTTACCTACCTATAACTTTCGGCGGTGACTCGAAATCTTGTTAAATAATTTGTTCCCTTTTGTGTACGGGTTTTCTCTGGTGCATCGCTATCTCTCGTTTGTCTCGCAAGAGGCAGAGAGCATTTACGATAAAGCCCCTTTAATATGTCTCGCCCAACGGCCGAACGTTTCTTTGATAATATTTCGGGTTTTTGGTCTTTCTACTTTAATCTAATTGCAATTTTCTATGGATCAGCCAAATATATGTAGTTTATCATGGAAACCGCAGATCCCTCCCTACAATTTATCCTATCTCTTTCTTCTCATCGATTAATCTCTTATCTTTTCTTGAAAATTTCTTTTTCTTCTTTATTTTTTTTTATTCTCCTTTTCTTTCTTTCTCTCTCTCTCTCTCTCTCTCTCTCTCTCTTTCTCTTTCTCTCTTTTACTTTTCTTTTGTTTAAGCAATATTCTTCGAGAAAACGTTTGATGAAGCATGAGAAATAATGTAGACCGTGCAAATCGAGATCGATTTGAGAATAACATTCGTTCATAGCGTTTGTTTGGAAATGCTTTATTATGATCGATCGCTATTCAATTGATATCGTCGATAATTTTCGTTACCGTTAATCTCGCGTTAAGCTAAAATATAAATAGAAAACTTGATATTTTTTTTAAGAATAATTTTATGGAAATTGTCGCCGTCGAAATGAGGCAATCTAATAGTTCCCCCCAGTATTATTCATTCGTACTAATTGATCGTCAGCTATATCTCGTCGATCGATTCCGTTTTGCCAAACGAAAACGAAGCTATTGACGTTATATCGGGGGGGTTGGGAGGATGGAGGAGAGGGGTGGGTGAAAAAAAACGGAGCGAACAAAATTCCGTGTTTCCGCATATAAATGCGGTAGCGCGAACGCGGCGACATAGAACTAGCGAGACGTAACGAGAAACAATGGGCGGAGTATTCGATTCTCACGTCTCGATTTTCTACAGAACGATTTATGTCGCTATAGAGCGTGTTTGTCGTTAGCATCGTTCTCCTGTCTCTATCGACGGGACAGCAAGCCCGGGGGCTATTTGTGTTATAGCTTCACCGGTATATCCATTAGTAACTCAATACTTAAATGTAGTCCTGTAGTTTGGGCTACCGTGTTCACCGAACGAGCGAGAGAGAGAGAGAGAGAGAGAGAGAGAGAGAGAGAGAGATAGAGAGATAGAGAAAGAGAGAGATAGAGGGAACTTGTTTACATGCACTCTTACCTTGCCACACGAATTACAAAATTTAGCATTGTTAGGAGAATAGATCGATCAAATTTTTTATCGCATTAATTAACCTCTCAGGATACTTTCGATTCTATGCCTCGAATAAACGGATTTTACGATCGATCGGAGAAAGTCGATTTAATTCGTATTCTTTTTTTTTTGAGATACATTTTTTAATGAGAGAGAGAGAGAGAGAAAGAGAGAGAGAGAGAGAGAGAGAGAGAGAGAGAGAGAGAACGAGAGAGAACGAGAGAGAACGAGAATATCAAAATGAAGCTCTCTCTCTCTTAAGCTGTGTGTATATGTATATATGATGTGTTGGGTTAAGTTACTTGGGTATGTTTAAGCGGATAGTACGTAAGAGAAAAGATAAATCGAGGAAATTATTTTCGGTATCGCCTCATTCAACGTGTTCACTAGTCAAGCAAGCAAATTTGCTAAGTTCTATGTTTGAGAAACGATCTCCGTGGCTCCCGTTCCTATATATATCTTTTCTCTTTCTCTCTTATACTCTTTCATTGGAAATTATCGCGAGAGAGTACCTACCTCGAAAAGCAATTTTCACGTACAAACGTCGTTGAAATCGCTTTTCATTCTCGGTGGACGATGGATTTACGAAATTCGTCTCCTTCCTAGCCGAGCGTCGTCCTCGTCCTCGTCCTCGTCCTCATTCTCGTCCTCGTCCCCGTCATCGTCGAGTTATGACACATAACGGATATTTTCGCACGCGCGATCTCCGAAGAAAGTCGAGAAACGTTCGATAATCCGATCACGTTCACGAAAGGAGAAGAATTCCATCGGAACTCTTTCCTCTTCTTTCCTATCATAGCTGGTCCGGCACGCTTTCGAGTTAGTAGCTAAACTCTCATGACGGCCATTAATTGCTTCATTCTTCTCGGTTGGCATGCTACAGGCCTTGAATTTCCTAGTGCACCAGCCACGAAGATAGGAAATGTTCGTGTCTCTTTTTTTCTTTTTTTTTTTTTTTCATTTTCTATATAGCAATCGTGAAAAACACGTCGAATCGTCGGAAATGGCTTGTATCGATTCGTTGTTTGGATCGCCGATATCGTTGATTGGCCGAGAAAAATAACGCACTCGGTATAAAACGTGAACATATCCGATGAAAAGAAGTTCACTCCTCGTGTCAGAGGGATAAAAGAGAACGTTTGAAAAATAACGTTTGAAAAATAACATTGATTCGGAGGAAAAAAAATGAAAACGTCTCTGAAAATATTATATATACATACATACATACATACATATATATATGCATATATAGTAGATATATCGTTGAATCTCTGTTTTGACTCTATCCTAGTCTTCGCGCCTATCCCAGTCAATTCGGACTAGTCCATTCGGGGGTCTCGATATCCGGCCTTGCACGCGGTATATAAATCGCGCTGAATCGTGGACGCACTTGCTGTATTACAAACATCGAGCCTTCGTACGCGCGCTATAATGATCGCAGCCGAGAGGAACTTGACACGGAAATCACATCGAGCGCTTGTAAATTCGACCGCAATATATTCGCGGCCGTGCGTTCCATCGGAGATGCGCATTCGTACGAGAGTGCTGTCCAGTTCAGAGATTCGTTATTATTCTCTCTCATTACGACTAGGGGCTCGCTTTACTATCGAGTATTTTATCAAGAATCGCGTTTACTAATAAACGTTTGATTTAATAAACGCCAACGTTGTTTCAACGTTACTTCTTTTAAAATTGAAATCAAAGACATCTCATCAATGGCTTCATCATCGTACAAACACGTTTTGATTTTCGCCGTATGCAATTATAACGTTTGATAAGAATAAATTATATTCCCGTTTGTAAATTAAACCGAGATAGATCCTGTTTGTATCCACTTGTATACGGATCGTTGAGTGTCATTTACGAGTTAAGTACATGTTTTCAGATGTAAACGGCAAGTTTCTCCTATTGTTTTTCTTTTGAAATTGCTTTGAATGTTGCTTTTCACTTTCGTAGATGACAAATCGCAGTTTAAAAACTGTTTCTTCAAGCGTACATAAAGAAGAATAAATACGGT
>OU426993.1:9408702-9426202 GCA_911387935.1 Dolichovespula saxonica
GTTTTATTTTTGTATATATTATACGGAGAAATGGCCATATATTCAACACTTTCATAGTTATTTTTGTTTTATTTTCTTTTCTCGTTTTTTTTTTCTTTTTTAATAGTATAATTTTCTGGCGATATATCTTTTAAATTGATTTCCTCTCGTAATTTATAGGCATTTCATAGTAAAACGTTTGAAAATTGAGTAATTAAATCGGGCATAAATTTTAATTATCCGATTCTTGTACGTGGTTGAACGTTCTATCGATCAAAGTTCTCGATGTTGAATGGAATACGTTATTATTTTTGTTCGTCTACTTGGATAATTAATGGATACATTAATTATATAGAATGCTTCGTATCAGCTGATTAATTTTCACGTTACTTGATATCGCATTCTATTAATTGTTGTCATGCTATACGATCGCGAGCCCAAAGAAATGTTGTAAAAACATTTTAATTTTCATCAATATAACAGCGACGAGGTAGCGATATTGAATTTTCACAAAGATTTAATTTTATATCAATATCGAAGTAAAATTTTACAATATATTTTAATAAATTATTCAATTGCGATCATGTATATTAATATAGTTTATAAATATTTCATATGAGAGAGAGAGAGAGAGAGAGAGAGAGAGAGAGAGAGAGAGAGAGAGAGAGAGAGAGAGGAAGAGGGAAACTGGTTGAATAATTTAGATAACTTCTTATGCGATTAATTAAATTTTCATGTCAGGTTAAATATTTCGGCTTTAGAAATTGAGCCATTTAATCGTTAGATCATACGCTCCTATCGTATTATTTTCCAAAAATCATGTTATGTTTCGAGAAAGCGTGCGCGTGAAAGATCATTTGTATACGTCAGAAGTGTTAGATATTACGGTAATGCAGTACTCTCGTCTTACACATTGTTTGCCTCGCATCCGATATTCGAGTGAACGAACAACTCGCGGAATGAATCAGCTTCTTGCGTTAATATAATTCGAAATTAATGTTGTGCTTCCGATGCATCGTTGAGTTCTACTTAGTAAATATGTGTATGCGTATTGTTTCCCCGGGTATAAGCAGGGTGAAAGTTTTCTAAGTTGGTTCTATTCGTACGTCTTAGGAATCATGATCAAACGTTAATAATTTACTACGCGATGCGTTAAGAAGATAAGAAGCAGAGAAAGAGGGAAGTAGAAAGAGATAGAGAGGGAGAGAGAGTATGAATAGAGCGGAAAGGGAGGAGGAGGAGGAGGAGGAGGAGGAAACACAGATAGGATGACACGATTTCTGTCGCGAGACTTGTAATTTTAACGATCAATCTCAGTGGATTTCGCGGATCAGTGTTGTTCGAAATCATGGCCAATGCGTGTATCTAACGGTAAAGGGCTTTTCCACGATATCGGCTACCGGCACGAGTGATAACGACGGTCGTTAAATCGTTTCGGTGACCGATGGTGTATCGATTACTAACATGCCCAGAGTGGTCAGATACTGTATAAAATCCGTTGTAAAAATCAGAGTTTTGCGGTGATCGTTGGTGGATTGCTGAATTACTTGGCCGATAGACTTTCGCTTCGGTAATTCTTCGTTTACTCGCTTCGACTAATAAACTACGTATTTCACTACGGACCAACGGATTGCGTAAAAATTGTTTAAGCTACGCAAACGAAGGGATAAAACTAAAATATGGGTATTTGTGTTGTATATACGGGAAAATGTAGTAATAGTCAGAGAATGTTGGCGAAAAGAATAATAAAAATATTCACTGGTGAATTTATGCGCATACATTGGATTATGTTCGTAAAGTAAGATAATAGTTGCAAATACAATATAAATTTTTGTTATATGATAAATTTTTATTTAATAAATTTTAATTTAATATAACATCCAAATATAATTTTCATTTCTATATTTTCGACTATAATCGAATATAATTTGTGACATACATATGTATGCGCGTATTACTCACTTCATCATTTGCATGAGTGTTTGAAGCGAGAAAATATATATATATATATATATATATATATATATATATATATATATATTATATATATATATAATATATATTGTATAGAATTGATTTATTTTAATGGGGTCCCAGAAATTTGTAACGCTTCAGATCACTTGAAGGCTAAATCCGCCACTATACATATTTTGCGCGTACAATGAACTATCCGCTTTGTAATATTTGCCGCACATACAATAAATACATCGTTGATATCGAAAACATTCTTTACGGCATTAATGTGGTAAATCAAACAATATCCATAAAGAGACAGAGAGAGAGAGAGAGAAAGAGAGAGAGAGAGAGAGAGAGAGAGAGAGAGAAGGAGAGAGAGAGAGCGATAAAAAATATGCATGTGCGACTTTTCTAAAATATGTTTTGCGATTCATCGTTCAGGATTTTATTTATGAAGTTATTTTTCCGTATAAATAAGACGATTGTCGAGGATGGTTCGATGATGAGTTACGGAGGTTGGTATATCGAGGAGAAGCGAGAGAAAGAACGATCGATCGGTCGATTAAACCGCTCTACTATCCCAACACGTGAAACGCACAAAAAGTCAAGATAAACGTGGCAAGAACAAATCTCCCTTAAGCCGCTTCCTGTCGTCGAACAGGATCCGTCCGTTGTACTTACGTTGGTTGATCAGTAATCCACCTCGTTCGCTCCCTTACGCGCGATACATAGTAATAAGAATGTAGCACATGAAACGGCTCGACACGAAGGACAATTAACTTTATCTATGTTCCTCCTGTTCGTTTCTTTTATCGAAGAGGAACGATACGCCCTATCTCGCTCCTCATCTCCGACGATAAATCGTCATTTAAGAAACAAGACAACAAAAGGCGACTGGCAATTTGTAAACGTCATCCCTGTGTAAAGATTATTATTACTAATGATCCAGATTCATATAAGTCACATTTTCTTTGAACCGAGGTTTAACCCTGAGTTGAATTATGCCATAATATAATTGAAACGAAGTTAGGTTATTTTATATAATTATATAAGTTATACTTCTGGTTTATATATTTCTTTTTCTTCCGAGCACGCTCGAAGAAACCTTTCGCATTGTGACATTCTTTGGTTGCCTTAGACGTTGATATTTCGGCCGAAATTTTCGAAAGTAAGCTCGAAGTTTTCATAACTTTTTACGGATATATCAGCGATATATATATATATATATATATATATATATATATATATATATATATATATATATAATATAGGAACGTTGCGTGCCTCCTTGGAAACTCGGGGAATTAAGCACGCGAACTAGTACACCGATGAAAACGTCTGAGTGGTATGCTTTCGACGGAAGGCGAAAGCGCCAAATCTTTCTCGCTTTCCTTTACAGTAAGTTGAAAACCGGATGGTATGACAGGAAACGAGAAAATCGTATATATTCTAGTCGTAGGTCCAACGTGCAAGACGCGCGCTATACGAAAAGAGCTTTGGAAATGGTTATACGCTTCTAACGAACGTCAGAGGAGTGAGTCGTTAAGAGTAGTTGTACGTATGTAAAGCCAAATGTTTCTTTGACGATATTACTATTTCAATGTAAGTAAATTAATATACACGTTTCCCATAGGAAGTGTGTGCGTTAAATCAAAACTGCTAGATGTAACAAATGATGTAAACATTCTTATTAATAAAGAATTCGGTTTTTTTTTAACTTACGGTATCGAATGAAATATATTATGATAATCCTAAACTCTACGAAAAAATATATATATATATATATATATATATATATATATATTTATAAAAAAAGGTCAGATAACGATTTAGACAAAAAAGAAAAAGAAAAATGATTCTTTTATATTTATAGAGGTACAAAGAAAATATGAATTTAATTTAGAAAGGATAAGCCGCGTATTAATAAAAACGTTCGCCAAGGGGCAAAAGGATCGCCTAAGGTTTTTCAGCATGTCCCTCGAGCAAGAGAGGAATCTTTGCGGGCGTTTCTTCGGGTCATAACGAATAGGTAGTGTAATCTTGTAAACGCGCGTCGTACGTCAACGTGATCGTTTTGCATTTCGGCGTAGCTAGAAACGTCGCACGGATGAAGGAGCGGACGTCGAGTTGGATAAAATCAGAAGCGAGAGTATGTTGCTCTTGGGAAATAAAGGACGAAGGAGAGAGCGCACGCAGAGAGACCGGGGGAACAAGTTGCTCTAGCTCCGTGTTTCTGTGGTCCACCCCTTGTGACTCCTTCTTCTTGCGCTCGCGTGCACGTACGCATGAAAAGGTACAAGGAGGAAAGGAAGAGAGAGATGGAGTGGGAGAGAGAGAGAGAGAGAGAGAGAGAGAGAGAGAGAGAGAGAGAGAGATGAAGAGAAGAGGGAAAAAACGGAAAGAGAAAAGTGCTGGATCGTCGTTGCTAGTTTGAAATTTCAAATTCATTTACGTGCAAGCCGCTGCGAGTTTTAATCCGCTTTAATTATGAAAAATCGTCGAGCGCCAACGGTCTTCCTCCCTCTTTTACTCTTTCATCGTCTGTCTGACTTCTCTCCAGACATTTTGCTCTTTCTCTCTCTCTCTCTCTCTCTCTCTCTCTCTCTCTCTTTCATTACTCGTCTTTCTCATTTCTTTTCTCCGAAGGTGCATCATCATCAGCTTCGGTCCTTTTCGCCGGTTGATTCATCACTTCTCGTTTATCGCTGCTCTTTACATAATTAAGTTGATTACGCGGATACTTTGCCGACATTTGATATTTAGTACTTTATAATACCAATTCTAATATAAGCTTGATATCGAAATACGAGAGAAAACAGTCGATCGTAATGTCGTAGTATCAGGAATCTTATAACTTCGTTACGTTTTGTAATCCGATGTCTGGTATTATAAATCCGCGACATTCACATTTGTGCGCGCGCGTGTGTGCGTATGTGCGTGTACCGATGTTTGAAAGAATCCACTTGAGTTTATATTTTTCAAGAGTTTCTACCTATCTCGTGTATTTCAAACGATTTCTAATGAATTTGTAACCTTATACTTTGAACGTGAGAAACATTACGTTAGCGTCGTTCGTCTCATTATAAATTCAAATCATTAGAAATTGTATTCAACAATTTATTTATACATATATATTGTATTTTCGTTGTTTCGCTTTCTTTAAAACGGTTGGCCAATCGAACACGTGATGGAATTCTTGATATAACATTTGTTCCAAAGCTTCCTGTTCGACTTCTTGAAATTCCTCAATTATTCTTTGTGCCTGTCAACGAAATAAGTTTATTTCTTCGTAAGATTAAGTTTGAAAGATGAATGATCTTTCTAACGATTTGTTTTTTCTTTGTATAATTAAAATAGTAAATACGATTAAGCGGACGGGTGTTTACTTTAAGAAATCGTCTAATCGTATAGCAATGAATTCATTTAATTCTCACCTCTTCTTGAATTTTAGGTTTCTCTGGGATCTCGGTCGTTAATTTTGTATCTTTCAAGGGCTTCGGCATGATGAAAGGCAAGGATATCTGATCGTGATCGTCCGTTTCATGATCGATTTCCTGCTCCGGAAAGAGAAAAGTTACGGTCTCCTTGAAAATCTGGTCCCGTTGTTGCAGGATCCTGTGAATTTTTCTATCCTTTCTCTGAGCTTCTTGGCGTAATTTTAAAATTGGCGCTCGTTGTCTCTCCAAAACGTCCCTCCTGAGACCTTTCTTCTCAAGGACAGTTATTTGCATGCGTTTCATTTCCATCTCACGCCAACGTTCTTTAGTCTCTTCTATAAATTGCCAAGGCTTCCGTTTCTGAAATATTCCAATCGAGATATTAATTCAACTCGATCGAATATCAAAGAATCCTTCTAACTATAGGGTGAAATCATTCTTAAGAACGAAGGTCAATAGCGACTAATAAACTCGATCGCAATACTGATCTACATCCATTTTTGTTTCTTGTAAGAGCGCCGCTCGATAGGTGGTATATATCATACTTTCCCTTTCCTTTTCTCTTCTTCTTTGGCTTTCTTTAATATCTCGGCCATTTCTTTTTGGTGCTTTATTTCCGCTTCTAAGCGTTTCTCTTCAACTTCCCTCTCGTCCAGTTTCTTTTTCTTATCGATCCTTTCAAAGTTCTTTACGTTCCAAGCGTCTTGCCAGCTTTTAAATTTAGATATCTGCCCGGATAAAGCGAACGTTTGTGTTTAACTTCGTATAGAAATGGAAATTGACAATAAGCGATAAGTAGTCTATTTACTCTATCGACTTGCTGATCGATATAATCTTCCATCCACTTGATATCGCTAACGTCGAACGTCAGTAATATCGGCGGGGCTGTGAATATCCTTAGAGTACCATTATAGTCGCAGATTGCTATGCACTGTGGGTCTAAGGGTAACTCATGTGTATAAACGCCCATAATTATACGACCTGAGACGCTTTGCGTAATAGTCGGTTCTTGACTCTTAACGATGAAGTCCCAAATTTCCACGGATCCGTCTAATCGAGCCAAAAGTAAAATCGTTGGTCTGATGTTCGTCCAAGAGCAACCCGAGTAACTAAACGAAAATGTAACTTTTTTATATTTCATGGAATATGTTTGCGAAAAGTAATTTAAATGCTTAACCGACGTTTCATATTTTATTTTATAAACGTAACGTCGTTCTATACACTCGTATTTCGTATCCGTAACAAGAACCAGCCGAGCTTCAGGCGATGAAGAGATCTTGAACCGAACGATGTATATGTGTGTAACAACGTCGAAAGGTACTGGCTCTATCGAAAATAGCTTTCATTAACGAAGCGGTGTTGGTGCTCGTGTTGTAACCGTAAGTTATGGCTGTATTGTCATGCAGATCATACCGAAAGTTCGGTTACCACTAGCGAAAACTACATACAGGCGATGCATCCAAAACGAGCGAGGTGCTTGCGCAGCAATACGAAACGCTACTGCGGCAATTACATGCTGTGCATTGCGGCAATTTATCGTACGAGCTGCTCGTTATTTTTACTATGGATGAAACGCAGCCCATTATGGCACGTATGTATGTTTACGTATATTCATACTGTCACTTCTCGATTCTATATCGACGTTTCTCCTAGACAAGTAATCTATTTCTAGTCGATCGATGACCTACATTTTCTTTCATCGTATCGCGATGTATGCATGTCTACATCGAGTCTATACGTATTTAAGCCGATCCATCGATGTTATAATAAATGTGATAACGAACGTGATAACAAATGAGAATGGAGAAGAGGACTGAGTAGATAAACTAAAGAGCTCTGATATTGGATTTTTCGTCGCTTACCGTAGCTCTGATTTTTTCCAAATAATTGGCTCCCCAAAATCCTCCCTCCAAACAGCAAAAATACACCCGCCCACGGTGGCAACGATTTTCTTGTGAAACTCGGATCTCACTACGCCCGTAACCGGTCCATCATGTATACGCTTTATCCACTTCCATTTGCATTTTACTCGATTAGTCAAACTGTTAACGTTTGAGGCGTCTTCGATTCCCTCCCAAGTAATGAGCCCGACGTAACCTGGGGATTTCGATGTTATCTTGTATGTTACCTTGACAATAATATCAAACGCGATACGATAATAAGAGCGAGCCTACCTTCAATCGTTCCAATAAAGATTTCCGGTTCCATTGTATAATCGGGTTTCTCAAATACGAATTTAAAGCATCGCCTTGTCATAATATCTTTCTTCGTAACTGGAAATGCTTCATTTATCTTTAATTTCGGAAAGTACATGGCAAACGAGCTCAACATCGGACAGCGACTCTCGTTCGGATATTCAATGAGAAGTGTGTAATATGGTTTCCAAAGACGATCGAACGAACGAAAGGGTGAAATGAATTCCATCAGTACCGGAGGCAATGCTTTTTTTTGTTTTTCTTTCTGAGTCTCCTCCTTTCTCGGTATGTTTTCCCTTCAAACAGATTGCGTTTTAATTAGACCAGCGTACGGAGAATGTTAGGATTCAATCAAAGGAGGTTGGTAAAGGAATTCGATATGCGATTTGACGAGGGATCGATGATTAGAAAGGAGGACCTATCCATCAATTTCTCGAATGTACGCAATGTTAGTGAGAGTGCACAAGAATGGTGGATATACGGCGGAGTTACTAGAGGGCCATTAGAGTTCGCCAGACTCGAGAGTTTCCCGAAGAGGGATGAGAAGCGAAGATGGAAAGTGGTGGGTGATCGCGGAGAATGGCCGGTTAGGATCGGCCAGAGGATGCAGACGTTTCTCTTGGCCGTTTACCTCGCGACAAGTTCCTCTGGGGGCGTGGACGAACATTCAAAGTCACTAACTTCGCTCCCGGCAGACGGTCGTTGGTGTAATTCTCGCTGGTGGTTATCAATTGGCAGCTCAGGTCGTAGCTCACGTTATCTAACGTCGAGTTGACCCTGCGGCTCTTTAATGAGTTCGCTTGCCGCTGACGTAGTCAGTCGGAACGTTGAAAGACTTTAAACGAGCTTGGAAGACGAACGGAGCAGAATGCTAAAGCTCGTAAGAGCTTTGCTCGGATAAGCTAACGGGTAAACGAAGGAGAACGATCGGAGTAATAGCATTCATAGATTGCGCGTTATCAGGATTGGGCTTTGGCGTGTAACGGATATAAGGTTATGGTTGGTATCGCGTTTTGTTTCGACGCGCGTTAACCGCGATAATCCGAAATACGCAAACCCTCTCAGTACTAACTTGAGATCCCAGAAGGCTATTGTTCCATCCATGCTACAGGTAATGAATTGCATTGAGAGATTTTCGAAGGCCGTATCGTTCTCCAAAGATTGAATTCTACCGTACTTATCGACCTTGTGGTAAGACGGTATCCAAACTATTTTGTTTATGGCACCTTTTTGGCTGTGTTGCAACGAGGACACCGCCACCGGTTTTACGATGGACGAGTCACGGGGATCGTTCATCCACGTCATCAGAGATCGCAGAGTAATTTTATATTTCGCCTGAGTGGTACTGGGATCTATTACCGCCTTTATCGTTTCGATTTTATTCGGTATTGACCAAATGGCGACCTGAACGATACAACGGAAATACCATAAAGTGCATTGGCTATTCGTGCCTTCTTCTTATGACTCTCGTAACGAATAAATTCTCTTACCTCGATACCCGTAGGTTCGCATATAATAGTGCTTACCTGACCGTTCGCTAAACCACCAATGATGATGTTACCATCCAGAGGACAAACGGAGATCGACTTGATCTCCCTTGGAGATTCCAGGATCAACTCCGGAGTCAAACAATCATTGAATGACCACATTAATGCTAAATTCTCACCTTCGGAATCTCTGAGGACCTATAAAACAACGACAAAAAAGCACGATCGTACAATCATAACGTTGTAATACGAGTTTTTTTTTGTATTGCTTTGATTTATATCTCTAACCCCGTATGCTTAGATTTATTATAATTAATATGCGCCCCTTTTAGATCTAAATCACTATCTAAATGACCGTTAATAACATTGTTTACCTCTTCGTACACTTCTTGAGCAGTAAAGTATTCCGTTTTGGCGTAATGTGTATAGGTCACGCAAGCGATACCAGTCCACAATGGATGCCAGGATAGATCATTGATGACCTTGTCCTTCGTTCGAAGCTTGCTGTAAAAACTTTGGTGTTCTCTGTATTCTACCGGTATCGGTGCTTTCGTATCTTTTTCGTAAAGCGCTAGATTTGTATAATCGTCCGTATAAATATCCCACGTCGCGTTCATTTGCACCTATTACGACGAATGGTTCGCACGTTATACAAAAAAAAAAAAAACATCATAAATAAAGAAAGATAGAAATCACTCATGTAAATATTTGCGAAGGATATTCGGACGGGTGTTGTTAAAGTGCAAACCTGATCGCATATAATGTCGGTGTAACGTCGTAGAAATTTCGTGAGATTCTCGGTATCTTCTTCGGTAAAGGCGGATATATCGATCGGCTTGTACTCATATTGGTATTGAAACCAGGAATTTACGGGTATTGAAGGCGCGGTCTGGGCGTCGTTGTCCTTGATGCTGGGCGTCACTTGCGTGGGCCTGCTTATCGTGCTTCGTGACACGTTCTCGAATGTCTGCCGATATGGCAGCAAGTCGATGTATCCGTCCCTTTGATCGTCCGCTCTCCTGTCTACCAGATTCATTGGCACGTTGAGCAAATTCGCCGTAGATACGACCTGTTTATCGTACGTGATAATACGATCGACTTAATACTCTCTCTCTCTCTGTCTCTCTCTCTCTCTCTCTATTTCTCTTCCTCTATCTTTCTCTTCCTGTATGACCATTCAAGCTCTTGCGATGGGATAACATTGTTCGATTATTTCGTAGATTTGTAATAAGAAACTATAACGGAGATAAAGCTTAGGTATGTTTCCATATAAGTACATATATACCTCGATCTCGATTTTGGGCCTTTGATTCTTGATAACGTTCTCGTCGACCTCCTTGCTGCTTCCCAGATCCTTCCACTCGGCTGGCTGCTTGTAAACGGCGTTCCTAACGCGAATCTCGTGACTCCGCCTCTGAATTTGAATTTGCTGCAATACGGTATCCTTTGCCTCGATGCTTAGACAAATGTAAAATTGGCCCTCCTCGGTGACTGAAGGGGCGTAACCGATCAGCATTCTCCTTTCGGGATACTCAAGGATCTCGTTCTTCATCGGCAAGAACTCGCTGCTCTCAGAGTGAAGATGGAGATCGTCTTCGATGGTTTCCTTTTTTACCCATACCCATGGATATTCCGTAGTGACGTTCTCGCCGATGACGCAACCGATCGTTTGTTGAATCGAAGGAGACAAATCGATCCTTGCTATACCAGCACCCTAATAAAGGTTAGATTTAGAGGAAAAAGAAAAAATATATACATTTCTCTCTTAAGGAGAACTTATATCTTGTCTCGATCAATGAAGATTATTTAACCATGGACGTGGAATAACGAATTTCCTGTCGTTTCGATGGGACTTCATCATCCATTTTACCAAGTTGCAAGATATCGTAATACGAAGGACCACTTGCTTCGTACGAATCTAACTCATATATCGTTTTCCTCCGTTCGGGAAAATCATCGATGAGATCAATACTAACTATCTCTTTTGCTTTCTTTTCCCAATCCTTATCTATATATATCGTGGAAACGATACAAATAGAGAAAATTAGACGGGCAAACGAGATTATCGAGAACTATCAAAGATTAATCACCTTCTATTTCCTCGTATTCTTCCTCGTCAATTTTCATTTCACCATCCTCCACATACATTTCTTCTTCCTCTTCTTCTTCTTTTTCTTCTTCCTCTTCTTCATCTTCTTCTACTTCCTTATCTTTTTCTTTTTCATCTTTTTCCTTCGCGTCTTCTCCCTTTTTTCGTTCTTCATTGTCGTGTCGACGATCGTCGGCTTCTCTTTCACAAGATTCCTCCATAGTAATTATCAGTGACGGGTCGTATGACTTTAATACACAAATTCTCGGCGAGTATCTCGAAAAATAAGAGAAACAAAAGAAGTTTCGAGTTCTCGAGCCATTCCGAGTATTTATCGAGATTCTTCCTGTGGAAAAAGCGAGTTTTAAAATTCACAGTCCTACCAAAAGGTTATGGAAATGCATGGACACGCGTTGGAGATGGAGAGATAACGATTCAGAGGGAAGATACGAGGTAAGCGGGGCGAGGGAGTATCCGTTAAGGACTCCCGTTGCGAAATAATCCTGAAAACTAATTTCACCGTGAGCTGCGTTGCCAGCGACGGACGGCGTAGCAATGATGATACTCTGTTGGCCGTGTCGCTCTTCTGCTAGGAACTCGAACGTAGAGGAAAAGGGTGTGCTATGAACTCGGAGATATGCGATATGTGTGTACGAAGATGAAGAGGTAAAAGGGAATTGGGATGAAAAGATGGAAGTACAGAGGGAAGTGAATATGGCTAGTCGAGGTAATTTCGGGCCCTGCTTTATTTGACCTCTAATCTAACCCTCACTACCATCCAGTGTAGTCTCTTCTCTTTTCTCGGCCCTTATCGGTCTAATACCGTCAATTAGACGTTTATCGCCTTACTCTTTATCATTACTGGGAGGCCCACCGTCATCGATCTTTCTCCTTCATCATAATAATTATATCGCGGATATTTCGAGGAAACAATAATTCCGTGAATCTTAAAGGATGGAAAAGTGGCGTATTATATTTTACTATATTATATTTTGATATTTCACTCCTCCCGCACTCTTGGGAGAAGAAAGAGGAGAATACGAGTGGATATAAGTTATGGAGAAGACTGGTTCACGTACATTTCGGAAAAGATATTTTCAACCTTCCTATCTCCGGGCGTATTCCATTCGTTTATTCGCACGAATGCCGGATCGCGATCCTACGGTAAAATACATCGTGAGATACGAATTGGAGTTATATTCGAGCGGGAGACGAAAAACTTTTTATTGTGTTAGTCCAGTAGCTGAGATGTAAAATATCACGTTAAACTTTCGAGTGAAACTTTTTTACGAGTTTTATGAAAGAACGGCTAATTTAGTTTCTCCGTTGCGCCTATCGCTGACGCATTGCGAATAATTTGGAATTTTTTATTCCGCCATAGACTTCATTAGCTTTGTCTCTTTGCGATCTGCTTGTGGATCGTCATAAGGAACGTAGCTCGATGGATATTAAAATCGACTTTTCTTTTTCTTCTTTTCTCTTTATCTCCGAACCAACATCGTTTCTCTTTCGAATTAACGTAGTTTTCAGATTGATTACGTACAAATAAATCGTGCTCATAATTGATAAAATAAGCGTGGTGTAAAACGCATGGTCTCTCGTGATCATAATATTTATGTATACTTTTTATATGAAAAAAAAAAATAAAATAAAATAAAATAAAAGAAAACAATACCTCTTCGGAGAAACGAATTTCCACTTGGCGGGTTCGTTAAATTTAGGAGTTTCTCTTCAAGATCGTACTTATCCACATAAAAGCTAAGAACTATGGAAAGCCTTCGTCCGTTCGCTGAGTTGAGATATAAAGATACGAACTTTGTTATTGTTTCTTCTCTAATATCGGTGAAACGTCACAATCAGTTTCCCAACTTTCCTCGAATTTACCTTTCTAACTGATAGCCAAGGAAAAAGTTATCTATACATTTAGTTACTTCTATACGGATTAATGGTATTTTTCGGAAGAGAAAGAGAGAGAGAGAGAGAGAGAGAGAGAGAAATGAAAGGTAATGAAATTGTACCGGTTGGATGGAAGACGGGTATAAATGTCTTCTTTTATGTCAAACTCGTGAAATCGTTTCTCTCTGAAATCCGGGTATGTATAGATCAGTAGGCATATAGTGTTGTACGTTCGCGAGTTCGCAAGCAAGCTCGGGTACGCTAGTTCGCGGCTGGTACCATGCTTGCAGCATATCGGGTTAACGAGAGAGCGTGCACGTAGGGTAGTCGTGATTAGAGAGCGGAGGTCCTGCAGAGATGGACGGACGGTTGGTTAATTTTCAATTAACTAAGCGCTGCCTGCTGGAGGACGACGTTGGGATTATACGACGATGGCGATCGGCACGTCGTATCGCCAGGTGACTACCGATCGGACTACATACGCGTCTCCTAACTACTCTGCACATACTCGTTCTGCTTTTCGCTGATCAGCTAGCTGATTGGACACAGCCACGCGTGGCATGCTCAATTAAATCATCGCGGTATCCCACGAGTACATGCACTTTGCTTTTTCCCCTTTTTCCTCCTATACACTTTAACCTATCTTATAAATTATAGTCGATGTATAGTCGGTGTGTGTAACATAGTAACCCACGTGAATCTCTGAATGCCCGATATTTGTATCTTCATATATTTTTAATTACTTATCTAATATTACCCGGATAACAAAAACCCGATTCCTACTCTATTTCCCCTCTATTTCTCTAACGGCATGATAAAATTAAACCAATCAAATTATTCTTTTACCTTCGGTCCGATCGCGAATATTCTTTTATCGTACTATCCGATGACGCGACAGAAGTCATTGAAAATACATCACGTTTAAACGCCGAGAAACGTTTTTGAACCGTTCGATAATCAGTATGCTTCCATTTTCTACCATCTTTGCTATATTATTCTTATCTAGAACATCACCATCTCCTACTTTCTCATTGTCCCTTTATGTCTATCTCTTTCTTTCTTTTCTTCTCTCTCACTCTGATTTCGTGACCCCTCGTTCGTTCGACCATTTATCTGTATAGGTTGGTATATGCTGTAACATAGTAGCACAGAATATACTGTAACACACACATATGTGTGTATATATATATATATATATATATATATATATATATATATAAATATATATAAGTACGTATTCATGTTTCTATCTATCTATCAATCTATCCTTTTGCTTTTTATCTCAACTCTCACTCGACTTTTCGGTCATCGCTCAATTTCCTCTTTCCTTCTTTCGTTAACGCGAGACTGGCCGCGATCTCGTTAGTAACCGGATCCTTTTTTCCTCCTACGGCTCGAGTAATTTCACGACATTTTTTTGTTCTCTCTTTCTCTCTCTTTCTCTCTCTTTCTCTCTCTCTTTCTCCTTTAGCTACCCTTATTTCGTTCCGCGCTTCGAAATTGCCAGCTTCTCACGTTACCGCAATTAATCCGCCTGCAGGTAGATGCGAAGCAATCGATCGATCCTTCCTCCGAAGGAGAGACGTTCGTTCGCTCTCAAGTAAAGTATCATGGAAGCTCAGCTCATGAACGAAATAATATCTCAGAGAAAATTCATTGTATCCGCGTACTAATAAGTGTTATATCAAACCTAATTAAGATACAATAAAATTCGTTGGCGTCGTCGTGCTCCGAATAAAAAATTTTTTTTATATTTCACATTTTCTTTCTTTTTTGTTTTGTTTTTGTTAATTACTGAATATACGTTCAAATCAATTCATGCGTTGAAAATTCTAAATAATTTAGTCTGGGTTGATACAATGGCATAGAAAGTAATTTTAAATTATTCACGGTCGGTTTTACGTAAATGAATGTTCTATATCAGCTAAATCTATTATGTAGTTCCAAGGGATATTATCTTTTGGTCAGCTAATGTGTTCTTTATTGTTCCAATAGTTGAGCGACTGGTAGGTACGGATGATTGCTTACGTGTGAATTATATCTATTCCTTTACCTTGTTATTGTGGAAACAATTGGGAAAAGTAAACTTTCTTTTTAATTTATCGACGGAAAATAAAAAAAGAGAAGGAAGAAAAGAAAAGCTGAGTCGTATGTATCCTTTTTCGGATGAATCAGTAAAAAGAAAAAAGTAAGAAAAGAAGAAAAAAGAAACATATAGATATTTCTACAGATTCTCTTTCCAGTAAAGCAAGCGAAGATTTGCCGTGGGTATTCGAGTCATGTCCCGACGATGAAACGCGTAGGAGGAGGTAGGGGCTAAAGGCAAGTAGGGATAAAGGCGATCAAGCAAGAACCCTTATGGTAGCTTATACGTGTAATAACGATTAACGTCGATGGTACACCTGTCGCTCTAGCGTTCTACCTACGTCTGGGGTCACGTTCGCCGGTTTCGCGTCGTCGGTCTTACACTCCAGCTATCGTTAAACCTTGCACGATGCACTTTCACCTAACCTACTTTGTCATCTCAGTTCTCTCATTTTCCGTATGGAGATTCGAAACCGCGCGAAGAATTGATATATAAAAGACGACGCCAGTTAATATTACGCATTGTAAAAGAAAATTAAATTCGAGAATTTGCGATCGCGTAGATCGATGACGCGTAATGATCCGCGGGTTTGCTCTGTCTCCTTGAAATCGTGCGGGTATCGGGGGATTAGTGGGATGGAAGAGAGAGAGAGAGAGAGAGAGAGAGAGAGAGAGAGAAGGGGAGTAGGACATTATAGATAGTATAGGTCAGAAGACGATAGAGGCGATTCGCTTCCGGACGAGCGAGTATATCGGCTTTACAATCGATAAACGCGCGTGTCGAAAGGTGCTAGATAGAGAGTAATGTAGGGAAGGGTAATAGTTCGCACGAGTATGCACTCTAGCAGCTAACTCGCGGGAGCCGACTCGTCTTTCTCTATTCTCTTTTTCTCTTTCTCTCTCTCTCTCTCTCTCTTTCTCTCTCTTCGCTGAAGAAATTGCGGGCGTGTAAGCGAGCGAAACGAAGCGATCGGCTTTGCGTGACGACAAATCAAAGTCGATGGGCGTCGCAACACGCTAGAGAGAACGAACGGGAACGATATCGAGTGTAATTGAAGGCAGTTGCGCGAACGACGAGACGTAGGTACTCCGTCGATTCGCCTTCTTTCACCGAGTCGCTTTAACCATCCCCTAATACTCTAATATATGGAAATGGAAATGGATTTTATCCCTGGATGGTGTGAGGTGGAGTACTCGAGTAGAAGGGCAAAAAAAAAAAAGAAGAAATGATCGGAGAAGTTCCACTCGTCTCGGATCATACCTACTTCGATCAAATTCCAAACTCCAAAAAGTGATTTTAATTATCGAATGCGCCAGCCAGCCGTAACTCGGCGAAAGGGGCTGAACGGAGGTGCAATTAGCTTTTTGCCACGTCGTACACCCTCCCACCCCGTTTGATCCTCATTCTCCTATCCTCCCATCCCTGCCCAACGCTCACTACCCCCCACTTCTTCCCATTTCCCATTCTCTTTCTTTTTCTCTTTCTCTTTCTCCTTTTCATTCTCTCATTTTCCCCGTGACTCTCAAAGGAGAGAAATTCTTGCGAGAATTAAATGTCAATCAGCCGTGACGTTCATTAAGCGAAGCCGAACTTTTTTACCTTTATCAAAAAAGACTCACGGACACTTTGCCGCGGTGCGGCAGTACGAGGGATTTTCACCTTTTACACATCCTCACGATACTCGTGTCGCTTTTCACCTTTCACCCATCATTTCCCGCACGTTCTCCCTTTCTTCCATTTTTCCGCTATCGCTTCCGATAATTGCTACAAAGGCTAACCTCAAACACGATCAGCGAGAACGTACGGACGATATTCGTTCGAAGGATTTAATTCACTTTCGCTTACTCGCCATGTCGTTTTACGTCAACCTCAAGCCAGGAGGGAAAGGATTATTGTATAACTTGATCGATGAATACCCTACTCTTTGATAAAAGGGCATCGAGATGCTCGATTGGACATGACTTTCATCGCTCTTTTTGTCGCTTTTTTTTACGACTATCCTTTCTTTCCCTACTCTCCTTCTCTCTCTCTCTATCTCATTCTCTTTATCTCCCTTTACTTTTTCTCTGCTATATAATATTTGTATCAACGGAAGTTTCAATGGAAAGGAACGTTCATTATTAACTTTGGTATAATTCCGTTTAAAAGGTATCGTTAGCTTCCTCCGTTATTACTCGCGAATATCGTACTTTTAGGAAATACAGAATAATCACGAACATTCCACCCTTCCCTATTCTCTCTCTCTCTCTCTCTCTCTCTCTCTCTCTCTCTCTCTCCCTCCCTATTCTTCTTTGTAGGTAAGTTGTTCTCTTAGAAAATAAAGTACCTTCCTGTTGTGAGAAGGTTTGCTGCATTCTCTTGCATAAATCACGATC
>OU426993.1:9428702-9458702 GCA_911387935.1 Dolichovespula saxonica
GTCTCCCTATAGGAATATTTCCGGAACTAAATATCATAGAGATTTGTTTCGAACACCATTTTAAATGGCAAAATGTTTCCTATTTTTTCAATGTATTGTTAATAATTAATTAACAAACTGTTATAAACAATTTGTTATAAACAAATTCTTACGAAAGAAAATCCATCTTCTTTGGCCGACCGACCAAAAATTCACATTGTGATTGATTTATAAAATTATGTATATTAATTAATTATAAACAAATTAAGTTTTTACAAAAGAAACAAGTTTTTCATTTATGTTATTAATAGACATGTCTAGCTACATCATATATGAGCTGGCTACGACATCATAAATTATATTTAGCTACGTCGATCAATGTAACAAAAAAAATACATAATTCTATTTAACAGAAGACAGTTGAATTTTATATCTCTTTCAAACGTCGACAATGGAAAAAAATTATTACCGTAATATCATGGCTTTTTCCGTACATGTACGACCGTTGTTAACGAAGTTTTGTCCATATCTCTAAAAATGACGTAGATATTCAAAGTTATCAAAATTATTGCCCTACCTTGTAAAACGCCACATTTTTCTTCGTCTAATGGAACAATAAAAATGGAGAAAGCAAAAGCGGCAGAGGAAAAGTGATATGTAAGTACAGAGTTTCGCAGTACTGTCGTAAGAGAATACTACTTGATAATTACAAGCGATGTGGAAAGAAGAGAACTCTCTCTGTGTGTGTATTAGTGTTTGCATGTACGCTCGTGCGCGCGTTTATATCTGTAGAAGGGAGAACGTGAAAATCATTCAAGTTTATATTTATTTCGTGAAATATCGCGATCGGTCGACGAGCGTCCGACGCGGCGATCGAATAAATTGTTCCCGTCGTCATTGCTCAGGTAATTAATTACAGGGGACGTTTATAAGCTCGGCGATATCTCTTTGGAGAATATAAAATGGCTGAGCGGTCGTTGCGTCTCTCTCTCTCTCTCTCTCTCTTTCTCTCTCTCTCTCTTTTTCATTCTCTCTTCTTTCTCTCAATGTTGACTTGGATCAAACGATGCCGAACGTTTTACTTTGTACATTACGGTCCGCACACTCTCGAAAGTAGGCAAATAGAGAAGATTGCTTGGCAAAGTACATTGCCATGCCTCGCCGGTAGACTAATCTACTTGGCGTATCTATGATGATGGATGACCACAGAGGCGATACTTTGTTAAATAAACATTCCGAGTGTGAGCTACGCATATTGGGACCAAAGTACAAACGTATTTGTACACAAACAAACACGTACACATACATACATACATACATACGTACATATATATATATATATATATATATATATATATATATATATATATATATATATAAAAGTACGTTGTACATACGGTACACAAGCTGAATTAGAAAAACGTTGCTTCGCTATGAGCAACGTCGGCGACTTTCGAATTGATCGATGTATAGCGTTGATTCTTGAACGTTTCTCGCCGATGGTCAACGCCGTAGATTCGAGCTATTGGAGTCATCCGCACTTCTATCGGCTTTTTCAAGTGTCCTCGAACGAGCACCGCTTTCGGTATTTTCCTTCGAATTTTCATTGCGAACAAAAGACGAGAGAGAGAGAGAGAGAGAGAGAGAGAGAGAGACAAGTGAGCTTGTCGCGTTTACGTTCGGAAGGTTTTTTGCAACAAAAAAAAAAGTAAATAAAACTATTCCTTCTTTTCTTCATTTATTCAATACTACGCGCAAAAGACAGAAAAGTTGATTGATAGAGAAAGTAGAAGATATAGAGAGGAAGAGAGGCGGGGAATAGAGCAAAAGATAGAGAGAGAGAGAGAGAGAGAGAGAGAGAGAGAGAGAGAGAGAGAGAGAGAAAGAGAAAGAGAGAGAAAGAGAAAGAGATAGATAGAGAAGGGGGGGGGGAGTTCGCGGCTTTCGGAAGTGAACGTTACCAGCCGCATGGAGTATGATAGAGCGGTGCAATGTTCCACGAACGATGGCAAGATGCCAAGAGGATCTATCGTGATAACATGCCGGAACATGAAGCGAGGGGTTACCCTGAAATAAGAATAAAACCGATCGAATCCCCAAGAAATGCATTGCTCGTAAGACGTGAAAGATGAAATTCAGAATTCCGGCCAAGAAGAGAACGAACGTTCTTCTCGGTATTCTTGACTTATAACGAAGAGGATAAGGTCGCGACCAGCTCTGTGATATATATTTTGCATAATAACGTTCCATTTGCAAATCGTTGATGAAAAGTGTCGAAGGGGAAGCTTACGAAAGGGGAAAATAATGATAAAGGAAAGATAAAAGGACGGGGGGAGGAGGGGAAGGGGAAGAAAGAAGAAAAAGAAAAAATAATAGAAAAGAGAAATGTAAGGGTAAAGGTAAATGGGTAAAGATAAAGATAAAGGTAAAGGTAAAGAGATTTCAAGGACGGACAAGTGAGAGAGATCGTCGAAAGTTTTGTGTATTTTCCTACGGCGATTTTCGTTGTCGAAGAAGCACGTTCGTTCTCCTCCGAACTAGAACGTGACGTATGAAGCGAGGACTAACTGGAGAACCAAGGAAAGATGTTCGAGACAATTTCGAAGACAAGCAATCCGTTTTCCTCTTTTCCTCGGTGGCTTTTAAACTGGAAAGAAAGCTATTGGATAGCGGGTAAGTTTAATTTCTCGAGGCGGCTATCCGCTCGGCCGTGGCAGGATAGGGCTCTAGGACGGGCTAGGAAGAAGGAAAGATAGGACGAAAGGGTGCGGAAAGGGAGCCGAGATACCCCACGATTCCCTGGTATTACCAAAGTCGATATAGCCCTTCGCACACGTTCTATAAGCGAAGGCTATGCTGTCCTCCTACTACTCCTTCCACCTGTCTTCCTTTCTTTCCCGTTCCTTCGCATACCATTCTCTCCCTTTTTCCACTTGTATCTATACTCGCACAAAACTTATCTTGTTCGAAAGTTTCGATCGTATCGCGTTGGCGACTCGCTTTATATCGATGGAACTTTTCTAGGGAGCTCGATTCGGTACGGTAATTGAACTTTAGCTCACTCCCGAATATCCCCGATGATAGTTTAGCCTCGGTGAATAGTTTTAGAAATTTGTGAAAATGACGATTTCGGAAAGTACTGTAAACGTAATCATTAATCGTCACATTTTATTCTGACACGTGACGAAACGAAGGCAAGAGAGAGAGAGAGAGAGAGAGAGAGAGAGAGAGAGAGAGAGAGAGAGAGAGAGAAGAAAAAGAAAAAGAAAAAGAAATTAAATATGTAAAATGCATCGAACGATTTTTATTTTAACGATAAATGAAGTTTCTAAAGCGAAGGAACGTACCATTAAAATACCATTTTCGATTCCGACAAAAGTCCGCGTTGAATCGGGAATCATTACGCGGATACAAGTCGTTCGAGCTTCACGAATTTCCGTTTTATAAATACTTCTTTTTCTTTTTTTTTTCTCTTTATATTTATATCCCTTAAAAAAGAATTTCTTCTTTTAATGGCATCTAAAGTATTCAAAATAATATTATTTTAAACTTATATGAAACATATAACGATTAAGTCGGAAATAGAAGGAACATGTTTATTAAATAACGTCTATAAATAGAAAATGTGAGCCTTTGCTTTATAAATGATTATTTAACGAAAGAGAAAAGGAAATGAAACGATTAATTCGTAAATAGGGTTTACTACTTATATTTTTATCTATAAGTGGAACAGAATTTATTCTTTATTCTCGACGACAGGATCTAAGAATGATACATAGTTATTATGTCGGAATAACGTATACATTTTCTCACAACGGTCCGTCCAGCGGAGTTCGATACGGCGAAGATTACAAGTAAATCGGGTAAAACGAGGAGAAAACGGGTATAGGGAGGTGGGTCAGCACGCCTCGAGAAATAGGATTTATCCCTTCAAAATAACCGGTACCTTTCGAGAGACGTCGTTCGCAGGTTCTAGCCACGATAACTTGTCAGAGGAAACGACACGAGAGTCGTACGGGCTGCCTCGCGCAAATACCGAGCTGCTTCGAGCTTGTAAGCGAAAGGGGTGAAGAGGAGGAAATAAAAACGAAAAGGGCGAGAGAGAGAGAGAGAGAGAGAGAGAGAGAGAGAAAGGAAGCGAGGAGAGAAGTTAGATTTTTCATGCTAGCTTCTACGCGAAGAAGAGAGTGAGAGAGAGAGAGAGAGAGAGAGAGAGAGAGAGAGAGAGAGAGAGAGAGAGAGAGAGAGAGAGAGAGAGAGAGCATTGGTGAACGATAAAATCATCTTGTTTCTCTCTCGTCTTTCTCCTTTTTATTCGTACCTTTTGCACCGTTAAAATTTTACGATGAATGTAAGCATTTAGCAGGTAGAAGCCTTCGAAGATATACCACGATTTCGCTGTAGAAAACGAAACGACTAGAGCGGAACAATGTGAGTACTTAATAATAAGACGACCGCCTTCGTCCTCGTCGAGAAAGAACATAGAATGATACTCTCTGAAAGCGATTCTCTACCTTTCGCCCGTCAGAAAAGGGATTATGGCCTTCGGCGAGAAAGAGAAAAAGAAAGAAAGAGAGAGAGAGAGACGAAAGAATACGCGTTCTTTCGAGGCGCGGACCAACCGAATCGATCTTTATCATCCTCGTCCCCTCGCTTCCGTCGACTCGTCTCTTTTCAGACTTGCCAAGCCGGTCGTCCCACGTAAACGATTTTCTACGTGCAAATATAAACGCATGTTGTTAGATCTTATACGTAAGTTAACGCGAGCTATGTAAATACATACATACATACATACATACATACATACATATATATATATATATATATATATATATATATATATATATATATATATATATATATATATATATAAATACATCGAAATCTCGGTGATATATGTTTTCTTCAAAGATGCGTTAACTCGAGCGATATATTGCACGTCTGATTTGATTGATTCCGATTGATTTGATCTTTTATTTCATTTTATATATTTTATTATATAATAATACTAAAGCGTTGCTACGTTTTGATCGTTATTTTTCTTCCTTTTTTTAATTTTTCGTTCTTTCTTTTCACTTTATAATAATATATGTTACCTTGAATTGTTGAAAACTCTTATTCCCTACTTCTTTGAGAAGGAAAAGGTAAGGCGATCGTAAGAAAAAATATGAAAGGAAAGCTTTTTCGATCGATCGAAGTTCGGAGGGAAGAAGAGATGTATGAGGTTGAAGTGACATTGTTTCGGCTTTATCTCGCAGAAAAATTCTTGAGAAAAATCGAAGCACTTTTTCGTCTGGCACTAAAGATGCTTCTGCGCGAAGAAGCCTGTTCCGGGAAATGGAGGTTGGTGCGGTAAAGCCAAGTGGAAAACAATCGTCCAGATAGACGAACCAGTTCGAGCATAGCGTAGAGAGAAGAGCATTTTAGGATTCTCTTCGTTGGTTTCGAATTCCCACAAAACCGCATATTTCTATCCACTCACCTTTTATCCCAGTGAATCTATACCGTTCGATCACTTTGCAGATTGTATTTTACTTTCCTCCATTTTGCTATACGCATACCGTACTAGCGTTTACGGTTATCAGCACTTACGTGGCGATTTAAGCGCGTATGTGCGAGAGTAAAGATACCCAAAGTTTTATCGATAGTGAATTTACGTAGTCGTATTCCTTATACACCCCCCTCCCCGCCACCACCCCTTTTGTTTATTTTTACTGTTATCATCATAGTTGCTCGGTATTAACTTAGAGCAACGCAAGCATCTGAAAATGGTAACCAAAGCGAAAGCCATAGTCGAATATTTTAGAATCGTCCGACCTTGTTTCGTGTGCTTTCGTAGTTGAAAAACAGTCGGGAAGTAGTTAGTCTAATGGAATTATAAAGTACCATAGCGTCAACGCATGTATATATGTATGTATATATGCATGCATGTACGTACATACGTACGTACGTATGTATGTATGTAGTACGCGTATCCACGTATGACCGTGCCTATTCGACTTCGTACTCCAAGGCTCGTCGTCCATTTTTACCTTCGTGTTCCTATTTTCTACGTTGTTCTCTCTGTTTCCTTGTCTACCTGTCCCACAGCTACTCTCTCACTAATACTCCATTTCCTGGTTCACGAAGAATAAATACGTTGTACCGTAATGGGTCACGTCCAGTGTCATGTATCGTGACCCGCGAAATGCTCCAGAGAAAATTTGTCCTGCACTTCAGCCATTACGTACGGCGTCCTGAAAAAGTTTTTGAAAAAAAGCCACTCTTCCTTTATCCTCCTCCACCTCCTCGTCCTGTTAATGTTTCCACGAATTATACCTTTTCTCCGACCTCTCTCCTCCCGTCGCTCCTCCCTCGTGTACTCTTCGACTCGATGTCGTCTTTGTTTCTTCATTAATTCTTATTTTCCTTCCTTTCTTCCTTTTTCCAACGAAGTACTTGGTATAAAGATGGTAATTCCTCGATACGTTATTATACGAAAGATAGGAATAATACGACGTTAGGGTGACACGACAGCGTCAAAGAAATAAATAGTCTTCCCGATAAACGTTTTAGACGATAACTAAGGGACGAGCGATTACTCGTATGATGTCTCGTCCCTGTAAGCTCATCTGAAACGTTTAAGGGACGTCACGAGCAGAAACTTCGTCTCCGTATACAAGAGGGTACTTGAAAATACTCTCGAGTCGATCTTTCCAAACTCGATGGAGTAAGATAGATTCTATCCGTGAATAAGTCGCTAAAACTCCTTGACTCCCGATCTTAACGTCCATTATACTCGAATATATACGAAATTATTTTCGATTCAAGAAATTATGTATCTACAACAGTATTGACGGTATTCCGAGGATTTCAGTTCTCTCGAGTAAGAAGAATTTTTTCATGATCGATCGGAAAATAATATGATTTTCTTTTAGGAACGTTTTACGATCGTTCGAAGGTGAGAAAAATCGAGTGGTTGAAGTTTTCGATAGGATCCGCTCGAACTAACGAGCTAACCGATGAATAACAGTCTGACGCTTCGTTATACCCGGACAATAACTATAACTGCAGCGGCCGTGTCCGTTGAATTATTTATGCAATTAGGCGTCATCGGTGGTACGCTGCGATGCGTATCCGAAGAGCGAAGCGAACCTTCGCTGGCGCAGCAGTCGGCCGACTGACTGGCATGAAAAGACTGTTCGATGCTCGACGGATCGATATCTCGTTCACGCAAATTTCTCCGACGTATTTCACATCGTAGCTACGAGCTACGAGCCCGACCGAATTCTCTTGAATTTATTAACATTATCGACGGAACCGACGGGACGACGGTTTTAGGCTAGAACGAAGAGAAAGAGGTCCCAAAGAGAGTCATCGGTCCGTCCCGTCATCCCTCTCGTTCCCGTCGTTCTCGTTGGCGGCCAACTTTCGACGATAATTTATCGTAGGGTCGATCAATTTATCATTATCTTGAAAAAAGTTTGATTTTCACGAATCCACTTGTAACAGGGAGAAGGAGAATGAGAAGGAGGAGGAGGAGGAGGTGCTTGACGATATGACGGATAACGAAACGCTTACGTAAATACATACGTTCTCTTATATTCGTTCATTGTATCGCTTCTTGTAGTTTTCGAATTGCTTTCTACATACCCATCGGTTTATTGCCGCTTCCGCGATGAGGAGGAGATAGGATGCCCAAAAGATATATCTAGTTAGTCAGTCAGTACGTACGAAACGACTACAATTGTTACTCGAATTCTGTGTAATTAAAGTACGATTAGATCGCGAGTAGTGCCGTCTACGTTATCGAGAATCGAGCGCGAGGGAGGCTTTAGCTTGACTAATGGTTGGAAAGCACTTAATTACCCGAAGGAAGGTTCTACCTATCGATATCTGCTTTGCCACTAAAAGAAAAAGCTCCTTCGCTTACTTTGAGTAATGGTGATCGGACGGCGAAGAAGCACCTCCACTTAGCGCTATATAAATTGAACGATTATGGGGAGGGTGTGGGGGTGGGAGGGGTGGGATGGGTGGATTTAGGAAGGGGAGAGAAAAATAAAAAGTACGTTCACGATATATTCCTTTTGCTTTGCTTTTTCAACGTCGACGAAGGTTGACAGATGGATATGGTATACGTAAGGACAATGGTATAAGTAAAGGTCGGGGTAAAGCTTTACCGTCTTCCCTTTCGACCTGAATCGTTTCGTTTGCCACGAATGGCGCCGAGAAGAAAAGAAAATTTGTCCTCCCTTTCGCCTAATAGCAGGATCTTCCCTGAGCCGTATTATCCTTGTGAAAAATTCACAGTCTCTAAAAGTACGCCCTTTCTCGTACCTTCCCTTTCTTCTCGTTCGCTTACCTATCGTCTCCCGTATTTTCCACGTGGTTCTTTTAAAAATCCACATTTCCATAACAGTGCCCTTTCCCCATATTCATATCGCCTTACACTTCTAACCGTGAACGCTTCAAATAGCCTCGTTTGACCGTACCTCCTCTTTATATTATTTCTTTTACAATTTCTCGTCCGTGCACGGATCGGTGCAACGACCTTACACGGCGTATCGACAGTACTTTCCCTCTTTCTATACTCCTTCCCTCTCTACATTTCTTCGACTTCGTAGAACGTTCCAGGTGTTTTCATTGATCGGCTTGCGTTGCCAATTGCGATGGTAGGCAAAATAGAGACATTATTCTAACCGTCCTCCTTTTGCTACTCGTAAAAAGTTCCCGTCCTTCCCCCTTCCCCTCTCCACCCACGACGTAAGAATATACTTACCTACCAATGTGAGTTGTCCTCGGCGATGGCCGTCCGCCATCCGTATTTGCCGCTCTAGGCGTAATAAAAAAATATTTAACCTTCAAGTAGATATTATGCGAGTTAAAAGCTGCGAGTATAGGTAGAAAGAAATAAGGTATGTTAAGCTACCGATCGATTTTGCATTATAGGACCCAACTACTGATATAGACTGGAAATGAATTAAGTGATCTATATAGAGACAAAATTAAAAGCACTTTTGATACGTCCGTTATTGCAAAAGCGACCGATAGCTAAACCGCGATGATCAACATGGCTTTTCATATCAACACGTTTATTCGGATTATGCTGATGTGTATATATTTATAGAGAGAGATCTATAATTATTGTAAATACACGTAATATGGTCGTCGTAATTTCAATTTTCAGCGCACGTACGTTTCACTCGTCGAGAGCTCAATTCGGACATTGGGAAACGTAAACGGAAGCGCAAAATTTCGTGCATGGACGCACACTTCGAACGACTATTTTTTTCTTGTTTTTTTTTTTTTTCTTTTACCAGTTATCTCTCTCTCTCTCTCTCTCTCTCTCTCTCTCTTTCTCTTTCTCACACATACACTCACGCACTCATGCATGCGTCTTCGCTTCGTAGACGAACTTTGACGTATAATTATATAAAAAATCTATGCCGTTGCGCACAGCTTTCGCGTAGAAAAATTATTAATTTAAGGACGACAGTGTGTGACACACGATAAGGATGAATAATAGTAATGATAACATCATGACAAACACGCTCCGTGGAAATGTAGTTTGTTGAAGAGAATAATAATACTCGTCCGTGGATGTTACAAAAAAGTGTAACATATTATAGGATCTCTTTCGATTCGTATAAATCCTCGAAACGCTGGAACAAAAACTGAAGGACACAAATGATCGCATTCATAACGCGAATTCGCGCAAAAACAAAAAGGAGATAGACGGAAAGAAAAGAAAAAAAAAAGAAAGAGAGCGAGAGAGAGAGAGAGAGAGAGAGATAAAGAGATGGACGAAGAGAGAAGAAACACAATTATCCGCCTGTATCAACAACTGTCAGGCAGGTATTGTCACTTTTTTCACGATTCCGCGAGTTACGATTTTGTGCAATATGCCACGTATTCATAGGTATTTACGTAGAAATAACGTAGAAATTCATAAGCGTTTTTCGAAATTGACCTTTAAATTCGAAATGATTTGGCAAATGGGTTACGGCTGTTCAGGACCGGTGATCCCTTTTGAAATCAATCTCTCGTTGAGTACATTGATGAGATGAAAAAGTGAATGAAGCCTGGCTTCGTCGACCTAGTGACTCTATTTCTGGAACTTTCAACTCTGCGAAATATAGTTGGGACGTTGGTGGCCGAGTTTCTCATATCTCTTCGACCTTTAATAATTCCCAGCCATTATCACAAGGGCTAATAGCGCATAGTAATTATTTTGAAATCTAATGTTCAATATCTAGTTTAACTATATGTATTTATATGTGCAGTATGTATATACCTATGTAAGTGTAACGTCGTTTAAAATTATTTTTACCCGTAGCAATCTTTCGATCCTTAACTTAGTTTCTCTCTCTCTCTCTTTCTCTCTCTTCCTCTTTTTCTCTCTCTCTCCTTCTCTCTTTCTCTCTCTCTCTCTCTCTCTCTCTCTCTCTCTCTCTCTCTCTATCTCTTCGTGTATCTCGTTCTATCTTTTTCCTTTTCTCCCTTTATATTTTTCGCAAGCGCGCATGCAGACGTACACATCGCTTTCTTTGAATTGCATATTCAGCGTTTCCTTTTCATAGTCCGAACAACGATAAAGGAGTCCGGAATATTCAAAGTGTTTTTTGAGCGTTAAGAGGAATAATATTTTAGTATTAAAATTATTCCCAGATAAAAGGCAATGAAACGAAATTTAGTGATGTACGTGGGTAGGTTGTCATCCCGTGTATTTTCTTGATCCCTTTTAAACTGTATGCACACTGACTCCGCATTACATTGCATATTCATCGGTTTCCTTCTTGTTCCTACGATCTATCGCGGTAAACCAAAAATATTGAAATGTTTGCGACAAGTTACGATGAAAAATATTATCGCCTTGTTCCCATTCTGTATTGTTCATGGCGATGATAATACACGTTAAATGACTTATCTACGGGGGAGAAGAAAAGAAAAGAAAAACATGAAACACACGAGGTCGATTCTTCGGACGAGTCGATAGAAACTATTCGAAGAATTGAAACTCAGATTAATCGAACTAATCGAATTTTAAAAATATATGTATTCAGAAGTTCGAAGCTTTGCAATAAGCGTACGATGACATTATCATTAAAAAGAGGCCGACGGAAAAATAATTACGAGATATCGATGTCGAAAATGAAAAATATATAAAAAAGAAAAAAAGAATGGCGAAGATAAACTCGTTATACCTTGTTGCTTTCGTACTGGCTCGTACACTCGCTCGCAATTTCTGGATAGTCTTTTGTGCATTCGCACGCAAGTGGAATAAAGATATATATATATATATGTATATAGTGGAGCACCGATTATCCTGATGAATAGTTGGACAACATAATTCGATGAATCAATAATCGCGTATCTCTCCGATTATTTTGGCGAAACTTCGAGATGGAAGGAAATGGGAATAACATAGTTAGTATACGAAACGAGCTTTTAAGTAAAATCGATGTTTCACTTAATCTTCAATGCCAGCAATAAACGTATTTCGAATTATATGTCGGAAGGATCGGTACTCCATCGATAATATAATTTCGCGCTTGCTTTTCATATATACATGCATACTCGCGCGCGCGTACACACACACTCACACGCACACATACATTCGTACATACATGTACATATATATATATATATATATATTTATTTATATATATATAATATATCTTTATATTTGCTCTGCTTAAATTTACTTCGAACGTTTATTAATTATACACTCGTTTTTTTTTCGTAATTATCGCCTCTTTGCTCAATTCACATTGCGCGGAGGTATCGCTTACGCGCACTTTGAAAAAATATCGGCGCTGTACATCGGAGGAGAATATATTTTACAAAGGATAAAGGTGAATAAAACGAAGGAACTTGTCCTCGTTTCGACGTCCTTTTCGCACTATACGAATATCGTTTGTTTACATAAGTTGACGTAATTCAGTCGCGAGCAGTCGAGAGAGTCGGCGAAAGAGCAATTCTTTTTTACCACTTCTTTCGTTCTTTTTTTTTTTTTTTAATCTAACGTAGTCGATTGAGATTCGAGCATGTAAAAATTTAATGATCGATCGAGAAATAAGTCGATCGGAGTGAACGTAACGAGCGGCAGTGAGAAACGCATAGAAACATGCGGGTTATGGGTTGGACAATCTGTAAAGATTGATCGACGAAAAGAAATTATTGTCATGGAAAAATTTCCAACGTACCAATTTGCATCGGATCGCGACGTGTTATTACAATCGTCCATATTTGTCTTGTCGCGAAGAGAACCATATCGACGACAGTCCTTCGTCCCTGTCTTTTTTACTCGTCACACAATTAAACTTTCTCCTCTACCCTACCCCTCCCCACTCCCCTCACTCGTCGCATCGTTATGTACAAGGTATTTACAAGAATCGCGTTTGGATACGCGGGAAAAGGTTGATACATTCGTACGATAATGGACGTCCATTAACGTTCGTGCATACGTCGTAACATACGGCGCCGTGCTTTACCGATCGCGAAATGTTCAATACCGAAATGTTCCAAATAAGAAAATTCATCTCTGCATATACCTTTTATATAGATACATACATATATATACATATGTATATGTAGGTATCTATCGTGCGAACGACCGCGTCGCTTCCGTGCCAGTTTCGACGTTGTGCGCGTTCGACGTCAGTCGATAGGACAGCACGTCCGTCCGCAAATTTCAAATATCGCGTTTTTTCCGTGTCCAATGAAGGCCGACGACCGTCATTTTAATAGTCGTCGTCGTCATCGTTCTCGTTGTTACGGCGAAAACGAAAGAAGCGTATCGAGTCGCGCAAAAAACGGGCTTTGGTGTCTCTCGTTAAAAATTGTACGAGAAACCGATCTAAAAGTCACCTTCTTAACAACGTTTCTCCAAAGCATTTATATCTCGTTCTTTTTTTTTGTATTTTCTTTTTTTTTTTTTTTAATTTAGGCAGAGAGACGTAAGTATATATCTATGCTAATAGGCGTGTACAGTAGGCACGCAAGATTACGAAAGAATCTTAGGATCGATGTTCCGTGAAATAGATTAGTCTTTAGTCGTCATCGTCGTCATTGTCGTAATTTTCGTCGTAGTAGTCGTAGTCGTAGTCGTAATGTCGAATATATAAGAATAAGAAGAAGAATAGGAAGGGGAAGATTGGACGGGGAGAAAAATCGTTCTCTGTTAAGAAAGAGATGGGAAAGGATTTTAGGCGGCGCACGGAGAAAGAATTTGAATAATAAGAATATAAGAAGATATGTCGAGGGTGGCTACTGGCATACCTGTTGTAGCAATTTGCGGTAGTATGTGTTTGAACGGCTCCAATAAGTTCGGAGGAGACTCATTGGCGTGGGATGCGACGCGGCCATATCAGACGTAATATTCGTTAACGCCGAGCGCGTCGGAATCGCGTCCCTATACGCAGCTTTCCTGGCTCGAAATAAGTGGCGTGCGAACGGTGACAACCTCCCTTGCCGGATGCTTGCTCGTAGTACCAGTCAATCCGGTGATACCGGTCATTCCGGTAACCGTAGAGTCATGCAGAAGTCCGCTCATCGTCGAGAGCGGCGTACTACCGCACGAAGATGTAGTCTTCACCGTGTCTATTTTCGGTGGCCTTGCGCTGTGGTCTATACAAGCGTATACCGTTGCCTCCTTTGCGTACGATTTTCCGCCGACGATAACGCCGCTACCGTATCCCTGAAGACCTGCGAGACCGGTAACGCTTCCTAAATTCGCTAGCTTCGTGTCCGTTCCCAGGGTCGATAGGGTGGTCGGCCTCGCCAAGCAGAGCTCTGCGTACGTCACTTCCCCGGATAACTATAAATATAAATGGCGACAAAAAATTGATATGAAATCTCTAATATCCCTCATCTCCTTTCCGTTATCTTCCCTTTCCGTAACAATCAATCGCTGACAGATAAAGGCAAATTGCTTTTTTTTTTCCCATACGTTATCAAGTTACGCGATTATATACGATTATCTCATCTATTTTAGAATATTGGATAATATAGTATGTGTAATGGAGAGAGTGGAAAGAGTATGATCCGTTTATATGTTGGGGAAGGATAAAGATAAGGAATAATTTGGATAACCGCGAGAGAAAAGGAAAGTCGAGGGAAACGGCCGAGAGCGAGAATATTTATATCTGCACTTAACCCTCGAACGTCTACCAATGAGTTCTATCCCTTATCCTTTCTCCTCCTTTTTTTTTTTCTTTTTTTCCCCTTCTTACCTTTTTCCTTTTCTCTTATAGATGATAGTATTTTCTCGAAAGTTCATCCGAAGTCCGCCATGATAATCCCCGAAAGATACGATTATTTTCGACAGTTCCGCCAAGGACTTAGATTCGAAGCAAAGAAGAGAAACTTTTCTGCTAATGAGCGTCCACTTTCGAAATTCCAGACTTCTGGAATTCTTCTCGAAGCACCTACCTACCAACCTACCTAGCGGAACGGCTTACTAGAGTTCGTTCGTTCGTTCTCATCCCGAAAAAGCAAGAAATTTGAGCGGCCAATGGAAAATAGAGAAGGTCGGTCGATACGAATAAAACAAGGGAATTATCGAGGCATAATCAAAGTTTTCGTCTACGGAATTTCGTCTCTCTCTCTCTCTCTCTCTCTCTCTCTCTTTCTCTCGTGTCTTTTTTTCTTTATTTTTTTTTGTGATCCATATAGTAGACGCTCGCCGTGATTAATTTGCCGCGAAATTGGAAGACGAAAGTTAGGATCGATTGATCGACGATAAGATAAAATAAACGAAAGGAAACGAACGAGATTTTCGGAGAATTGAATAAAACCTAATTAAATCATGATATATACAAAAACTACAAATTTTGTTTTCAGAATATTCAACTTTGTATATTTTTTTACAAATGGTCATTATTCATCTCTGTCTCTGTCTGTCTCTCTCTCTCTCTCTCTCTCTCTCTCTCTCTCTTTCTCTCTTGGAAAGAACGATTCACAATCGATGTTTCTGCTTTTGTTAAGAGAAACTTTGTTTTCAAAACGTTTGCCCCTCGAAATGAATACTCATCGATCATTACCGATACGTATATCGAGAGTATTTGAATACTTTTATACTATTTTTACTAAAAAAATCGGTATTTTTGGCATTCATTTAAATTAATTAACTGTATCTCGGTTATTTAAATTAATTAACTGTATCTCGGTTATTTAAATTAATTAACTGTATGTTTATGGTCAATTAATTAAATACTCCATCAACGTGTTCGTATCTTTTAACGGTTTAAAGGTGTTTCGAATGAACGGGAAGCGGATAGGTCGTTTCTAGGCATCGAAAAGTCTTTAACAGAAAAATATCGGAGCATTTATCTGTCTTCGATGGTAACTCGGCCAGAGAGAACGTGGCTCTCGATGATTCTGAAATATTAAGATCGTTGAAAAGTAGAATTTGGTTTGCGTAAATATTGTATAAAGTTGTTTAATATTTTAACAAAGTATCGTTAACGTTGTTAAGCGGGGAATTTGTTTTTAACAATACTTACTGGTAAGGTTGGATAATTGTTGTATTCGTTGTAACCGGTAAGTCCCTGAAGATGATTGTTTTGTTGGGTTGGAAGCGAAGACGGTGGTAGGCCATCCGGTGTGTTTTGCGTTGCCAGTGGTGTACCCGAGGTCGATCCGGTCAATTGATAATCTGAATCTTTTGTTCCAATTAAATAACGATATTTCGTTGTTTATCTCTTTATTATATATACAAATTCAATGATCTTATTAGTAGTACGAGGATAAGGAAACAACATCTTCGTTTTCTTTGTTAATATCGATTGTTTTATAAAAACGCGTGTTCTATTTATTATCCTTTCACTTTGTTTTGTCGAAAACTATAATCCTTTAGAAAGTCATAAAGACCTAAAGAGCTGAAGGCTTCCCCCTCTCGATAGAAATCTATTACCGAGGAACTATAATGAGCTCTATGGAAGTCCGTATACAGCTTATGATTTAGGAACTTAGGATATAAGCTATGCGTACGATGTATCAAATAAATATGATGCGCTAGTCGAAAATCCGAGCACGTAGAACGGAGTAGGCCACTTTATGACTTCGCTATATATATATATATATAGCTATTATCGATCGATCTGTACGAATATCATTTGTCGCTAGCTAGGTAAAATATAGTTACTTACGTATGTACATAAACACGCATATAAATAGAGACACAGTTAGAGACATACATAGATGCATGCATGTTTATGCATACCTTTATTAGTTGGCACGACGTCTGGATTTCTATCATCTGCATCGTAAAGATCCTCGGAACTAGGTGCCGTAGCTTTTTTCAAGGGCAAATCACCTGGTCTCTGAGCTCGTCTCTCGCTTCTTACTTTCAGTGCCGCTAAAATTGTACCGGTAACTAAAAGCATCGCGCTAATTACACCGATAAGGCCACCTAACAGAGGTGTTATTTCGAACGGCACCGGGGTACCTGTAAACAAAACGCGCACTGCTCTCGTGCAAGTACGTCTTTGGAAATTCTTACGATCTACTTATTACAGAAATACTTTTTCTTTTTTTCTTTCTTTATTTTTTTCTTTTAATTTGTTCCGATCTTCGAATTTCTACGTTAATCAATGCGACGTTGTGCGTTTTATTTTTACGTTTAAATCGCACAACGACGGACATAAACTTGTTCGAACGTATTACTTAACGAGTTTTAATTAAAAAATTAGAGACGCTATTAACAACGATCAACGTCATTAATAAAACTAAATAGACAATGAATTTTAATGAAATCGTAAGTTAAGAGGTCAATCATCTCGTTTCGTCTCGTTTATTATCGATGATTCTTAATCGGGGTTCAAAAACTGTTGGTTAACTGGTAGGTTCGTTCGCGTTCATACTTTCGTTCTTTTCTTTCTTTTTATTCTTTTTTTTTTATTTTTTGCGTCTCTCCTTAAAAGCACGGCTTTTTAATAGGATCTTTTCACGAAGAGTGAAAATACCCCAACGATACGACGCATTAAGCCGTAACGATCGAATAGATAATAAGATAATCACGAGGTGTCTGACGCTTTAAGTACGTCTACGAGAGTGAACCAGAAAAAAAAGAAATACATTTGAAGATTCTTAAGGGAACAGACCACCTAGAGCGCTCGTAAAAAATGATTTCATTTTTATAAATCTACAAATTCGAAAGTATCAAACGAACATTTTTTTTATTTTTGATCACGTGATAGTTTATGGTTTAAACAATCTCCCATACAAAAATTATTATTATTAAAAAAAAAAAACTAATTAACGTATCGCAAAAATCGTACTTTACGTTACTTTGTAGATAATGTGTACCTGAGAGTACCGTGCCCAAATTTCAAGTCAATCAGTTTCCAGCAGCTTTGGGGATTTCTTTCCGGTTAGGTCGAAAGATGTAGTTTCGAGAAAAACGCAAAAGAAATTAATTGTAAACGTGCGTACCGAGTACTTACGAGTCGAACGTTCCACCTAGAAACACTTGCAATTCCGTCAATTTTCGAATTTTAATACCAAACGTGGTTTCAATTGTTCGTAAAACTGCAGAGTTAATAAAAATGCGAGGGAAATAGGAAAAAACGATTTTCTCAAACTTCTTAGGATAATCTGCACCTCAACAAGGTTACGCGGTTAAGAACGACCGATCGTTAAATTTTTTCCAATAAATTTTTCCTCGGGACGAAGATCGTACGGTTATTAAATGACGATACAATCGAATTCGCGGTTTTTTATCGAATTAAAAAAGGATAAAGGAGAGGTGACGAGAGAAAGAAAAAAAAAAAAAAAGATATTTAAGTTAAGATATTTTGTCAAGCGAAATGCGGAATTTTGTATGACTCCATGTCCGACGGTTAAGAAATTCTGTTAAAGTTTTTATGCTCGGCCGTTCGCTCGCTCGCGTAAATTTGATCGATTTTTGTATGGATCTTTTGGCTCCAAGTATGCATTCGACGTTATGCGAGTATAGACCTGATCGAAAATAGACAGAGTTAACATCGAGAATCATGAATGCATTGATGCGATATCATAATGGTGTCCGTGGATAAAGGTGCGAGGAAACTGGCTCATGTGGGAGGGCGCGCATGCGCGCACGATCTCTCAGGCACTTGGCCGAGTCGCATCTCGGCGCTCGGGAAACTGACCGAGAGCAATTTCACTTGTAAATTCGTCTCGGAACCGATATATACGAGCTACCGAGTATATCCGCCGGCAGTGGATCCTAGTCGCTCGTACCGTAGTTCGTATAGCCTAGCTTCGATTCGTACACCGACGACGAGAATTCTACTGGCCGGTAATCCACTGGATGAATGCAAGCAAGAGATCGACTCGGTCCTCTATTTTCTCAAGTACTTAGAACTTGGTCTACATGTAAATTGTGTTCGATTTTGCAACCGATTATAGTTGTTTCTCGTAAAACCTTCCACAATTTCTCCCTCTCCCCTCCCCTCCCCTCTCTCTCTCTCTCTCTTGTTCTCTCTATCTCTACCAGTCTTTATCTCTTCCTTCGCGCTAGAATCTCGTTCAAAGAAATTTCATTACTCGCCGTTAAGCTGCTCAATTTTCCTACAACGAGTCCTATTCAAAACTCCTTACTCATTATCTCTCGATTAAGTTCTCTAGTGTTAATAGCAAAGGCTTCCGAAGTAACTTACCGGTCTGCTTCTCGGCCACTTTTAAAGTAAAACCTTCGAGCAAGATCGGCTCGCTTCTTCCTTTCGAATTTACGGCGAACAACATCATGTTCAGAACTTTGCCAGGTTCCAAACCTTGTACAGTAAACTGAGGGTTATTCATGGTAACATTCGCTTGTAGAAAACCCGTTTCTTGATCGAACACCTCCAGAAAGAAATGTTGCGGTTGACCTCCGTCGAAACCGGCAGTGCATTCCACCGAAAGTGATTGGGTTGTTTGATTGGTCAGCGTGCAATTGTAAGGAGATTCTGGTTTTCCTGTTGATGAGAAACGAAAGGATCATATCTTTCTCATTCGAAAATCACAATATTAACGATAAATGGAAACGAAAGGCAAGTTAATTTTTTTTTTTTTTTTTTTTCATACGGACTCGAGGGAGATTATAAAAAAAGGAAAACGAAAAAAAAAAAGCAAAAAAAAGGTACGCGGTATTTAAAGAGAAACTTTTTCCTCGACTAACCTTCGCGGAACGTGACGCTTTGCCGCGAGGTTTCGCGAACGAGCGAATGTTTCGAGTGTTGCCATAACTTTTCCTCGTGAAACTGTAGATACGTCTTACGAGTGGCACGAGAAGATAGGAGCCGAGCATGATACACACTTACATGAGTACGTATGTGAGTTAGGTAGACATGTACGTACCCGCGGGTATGATGTGAAATATGCAAGCATTCTTCTGCTGGCCGGCAGTGTTGCTCGCCAAACAATACAGAGTGCCATAGTCCATTTCCGTGAGCGGTCTGTACGCGAGGACGCTTTGGCCGTGCCGAGTGGAGTTCTTGTAACGCGCCTGGGGCAATTCGATCATCTCCTGGCTATTGTTGAAGACCCACCGAAAGCTTTCGGGAGGTGGATACGCCTCGACCCTGCAGACCACCCTGGCGTCCTCGTGACGTGCCACTCCATATATGCGCTTTTGTTCGGCCACGCAGATTGGCTTGTCTGCGAAAAGAAAAACCAAACCCCCGCCTCACCATATTTCTTTTCTTCTGACATTTTTTCCCTTTCTTCGTTCCCTTTTTTTCTTGTTATTTTGTGTGTTTTTCTTTCTTTTTCTCATCGGCTCCTTTTCTTTTTACTGTCAGGCACTACCATGTATTGTCCTTGGAAAAGAGCAGAAAGAAAAATCGAGACGCGATACGTTAAAGAGGGACCACTGCGAGTACAGTTTACGCGCATTTATTAAAACTGCGAAAAGGACGACGCGTGGCGGAGTAACCACGCTTTCGCGCGCTTTCGAAGGGAAGATCGATGGGCGTTATTCCCCGGCTCGTTCCAATAGTTTTGCCATTTTTCGTGTACGTACGGCAGCCAGCAGGACGGGCTTTCGAGAGTTGGTCAGTTTGCTCTAGCGATCGCTTTATTTCTTTTTTTTTTTTTTTGTTTTTCCTTTCTTTCTTCCACCTACCGTTCGCGAATTCACCGCTCGTCATCGTGTTTTTAACGAATAACCGTAACGACTTTTCGACCGGGTGACTTTCCCGCTTGCGGCTGACATTGTACGTTAGTGACTCTCACTAACGCGTTCTCTTATTTTTTCGAGAAATGCGTACGTAAATAATTAATTATTGCTTTTGTTATATATATATATAACAACTTTCTATATATGTATCTGTTAAAAGAACCGTGGAAAAGAAATATTTTGGCAACACTAATGGAAATATAATATTAAAGAAGAAAATTAAACAGGTTCGTTAAATAAGAGATGAATATTTCTCCAAAATTAATTGAAAATGATTAGTCTTTAATTCCTAAGGTAAGTATAAATGCCCATTTTCTCTTGAAAATTATTAGTTTTTTGTTTTTTTTTTCTTTTTATGTGAAAAGAAATATTTCAAATATGTCGACTAATTTGATGTATAAACGATCCATTTATTATAAGTGATTGAAAGTATATTTAATATTATTTTATTTAATTGGCTGCGTGGACCAGTCTTTGGATCACATAAATCATGAAGAACTATGGAACTTATGTCTAGAAGGTCCACTACCGAAGATCTACAAGATAGTGTGATTCAGTCTTAATTATAATGGTATTTTTGCCTGATACGTTGGTAGGATTGTCATCATCGTTGGGCTTCCTGTTTACAGCACGCATGCGATTTTTTCCCATTTTTTCCGAAAAATTGAGTTTTTATTTAAATTACTTTTTAAATCGAAATTTCTGAAAAACTTCCTTTTATTAAACAAATGACTCGTTTTTCGTCAGAAACTATATAACAGAACTCTTGATTTTCCTACAATTCATTTATAATGTTCTCTTGATACTACATTTCTAGAATGATAAAAATAGCATGTATATTTACAGTAAAATACACAAAACTTGCGGGCAAGAGAAATGTAAAAAAATTATATGACAAAAAAGAAATTTTATTTTAATTCCTAACATGTGTAATTCAATTAAACCAAAGGAGTAAATTCATATATATATATATTCATATATATATATATATATATTCATATATATATATATATATATATATATATATATATATATATATATGACCTTCCAAAATTTTATTAAATTTATACAATAGTCTTTGAGAAAATGGGCCATAATGTTAGTAAATTTAACATTAACGGGATAGGTCATTTATACTTTCCTTAATTCCAATATTCAGTATCGCGTTAGGAGATATGGATCACTTTATGCTACTAGCGGCAAGAAGTACACGTTTCTATAACCCCCTATAGTAGGCAAAATATTCATATGTACATGAATGTAGTGAAGAGTTCATCTATCTAAATACAGGGGCTGAAGTTATCGACGAAGTACGTTGCATTGCCTATTTTTACGCGCGATACATATATACCCTCATAAGAAAAAATAGCAAATAATCTTAAATTACAAACAATAAACTATTTGACTATATATACGGTGTCCATGAAGTTTCGTTCCATTTTGGTGAAAACATAACTAATTCTCGTTTCTATGAGATAAAAGAGATAAGCTAAAAAAAAGTTTATTGGATTTCACGTAGAGTCGAGTTTACGGTCCGTTTTTCTTCGTAGAAAAAACGATTATTGGCAACGGTTATCTCGATATGTTATAACACTTTCTGGAGCCGCGATTAATGGACGATGGAATTTTTCGTACCTTTGTGTTTTCTTTTCTTTTTCCTATTTTGCAATCAACGTACAAGACTACCCGAATTAAATTTTTCCTAGCAGGTGGACAGGCAGAGATTCGCAAAGATTATAGCCAGTGCGATCATCCGATATAACACCGTTGAACTTCTTCACTTGAGGATTTATCAATATCAAAGTTTATCGAACGAAAGTTAATAATCTTCAAGAACTAAGACCTCGAGTAGAATTCGAACTGCTGTCGACAGCATTACGCTAGAATACGTTACAAATGGTTCTATCGAGTTACAACAGAAAGTTAAGGACAAATAAATGAAAAGTGGCCACTGCGGATTATATTAAATGTTTGTTTTAATAAAATATAACTCATTCCAACAATCTCATTTTATCTCATCAAAACGAATGAAAAAATGATGAACGACACCATGGTACATTATTACAACCGAGCTCATTTGCTGTAATTTCGTTTCTTTATCTTTTCTCTCTTTCTCTTTTTTCTTTCTTTTTTCGTAGACACGTGCAAGAAAGGAAAGAAAATGTGCAAAGAAAAGGGAGGGAAAAAAAAAAATAAAAAGAAGAAGAAAAACTCACACATGATTTTGAGCTCGACGATATTGCTATAACCATCGCCCTCGACGTTGCTGGCGACGCAGGTGTAATTTCCGGCCTGGGAACGATTGACTTTTCTTAGAGCGAGATCGTATTGTTGCACTATCACGCCGTTCTTAGCGTTGTTCTGAATGACGTTGCCCTGGAACGAAGCGTAGACACCGAGATTAGATCGGAAATCTGCGAGGAAAAGTATCGAGGGTAGGGCACGCTTTTGCGAAAGGCAACGTGGTAAGAAGCGCAGAAGCGGATACGAGGACGAATGGAACTGGTCTAGGAGAGGAAAATGGGTCGGAGCAATGCGACGAAGTGGAAAGCGAAGGAGGCACGCGTAACGTCGAATAGAAGACTAAGACCATTTTCGTGACAAAGCTTTCTCTCTCTCTCTCTCTCTCTCTCTCTCTCTCTCTCTCTCTCTCACCTTCTCTATCTATCTATCTCAGTTTCATTCGCTCGTATTCTTGAAGGTACGAAGGATTACATTTTCTAGGAGAATTACTCCAGGATCGTAGTTACATATAGAAGAGCTTTCGTAACCGAACGTGAAGGACTATGACAAAGGAGAATAGACAGGAGCGTAGTTAAAACCGAAGCTCGGGATTAAGGGAGGCAGTGAGTAACGACGGAGGAAATAAGGGAAGAAAAAAAGTAAGAGGGAAAGAGCAAAGGATAAAGGGGGAAAAAAAAAGTATAATGATGTGGATAACTACGTATGTAGACCGTATTACGTGTACTTATATAATGAAAAGATATATGAAAAAAAATATGGCTATGAAGTTCTTTTGATTTATAGAGAAGACGTAAGAGAAAAGAAAAGAAAAGAAGGAAGAGAAGGAGAAGGAAAAAAAATGATAAACGAGTTAAAAAGGCTCATTGTTAAATCGTTACTCGTCGTAGAGAGCTAATGTCTATTCGCGCGTACATGACTGCTATGCATACGTGCATGTGTGCACATGCATGTCTATACGATAAGATAGAAACAAATTCCCATGGGATCGACTTACGTTGTGCTTCCAGACGACTTTGTAAGCCCAGGGATTCGCACGAACCTTACATTCAAAGTAGACATCGTCGCCTTCCTCTATGTCGTCGGGATTCATGTTGGTACCGAGCTCCAAGTGTAAGATAGGAACGACTGAAAAAGAAAAAAATCAATGTTCGTCAATGTGATTGTCTTTAAGCTGCTTACCCATTTCTACTAGTACATATTGGAGTATAACGAGGTAAACTGAAACAGAGCGTTCCATCGAATTTGTGATTATAATATGTACGATATGATATGTGCTACGGAAATACGAATTTCTTCATTGATTATTTCGTGGAAGGAAAATCTCGTAAACGTTCGATTAAAAGTATCAGATCGACAGATAATTTCTTCAATAGATCCATTATAAATATCTTTTATTATTGATTTGATCTAAATTCGTTTTAATCTCGAATAAAAAGTTTCTCAAGGTTTGTATTCTATTTAAATTTAAATCAATTACCTATTCTTTTTCGAGACCTTTTCCTTAGGTCAATACTCTTGTTAATCATTTCTTTTATTTTTTTCCTTTCTTTCTTTTCTTTTCTTTCTATCCCGTATCTCACTAAATTATTCCTTATATTTTTTTACGTTAATTAGTATATCTTATACTTATACATATAATAAATGAAAAGAAAATCGATTTTTAATATTTGATAGATATTATGTTTCACGTCAAAAGGAATCCCCGTTTTATCCTTTTGATCGAGATTCGATAACGTTCGACGATTTATCTACCGTTAAAGGAATTCTTTTTCAAAACGTGATATTGGGAGATAGACTGAATGACAGAGCGCTCGAAGCCGTCATTACTTGTAGCGAACGAGTGATCTTTGTATCGCGACGAATTGCGACAAGTCCCGAATAAATCGAAGCGCATCGGAGTTGTACCTCGGCCATTCCATTTCGGGTCTCGTTGACGTCTCGTTATTGCGATTACATTCCCGTTAGCTCGACGTAATCTATATCGACGACCTCGTTTCGAACTGCCATGCACGCTTTTAACTCGTTTACCTCGTTGATATCTAGATACATTTTACGTCTATGCGTACGTGCGTGCGTGCGTACGTACGTACGTACGAATAGATAGATAGATAGATAGATAGTACTGTCGTATAGTTATACACACGCATATTCCAGGTAAAGCATATATATATATATATATATATATATATATACACACACACACACACACATATATATATATATATATATATATATACACATATATATACATATAAAGAGAGAGAGAGAGAGAGAGAGAGAGAGAGAGAGAGATAGATAGATACGTAGAAACACGTATCACGGACGAAATGTCGATCCGAACGCAAACACGGATTTCTGCAATGCTTGTTGCTTTGCCGAGAGATGTTGTCCCGAGTGTACTCATATCCATTAGTATATGAAAAATATGCTTCCCGTTTGCTTTTTTTCTCCTCACTCTCTCTCTCTCTCTCTCTCTATTTTTTTCTTTTTCTTTTTCTCCTCCCCTCGCCATCCCTTTATTTCCCTTCTTTCTTTTTCGTACGCTCGCGCGTTAATATCGTCGTTAGAGCGATGAGAGATCCTTTAAAGAAATATATCCGGATTTTCGAATACTTACAGAAAACGTTCAATTTCCAGGTGTCCTCGGCGACCCCATTATGAACCTTATAATTATCGGCTTTGCAGGTCAACAATCTGTTATGGTCGAGTAAGGTAGGCTTGAAGGTAAATATGGAACTCGTCATATTGCCGTCGGGTGATACCTGAGAAACAACATAATGCATTTCTTATTTATAACGAATACTTATTTTGAATCTTTCGACGAGAATAGGAAGGATTTATTCTTGAAGTATTATGCGATCGAGGTTGTATCGAAGATCCGTGATATGCGACAACGTCGATAGAGAAAAAAGGAAATAAAAGGAAAAATGGGAAAAGGGAGGATAAGGGAAAGGTAAGAACGGCCGGTAGAGATGAGATACGTCGACGCACGAACAAAGTCGAATAATTACTCCGTGAAAGATAACGGCGCGAAGGAAGGTCGGATCGGACTTTACACGGCTTATAAGCCGAGCGTTAATCCGGCGATAAGTCTTAATGACCGGACGAAGTTGGGGCCAAGGAGGCGTTTATCATTTGCCCTCCTGTGAATAATTCTTGCGAGCAATCCTGATACCCGTAGTCCTCCTAACTACTGTAATTGTAGAATCGTTTTGTCAGAATGGTATACAGGGAAAAAAAAAAAAAAAACAAAAATGAATATACAGCTAAGCAAAACAGTAAATGGCACGATTATTCGATCGAGTCTTTGCCACGACGATATCGATCCTACCTCGTTGACTTACTTGCAAATCTCTCTAACTCGAACGAACGCATGCTCAATCGGGAGTAAAACCTATCGATCGTGCGCGATCTCCGGCATCTATCGAACGAATCGAGCTTTTACAACTCGCGCGATAGGAATTTCGGGATGAAATTGAAGCGAAATTCGCGCGTACGACCGGCCATAAATCGAGAAAGTCGAATCACCTTGCTGCCTCTGCCAACTATGCGCCCACGTTTCGTTCGACTCACTATCGATTGTGAACGTGCCCGTCGGTATAACTCGCTATCGCTATCAACTTGTTCCTACAGTCAGATATTATGATGCGATACGACGGATCGGGCCGAATCGGGTGTGGGCTAGTTTATAACGAATCGAGTTCTCGTAAATTTATTTAAAAGAAAAATCAACGAGTCTTTTTAACGAAAACGGAAAGGGTTAGAAGGAGGAGGAAAAAGAAAAAAACGAACCGATCATTCGCACGATATCTCGATTACGTTACTTTAAAGGGGATTCGTTGTGTTATGTTCCATTTCTTCTTTTCTCTATTTTTCTGAGCTTAACAACGATCAAAGCTGTCTCGAGAGGTAGGTCACGTTAGTGGCAAGAGAAAAGAAGAGAAATAAGACAAATGGAGAAGGATAGATCGCGAAAACATCGTTTCTATCCGGTAATTGCAGCATGGCGTGTTGGAGGCAGTTCTTAATGGCGACGATGCAAATACCGATACCCAGCTCGCTAATGCCTGTGATTTCGTGGAGAACGATCGAGGGTGGAATTCATGTTTCGCTCGTTCGTCGACCGGACGTTTTTTGGCCGTTTCGAGAAGCGATCGTGTACGCGCGCGCATTCGAACTTTGGCCCTATTCGAAGTTTCCCATCGCTTTACATCGTTTTCCTCGTACCTTCAGAATGTTCGTAAGGAGAAAATGATGACGAGCGCGTTGAATGTGGGTCGTAACCTTTCTTTCACGGCTCGGAAATGTTTTACGCCGAAACGTGCCCCTTTACCCACTTCGTTTTCTACTCCTCTAAATATATCGTACAGTATGCCAGGCTTGATGTGAAATAAAAATGAAAGGATACTATTACCAAGGAGAGAGCTAATAATTCGAAGATGTTACCTTGGTGTTGTTTGAGGATGGAAAAAAATGGAAAGGGAGATAGGAAGAAAGATAGAGAGAGAGAGAGAGAGAGAGAGGGAGAGTAAATGAAGAAAAAAAGGCTTACCCTCTCCGTATAGTTATCCATCTTTTCGCCATCCATGTACCAGGATAATTTAGCCGGTGGCCTTGAACCGACAGTCATACAACTGATATTGTATTTCCGATCCGCGCTGAGTGGTGCGTGCTCGCTGCTAAGTATACTCACGCTCAAAGGTCTCACTGGAATAATGAAAGAAAAAGAGATCGATAGTAAGAAAATTTATTGTCTTACATAGAGAATTTCGACGGTGATCGAAAAGCAAGTGATGCAAGAACAAGGATAGTATAAAAGAGCCGGTGTAAACTTGCCGAACTTCTAACTTCGTTTCAACCTTAATGCGTTTTAAACGAGTACTAACATTCGCGGCAACAAGCGTGACGTATCGCCGCAAAACCTCCAGCCCTTCGCTCCACATAACACCGAAAAAAGGACACTAATTCTTCGACCAACAAGAGCATCGAATAATTGTGTTACTCGGTACTTATGTATCAATTATGTTACGAACTTTTCTTTCAATTTTGTCTTGTTTCGAAACGACGAATCCTTCGCCTATTCGTCGTTTTCGAATAAAACTAATAAAGATAAGAAAGAAATCCCCTTAAAATTAAAATTGCTACGTTATGAATGAAACACGTATTACAAATACGATTGGATACTATATGTTGTAGTAAGTTCGGTAAGTTTTTCGCAGGTGAATTGACTTCTCCTATCGATGGTTTTCCATCGAATTTAATCGCAAACAGAACGGAAAAGGAACGTCTTTCTTCGTGACGGCGTGAGAAGAAGGGTGAAAAAGTACGCGGCGTTGGGGTGAAAGAGGTGGTAGCTCTCTCTCTACGAAGGAAGACAGACGGAGGTAGAAGAAGGATTTTCCATTCAAGCGGCGTCGAGGTTCGCGCATGGAAGAAGGATGAGAAAAGAAGACCAGAGAGGAAGAGAGAGAGAGAGAGAGGGGTGGAGGGTGAGACGTGGCAGAAGAGAACTCGGAATTAAACTTTCAGGACTCCGAACTTTTGACACCAATGAAAAATTTTCCACTACTTCGTCCTTTCCGTAGCTGGTCTCTTCCTCCATCGCTGTCGACAGTTTCCACCTTCGAAGTCCGTCACCTTAATCTACTTCCTACGACTTTGTTCGTCGTAATGGCGCGCGCGCGCACATTATACGATACTCATTGGTATTCGTGTCCGTTGTAATCGAGATTTCTAACACTTCGGCCGTTTCATGCATGTATGTATGTACGGTGCAATGAAAGGCTCGTTTCGTACGACGAAAATATTCGTGAGAATCGCAGATTCCCGTTCGATTTTTCTCGTTTTAATAAAATTCTCATAAAGCGCGTTCGATGACGACCGTTTACGTATTATCACAACAAACGTATACTTAAATATCTATTTTCGAAAAATGTCTGAGGTAGATGTAAAACGTGTCACACAGATGGAGAACGTCTTTTTTTCGACTGAAACGAATGGTCGAACTACCTGTAGGATCCTTGAATAACGCGTCATTAAAAGTTCACTAGAAAAGTTCGATTGATGATCGATGATGGTCGATTGAATATCGCGTCGGCGTACGTTTATTTTCAGTAGGTACTCTTTGCGTGGACATCGATGATGAATGGCATTAGAACGACGTGGAGGGAAGACAAAAAAAAAAGAGCAAATATGCGTAGGCGTCCATTAGAGTCTTGGCGTTGGTCACCGGATGGATATACGTATGTAGATAGTTATAATGGATGTTCGATAGACGATACCGTCAATGTAAGGCTTCGTTCGAAATCCGAAACTCCCTAAGCCATAACTATTATCCACTACTCACTAGGACGGATAATCCACTTTTTTCTTACTTTTCCGCACTGACTGAATAACTTCTTCTTCTTTTTTTTCATGTTTTTTTCTTTTTTTTTTTTTTTTTTTTTTGAAACCACGATGATAATACACAATCCCTGGAAGTCATAAAATTTTTATAAATCGTACTGTCACGTTTTCGACAACGAAAGGAGAAGTTTTAATTGGAGCGTTTTCACGAGAAACCAGAGTCACCGTGAAATTATCCGCAAACAAAACGGTCTATGTCAAAAACTCCTGTTCCTTCGGGCAAAGCTGGAAACGGTTCGATAGAATCCGGATGAGTTCGTGCGAGAGGAAAAAAGAAAGGGAAAGAGAGGGGGAGGAGGGAAAGGGAGAGAGAGAGAGATAGGGGAGAGAAGGGAAACAAAACGATCAAATAAAAAAACCTAACGAGATCCATGGAGGAAAGTAAAAACGGGTTAAAGAGCGGTGAGACAAGCGAGGAGGAAAGAGAACGATCGAAAGCGGAATAACGAACGAGCTGCCGAGGTTAAACTTATTGCTATTGCAAATTAGAAATGCCTAGCGACTTTACCTATGTACGAACGGCACGTTTGATTTTATAGTAAATCAACGCCAACTGCGTACGGATTTTTTCTTCTTTCTTTGTATTCCCATCATTATTGTCTTTATACAAAATGAACAAAAAAATAAAAATATTAATATTAAAAAAAAAAAAAAAACAAAAAAAAAGATAAAGGTAGAAAAAAAATAAAATAAAGCTAACGAGAAAACAGTTGCTCCGTTTTTCATCGTTCAAATTAAATCGAAATAGATAATCCTGAGATTATTTCATTTACGAATAATTAATATTTACTCGAGCTACGTAATCATCCTTTACATTCGTTATAATAAAAAATGGTTTGCAAACAGACAATTCATTTGTAGAATTATTCGAAATTTTGGACAAATTGAATAGGGATGGATTTGTATGATATTATTATTGTAATTTGTTTTCAGTTATTTTGTGACGTTAATAAAAGAAGAAAATATATATATATATATATATATATATATATATATATGCATATACAGATATTTTATAAAAATGCGTGCGCTAGCATGACTAAAGTTTTGCGATACCAACAAAAGAACGGATTAAGAACAATTGGAAAAAGAAGACAAAAAATAGCAACCATTGTACATACAAGTACGTTATTTTCTTTTCTACTTTCTACGCACGCATCTCATTCGTCTTTTACGATAAAAACGCTTTTGCAACCCGACCATATTTTAATCTAGATATACGTGATCCTTTCTCATATTCATTATATAAT
>OU426993.1:9461202-9506202 GCA_911387935.1 Dolichovespula saxonica
GTACCCACTCCTCCTATCCGTTCTCGTTTCATTTCTTTTCCCTCGCGTACGGTACCGTTCTCTCGTCCTTTGACCGACCTTTCTCAAGAGTGAAATTACATGAACCACGTGGTACGCTTCCCTCGACGGTCCAACGTTGGTTTTCCTCTCGAATTTACCGTACAGAGATTGTAGGTCGTTGAAAATACCTACTATGGATTTTTATTTCTTAATAGAAAATAACGGGCTTATAATAATCATTGTGAAAAAAAAAAGGATAACAAAATATCTAGACGCGTCTTCTTAGAAAGCTATTTATTTTCCATTATATTTTGTAGGAATAAAAAAGAATTGCTAAAATACCTTATAACGTAATTTAAACGGGCTTCGTGCGATCGCCAAGAATTCAATTAAGGAAAGAGTTCATTTAAAACAATAATTGTGAATTTAATATAAAAAAAAAAAAAAAAAAAAAAAAAAATAAATAAATACTCCTTGAGATTGTTAATTCTGAGAGAAATATATATATTCATCAGGATTCTTTCATTTCACTTAATGATTCATGTTTGCTCGTAAAATTCGCATTTCCTTTAATTAATATTATTCAGCCTCTATAGAAACATTGTCATTGAAATAGCATACGAGAAATGCGACGGCACGATAAATAATACATATATGCACACGCAAACACAGGCGCGCGCGTTCACGCACGCACGCAAACACACACACACACACACGCATATACCTACATAAATACATTCCCTCATACATACATACATACGTTGCGGCGAAGAATCGGTGAACCGTACGATAATAATGATCCGCGATTAACCGCGTTATTTTCGCTATCGTCAGTCGCAGAGCTTTCGATAATTTATTTGGCAACATTACCACGTTCACCCCTACGTCGTTCGATGGCTCACGAATCAACGGCACGGTTAATTTGTTCGCGTTTTCTGTATGAGAGCACACGTCGTTTTACTTTCGAAAGCATATCATGAGTCTATAATTTCGAGTTTCGTTTTATATATCTATACTGGGTTGCGTAACTTCGATTTGCCGTTCACAGTGTCATTGGTTTAATGTCCGACCACTGTAGAGGTCTGGATGTGGGGCGGGGTGGGGGAGGGTGGGGGCAAGGAATGGAGGTGTATTCCGCTCGTAAGTTCGATCGAAGACGTTGCTTATCGCAAAACTCGTTCGCTTTTGTGCTTACGTACCTCTCTCTCTTCCTCTCTCCCTCTCTCTCTCTCTCTCTCTCTCTCTCTCCTTTTCTATCTTTCTTTCCCTCTCCTTTTCTTTTTCCTTCAGTAGTACCTACTTGCAGTGATAGCAAAAGGAATGGCAGATGGTAGAAGGAGTATAAAGTCGCGTAGAAATCGCTCTCGTTTGTCGACTCGTTCGTAAAAGGCAACAGCTCGGGGCGAAGGAATAGAGGCGGATGCGGAGGCGAACGTAAGGCGGCATACCGATAATTCTACTGAGTGCTTCGTGGAATTTATGAGGTTTAATCCTTTGCGGAATCCGAAAGGGAAGAGAAGAAGAAGAGGCGAGGGTGGTTGCGAGCGAAAAGACGAACAAGCGATTCTCTCTCTCTCTCTCTCTCTCTCTCTCTCTCTCTCTTTCTATCTATCTATCTATCTATCTTTCTCTGACGCTTTCTGGAGGATCTGTTCGTAGATTGGAGTCCGTGTGAGAGTTCAAAGTGCAAGGAAAAAGATTCGAAGCGGCATATCGCGAGCTAAGAAACGGAGCTTCGGCTTTGAACGATAAAACTGAAGAAACGAGGATGACGCCTCTGCGACTATAATATCTTGAAAATACTTTATGGATCTATGTCGATAAGATACCGTTATTTTCTCCGTCATTTCAAACGAGCGAAGTAAGTAGCGAATCTTTTTCTTTTTCTTATTTCTCTTAAGACGATTTACAATGGTCTCTATTACTCTTGTTACGTTTATTTCACGAAAAACATATATTTCTTTTCTTTTCTTTTCTTTTCCTTTATTTTATTTTCTTTACTTTGATCGGCAACATTCGAGAATAGAATTGACAACGATTATACTATTTTTATTTCTTTTTCTTTTTCTTCTTCTTTTCCTTTTTCTTCTTTCGTAATCATTGATTTTACCGCAAAGGGTACACATTATCATTTTTATTATTTTATCCTTCTCGTGGCCCCGTGTTTTATCGTTTGTAAGAAAAAGACTCAGATAGTTCTCGTAAGGGAGTTAAAAATAATTGGATATATAAAAAGAAAAGTGAGCTCTTCGGCACGGCGTGTTTTCCAACGGCTTATGATCGAAGTGTGTAATTATCTTCAGGCGTTCCTTGTAGGAAGCACTTTGCGCAAGCCAACCTTTTTAGCCTCGGACTTATGTAGATATTTTTATGGCGATGCATGTTTAAGGTGTTACGCTACGGGCTTTTATGTAAAACGAGCCGACGATGGTAGTGTGACTCTGAAAGATATACAATTATATTTTATACAACTCATCGCGATTACTAATGCCCCGATGGAACACTTTCCTTTTCGTTTCTTTTTTTTTTATTTTTTCCTTATCTTTTTTATTTTTCCCCCTCTTTTTAATTACAACTTATTACGTGATTATATATGTTTATTTCGTAAAATTTTCTTATCGATCATCGAAAAGATCGTGCAAATATTTATTTCCCTTGAAGTTCCCACTATAGCAAATGTCACGGAGGTCTTTGGAATCATATTGTGTTCTTTCACATTAACACTTACAATCAAATCTGTGTGTCTCGTTAGCGCGCACATACTCCGTCTATACTTGAGATAGGTACATTTTTCTTATCGCCCTTCGTTATACATATTTGCTCGCATGTTTTTCGCTTTATGTTCACTAAACATCTGCATATTTATAGACACGTTAGATTCGTATCTTAAAAGTAGATTGGATCGTTTAAACGTTTTATATCTTTTGATCGATCGTCGCAGCATGTTCTCTGCAGTAGGTACTGCAAAAAAGAAAAAAAAAAGAAACTACATTGATAAATATATGTATGCGTGGAAGATACTATGCGCAGCACGGAAGGATACTTCAGGCCTATGTAGAAAATTTAATTTATCCACGCAAAGAGGAGACTATCGCGAATATGTGACACGTTGACGTTTAGATAACGAGATAATATGTAAATAAATACGTATTGAGAAAAAATGAAGAAATTGATTTTGCGAGACGGCGCTTTATTTTCTTTTTTTTTTTTTTTTTTTCTTTTATACGTGAAGATCGAATTGAAAAAGACGCATGTGATTTATAGTGAAATCAAATAGATTCATCATCCAACCCTATAAATTCCATAAATTGAATTCATACCTTCTCGAATGACATGTTACGAACAAATATTTCTTAATTTCTCTATAAAAAAATTGTTCTTACATATCTAGATTTGAATTGTTGTAAAATTTCGAGAAGACGCATTCCTTCTCGCGTCGCTATTTCTCTATTAAATTTGCAATAGGAGTTCTCGAGTTTCCCAGTAGACATTTCCGTTTAAAAATATTCTCGTATTTCAGACAATGGTAAAAACAGGAAAGTAGATAGCAACGACGTAACTTCCGGTATGTCTTCGAATCCTTTTCGTTCTTCGGACTTTCTAGTGGAATTTAATAAAAATCTAAGATATCTTTAAGATAGAGTTTGCGACCTTTTCCTTATTGTTTTTACCAACAAAAATTACGCTTTTTTGTTCTCCATTTCCATTCTCCAGGTTCTTTTTTTTCACCGAGTCGCTTATTTTTCAACATCCAGTCTTCCTCTAGCAAAGAGCTCATTCTTCTTACTAGATTTATATTTTACGTTCGTATTTTCTTCATCTCCCTCTCTCTCTCTCTCTTTCTCTCTCTCTCTCTCTCTTTCTCTCTCTCTCTCTCTCTTTCTCTCTCTCTCTCTCTCTCTCTCTCTCTCTCTCTCTCTCTCTCTCGTTGTTTTAAGCCTAATGTCGGTATATATTTAAGTAACGAAATCAATATGTCCGTGAACAATATTATGTATTTATAAAATCTGTCGAGACCCAGTGGAAATCGCCAATGATTTCACTAAATATGCATGCCGAATGAATTCATTCGTCGTTCAATAATATATATACAAACCTACCTATATAAGGAAATTTTTTTTTAAATTCTTATTCAACCAAACAACGAACGAAGCTAACCTCCTGCACTCAGTATACTTCAAAAGAATTTACTCGCGTCTTTCCTTTTTTCCTTTTCTTAGAACAACAGAGAAGGTTTCTTCGTATTTTCTTCGGCCAAGTTTTTCGTTCGATCGTTCGGTGTTCGGGCAAAGTCGAAGAAAATAAAAAGAAGGAAAATAAAGGAAGAAAGAAATAAAGAAATAAAGAAATAAAGAAAGAACGAACGAACGAAAGAAATAAATAGAGAAAAAAAATAATAATAATAAAAAGCACAGAAAGGAAAAAAAGGAAAGAAGCCAAGAAGGCCGAGGACGAAAGGATAAGAGAAGCGGTTTTGTATCGCGGCTACGTCCAACTTAAAATACTTTTTCTTAGGCCGGCTTCCAGCTTCGTTTGCTTAACAACGCAGATTTTTCTCTTTGACTCGATTCGTAAACGCATTCCCATCCGAGAGGGAGGTAGGTCTGTCTCGACGATGGTATGAGGGGGAGAACGAAAAAGTGGGGAATGAAAAAAGAAGTGAAAGAAAAGTCACTTTCAGCTAGAGCTTGTTAAACTCGAAGAAACAAACGACACTGGCCAACGAAAATGCTCTCTTTCTCTCTCTCTCTCTCTCTCTCTCTCTCTTTCTTTTTCTCTCTTCGCTTGCTTCTCTTATTTTATTTACCACTCGTTTTCTTATTTTGTCGCTTTAGTTCCGTCTTCTTCTGTTTCTTACTTACGTTCCGACTACCCTCCCACTTGGGAATTTCGCCAGAGCCATCTCTTAGTTGGAACGAGCAAAATCATTTGAAATGGCATTCGGAATAACGCACCTCGGCATTTCGTCGCGCGAAAAGCGTCGAAATTAGCGTATGAATGTTTAAAGTGAAATTCTTCACGAATAAGACCTTCCAACTTAATCATGTAAATTTATAAAATATCATAATGTTTCACATACAAGAAAAAGCAGATGAGAAACGAGGAGCGAGACTTTAAAGGAGAGCGCTAGTGGATACACCCGGCTATGGCAAAATACGTCTCTCCTTAACAAGCTCCTACGTTCGCATACATATGTATGGAGATGCAAGAAGTGTCGTATAATTTGGCTTCGTGAGATAATGAAACGCAAGCTGGTTCCTAAGAAGATACTACGGAGAACTTTACCTTTAGATAGATAGATAGATAGATAGATAGATAGATAGAGCGAGAGCGAGAGAGAAAGAGAAAGAGATAGAGAGAGAGAGAGAGAGAGAGAGAGAGAGAGAGAGAGAGAGAGTATATAACGCGATAAAATGATAATGGAAAGGGAACGTTACTCACGATGCATTTCTATCGCGACCGAGGCCGACTCCGGTTGACTGATGTTATTGTTGGTAGCCTGACAGGTGAAGAAAGCGTGGAGATCCGCTCTGGAGAGATCGGTCACGATCAGAGTGTTTCGACGAACGAATGGAAAATCTCCTGGCATGTCCTTCGAATCTAACAGGCTTTCTCCTCGCCACCAATTTACCGTTGGTTCTGGACGACCTGAGAACAGGGAAATTTCGTATAAAAAATGTAATCCATTTATTCGACCTCCGTAAGAGGGTCGGGCAATCGTACGATTGGAATATTACGTCGAAATAAGAATTGAAGGCACTCGAGCAATGCGAAAGATAAAGATAGAGATAGAAAGAGAGAGAGAGAGAGAGAGAGAGAGAGAGAGAGAAAGAGAGGGGAGTTGGTAGAGCTGCTCGTTAACTCATAATTTATAATAATCGTTGCGTGAGAGAACAAATCCACAAGGATGAATGTGCTGAGGAGAGTTGGGAAGTGGTGAAGAGACAAGAGAGAGGTCGAAGGGTCGCACGTCTGCGGCCTCATTATCTTTTTCCACGGATCCATTTTCGCTCTCAGTGACAACGCGAAAGTAGGAGAGGGGAGACTCGAAGAGAAGCAAGCGTGTTACGAGCAAACTCGTGGTTAAGAGGGAGCAGAACTCATCCAAGCTTTTGCCGTATAATTGCGACGTGTCTCCTCTAGGCGATGGTTCGTACGAGGTAATAAAAATAAATTTATTATCGTTATTGCCTTCGTCTTTCAGTCGTAGCGCTCGGCCAGATATTAAAATATAATAGAGGGAAGGTAAAGGTAAACCACACACACACAAATTAATCTATAACCAAGCGGAAGCAAAAGAAGAAGGTAGAATGAATCGAGCAAAGCGTAGCACAAGATAAGCGTGGGGCTGGCTACGTGCTCTATGACCGGTCTTTCTTCGCTTTGGCTATTTTCTTTGAAGATTTATCTTAATGGATCCCGGACTTTCTGGAATGGGTTTAAAAGGATCTTTAATTAGATGCACAGCCCCGATGAACGCTCGATCGTATTGCGTTATTTTTTCCGTCGCTACCCTTTCATATCTTCATGATAGAACAAAAATGTCTAAACAAAATTTATTTTCAACGTACCTCCTGATACTAAGCACGTTAACTTCATGTCGCCGCCTTCTTCGTATGGTCCGGCCACGGACGACACAGGGTTTCCACGTTCGTCGATGATGTTTGGCTTTTGCGGTGGTACTAAAAAAGAGAGAAACAAAAAGAAAGATAATAACATTAGAATTTATTTTTTATCGAGTTTATTATTTCGAAATATTTTTAAAAATCATTCCTTTTTTCCCCTTCTATCGAAATATACAAATCACCTGGGTGAGTTTTAACGGATATAATTTATTTACAACACGCTGGAAGACAAACGGCCTAAGGAAGGCAATAGTTACTTCGTTTCTTCGTCCAGCAAGAAGCCAAAGTCCGACTGCATTGCGACGCGAAAATATTGCCGATCAGGGAACGGAAATGGCAGTATTTTGTACCGCCGGAAGACTTCCACTAGATTTGTTCGAATATTATACGGCATTACGAAGGAGCAGTGAGATATTTGTCGGTATAATGTGACAAGGAGAGCTACGACGAATCATCGATTTTGTCGCACTGCCGGGAAACGTTAAATCCTTTGGTATTCTGCATCGTGATTTTGCCGTCGTAGAGATTCGACGACCATTACGAAGTGCTACTCGTATTCGTCGTTTTGTTCCCTTATCCGTTTCACGAGTCGCATATTGTACGAACGAGAGAACTTGGATACGAGAGTAGTGTTAGATGGAAAGCAACTTTACGAGCAAACGTAACGATACTGACGATTATACGAAAGAGTAATTATTACGTCGAAGCGTAAGGCTTTAGATAGTAGCGATAAAAGATCATTATAATACCGATGTAAACGCTATCATACACGTGCGACCTTGTGTAAAGAAATAGGTTGCTACGTAGAAATTTCCGTTTGTAAACACAAAGCAAAGCCCTTCTCTCTAAAACGACGCGGAACACTAAAAAAAAAAAAAGAAAGAAGAAAAAAAAAGAAATCAAGGGAAGCGGAGTAGGAATTATGCTCAGCCGAGAACTCCGTTAATCGGCTTAGTCGCCGCCATTGCTAGAGAACATTTTGCAATTGAATAAAATTGAAAATTATCGCATCGCGAGCAAACGAAGGTACAAAGAATCGAAATAATCTGAGATGGATCGTTCGATTGGAATCATCGGAATAGACGAGTTTTAGGATTTAAAAATAAACTTTGCGGACGAAAGTGCATTCGATGAGGAGAAGGGCGGGAACAAAGCGCTTTGAGATATTGAGAATAGAAGAGGATTTTATCGTTATCGAATTTCATATGCATTAAATCCGATCATATACGAGGGTTCGAGTATTATATATTCCGAAAATAGTTATTAGGCATATTAGTGAGTCGATAAACTCGCAATATTCGTGTCATTTGAATGCTCGAACGGAAATGCCATTTAACGTTACAGTCAGTTCTAATAATCATTCACGAAATATAAGATACGTTAGTTTAATTACAAGAATTTTATTCGTTTCTATTAATATCAAGAAATGGTTGAACCTCGGGAGAAATAGTAATTTCCGTATATGAGTCGATATTAACGTTTTTCCCCGATAGTACATAAAGACCGGATTAAATTTATATACGTGCTATATAATAAAGAGCTTCTTTTCTTTCATTTCTTTATCCTCAAAAAGACTTTTAGGTGGATCGTGTCGGTATCGTAAGAGCCATTTGGTCCAACAAAAAATTACCTTCACGTTATCCGTAATATCCGATCTAACGATACGGGAACAAAATTGAGAGAGAACGGTACCCGAAAGAAAGCGTTATCGTTTACTTTGCCATCAATTTTTCTTCTTTTCTCCTTTGATCCAGCACTTCGCTTTTTCACTTTCGGAAATTGGTCGGTATACCTTTACCTTTCATGTTTCCGCTACCATTACGATTATACTTTTGAATTGGGAACAATGTGAACGACCTAACCCAACACAATGGAGGGTATAAAGTGTTTCGTATGTAACCTCTCGCGTATAAATCGTATAGAATATAGAGAAAACAATTCACAACGCGAGAGCGAATATATGCATGTGTATAAGTGTGTGTGTTATATATATATATATATATATATATATATATATATATATATTTATTTATTTATATATAAAAGTATGTAACAGACGTATATATATGCATTTATATACGTATATATACATGCTTTATGTATACATCCATGATGCGTGTATATATATATATATGTGTGTGTGTGTGTGTGTGTGTGTGTGTGTGTGTGTGTGTGTGTGTGTGTGTGTGTGTGTGTGTGTGTGTGTATATATATTTATATATGGGGGAATATGTCGAGTACAATACCGCACAAACGTACCAGAGGTTCAGGTACATGGATTACACACTAAACTATGCGAACTATGCGTGGCTTCCTATTGGCCGAATTTCCACATAAATCGTGGTTTGTGCTGCCCGTGCGAATTCCCATACCGTAGATGTATTATGACAATAAGCATTACTGTCGCTCCTTGCATTGATACGCTAACCAATTAAATGTTCCGTTAATCTATACACGTAGTTAAATGTAGATAAATTCGATATGCAAATCGTTATCCCCTCATGAGGTTACAATCGATGTATCGCGATATCTCTTTAACGAGTCCGTCCTTACCGATGTGTTTCGCACATTCGGTGTATTTACGCGCCTCCCCCTCCCGCATCCCCGCCCAACTAAAATCTATAAATATATTCCTGTATATATCCTCTATAAATATTTATGTACATTCTATTGCACAGAAGCGCAATGACTCGACAAAACAGAAAAATTAGAAAGGTAAATGAAAATAATAACTATCCTAATGCGGAAAAATCGAGATCGGAGAGCAATTTTGCGGATTGTGTGCGGCGAAACAGCTGGTTATTTCCACAAGTTTCTTAAAGGAGAAAGAAGTGCTTTTTGGTTAGATGAGGGGAGGAGGATGTGGATAAGAGAAGATGATATTGGTGCGCGCAAGGATGGGAAGGTACGAGCGCCGGTATGGGTTTAATGTCCCGGAAAAATGGCGCGGCTTCCGCGTACTTACAGCACCGGCACGTGGCTACCCTGATAAAACGTCGTAAGGAGGGTGCGAATACGCAGCCAACATGTTGCAGGAGATTATTATCGCGAGCTCCCTCTTCCATGAGATCGTTATGAATTTCAAAAAGGATACGATGCACGTTGCTATGTTTTCTCTTCTTCCTTCTATCTTTCATCTTCTTTTTCTTTACTATTTCCTTTTCTCCTCGACTGATATATACATACATACATACATACATATATACATATACATATATATATATATATATATATATATATATAAGTACGTATTTGTAAAATGTTGTTAAATGGATGTCACGTATACATATACATATATAAATACGTACGCGCCCACACACACACACACACACGCGCGCGCGCGCGCGCGCATCATACTTACCAATGATAGTCAGATAAATCCTTGAGTTTCTCGTGGGACTCTTAGTGAAATCCACCCGACATCTATAATCTCCCTCGTCCTTTTCCTCGACGCCACTGATGACTAGCATAGCTGGATCAGTATTCATTCGAAATTGCGTGAACTCGTTCAAATGCTCCTTATTCCTCCACATCTTGCTTTCTGCATGCTTTCCCCTCATGTCGTAACTGAAAAGAGAAAGAAAGAAAGAGAGAGAGATAGAGAGATAGAGAAATAGAGAGAGGGGGGGAGAGAAATCGGGAGAAACAAAGAGCTACTTGGTTTAAATACCTTATCTTCTAGAGGTAAAAGAAAATAAATGAATGGCTGAAACTTCCAATTGTTTTTGTGTAAAACAAATCTTCGTCGTCACGTTGAACGTTATAACGGAGCAACGATGGCGTTTAATAAAAGACGATCGAAGCTAGTAGTAAGCTATCGCGCTCGCAAAGTTTCATTAACAGTAGGATTAAGCCGACGCGACGGACTTAAGTTTCCCTTAGGAAAATCTTTGGAGTTATAATAAAGCGAGAGAGAGAGAGAGAGAGAGGAGGAAAGAGACAGAAAGAGAGAGATGGAGAAGGGAGTCGTTTGACAATCTGAGCGAGTATCTTCGAGTCTTGGCACCTGAATCTTATCGTGATCATCGTTACGATCATCATTTTCGTAGTCGTCGTCGTCGTCGTCGTTGTCGTCGTTGTCGTCGTCGTCAAAGGAGATTCAGTCCTAACAATAAGTTTCTCGGTTGTGCCTATTCGGTTGTGCAAAGTTTCTTGTAACAAGAGGAGCGAGCTTCATATAGAGGAACAGGAGATAGGAACGTACTAGAGGTACCACAGATACGCGACCACTTGCTTTTACTCAGAATGTTTCCGGTGCAGTCGACGGAAATACCGCGAGAGGCCGAACGAACGGAAGGCCGTACGAGCCGGTCGTGCCGATCGTACCGGTCCCATACGTGTGTTAGGTGCATACTCGTCTTGTATTACCAACGTAACATTGGCTAAACGGCAAAGCTTCTATGTACTCAAGCGAGGATGCGCCTACCAAATCGCTTGCTCTCCCATATGCGACCGAAAACACGTCGAACGCTTCTCGGCCCTGTTAGTAAATGTCTGCTTCCGGCTATACCTACCGACGTATGTAGGTACATAAGCGCGTATCGTTCGAAATGTCCGGCCGAAGAAGATTTCTTATCGTTGAATTAGCTGTGTCGTACTCGTATCTCCGTTCACTTGGATTATCAGTTAGTAGATTAGAAACCGGCCCCGGTATATCGCGTGTAACGTAATAAACGTTTGTCAATTCGTTCGAACGAGATTAATCGATGTCCTCCTCGATGAGTACTTACGTTCGTGTCCTTATAATTTCTCCTTCATTGTGTTTCTCCTTCTTCGTTTCTACGACATTTCCTAGTATTGGAATCGTATCGTTTTATCGATACATCAACGGTCGATTCTATTTCGTTAACTGTCTACAGTACGCATCAACGAACAACGATGAACCACAATGGAAACTGTTTGCGAGCTACTTGCAAAATGATCTTGTATCAATGCAATCAATTACATGAACGATATTAGAATACTTCTGGTTGAGCAACGAGCATAGTCAGAGTCGATAGCGGTGATATCTGAACGTCGATATTGGGAAGGATCTCGATGTTGCGCTAACGGCTTCCGATGCGAAACAACAAGGTATAACGGATTAGCGGTTAGATGTCCACATCGAGACGCGGTTACGCCTGTCACATGCTGCTGCGGTTAATTACAGTGCGACATCTCCGCACACGATCTGAATTTAGTTCGCGCTATTGTGTACTTTGTACGAAAGGGAACGTTCCATTTGAATTGTACTTGATTGTGTCTCTTATGAATCGTCACGTTACTTAGCCACATTTTTTTCTGTCCCGTACGTTTAAGCAAACAGGGGACGAAACGCGAACGTCCCAGGTATTATTTTCTGATTCGCGATACGATCATTCCGATTACGGTTCGAAACGCCGCGAGATTGACGCAGAATATGATTTGAAATTAGATCGCGTTTGATGTCGAATCGTCAGTATTAAAGGCTGATACGTGCTCGATGAATCTGTTTATACTCATTATACTAACAAGTTCGATTCGTTTGTCAAGCTGAATCTAACTAAACAGAGATTCGCAAGAAGGGTCGCATACAATCGAAGTCTCTGCATAAACCATACACGCTCTATTCGATTGTTACTTACGGGGTCGTAGACACGTTGCTTCATTCCGTTGTCCGTCAAAATACGAAATTGGCAGGTATAACGATGAAATTCGAAATCGTATATCAAACGAATCTGCGTAACTACGTATGGTATACGAAAATATACGAAATAATACGACGAGAAGAAGGAATAAACGATCGTACCAAGGCATATCTCTTCTGTTTTTAGAAAAAACATTATCGATAAAAATATTGAGAGGCCGCTCTACGATCGTAAAGACTAACCCACGAGATCATCGACTTTGTTTTACGATATCTGCGATATCCGCGAAAGGAAGGATCGATCGTAAACTTTTAACGAGAGCAATACGTCTTTAAATTCAAAATAATTTTTCGTTATGCCCCTTCATGAAAGAGGCTATATCCAATATTTTTTCTCTTTATCTCTATTCATATCTCTCCTCCCCTTCTACGATCTCAAATTTATAGCGTAAAAAAAGGCTCTCCGAGAAGGAAAGTTCGGTTATGTTTTCATACTATTTCGGCAACTATGTCGAAAGTTTGAAGCTTATGTGTAGGGAACAGTTTGGAAGGACGGTGCAGTGGGTACGACGTTTCGTCGTAAATTTCTACGAATGCTGTAACACGTCTGCACACTACACTCTCTGCTCGTTCATTGTTATTATGACGCTCCACGTCGTTATGAATTTTATGACTTTACGCCATAAGTAATACGGGAATTTATAATGCCCGGCCGAGTAATAGGCGAATTTCTGCGAAATTCACAGTAATAAAGAATCGATAATTGTTACTAACGATTTGTTTTTTTCTTTTTTTTTTCTTTTAAGTACAAGTACCCTTTCTTTTTTAATACAGGAACCTTTTTCGTCGGAGAAAAGCAAAACTAACGAAGATAAGTGAGTAAGAAAAGTAAGTAACTATAGTTCGAATAATGTGAAATGCGTTCGAAGAATATATGGATTTCAATGGAACGAGAAATCGATACTAAATTCGATCGTCAGAGTATAAAAGTGATAATAACGTCGGTCGTGAGGTACGATCGTTGTAATTACTGTCGCGTCTCGCAAATTCGAAATGATGCAGAACTGGTGGATATATCGTTGGAAGTTGGGAAGCATTCATTGAGAAATCAGATTACATATATTATGGGTATAAGAAAAACGTAGGGTAGTATTGTTAAACGGAAATTTTCGTTAAGTGACGTTAACGTTGAAAAGGATACGGGACGCGTCCGGTCGATGGCGGCCGCGCCGCGGCCGGTCTAGCCGTCAGTGCGGTTCGGGTTCTCTGCCGCGACGGTAGATTGGACTACGGCGCTGCAGCGGTTTGGCGCGGATTAATAACCGAAAGCCCCAAGTTAATTAGCTTGCCGCTATAATACGAAATACCGCGGGCACGTGCCGCGGTAATGCGTCGACCGGCGACTCGACTTCCCTCGAAGCCGCTGCTATCAATGTTGTTCTAGAGAGTGGGTGGTAGGTAGTAAGAGATGGAAAGAGATAGATAGATAGAGGGAGGGAGAGAGAGAGAGAGAGAGAGAGAGAGAGAGAGAGAGAGAGAGAGAAAGGGAGGAAGATAGAAAAGCCAACGCCGGAAACCGCTTTTCGCGAGCATAGTCACGTGCTATCGTCGTACGTGAGTGGAGCCGCGAAGAACACTTGCGTTCATTGTTACGCGAACCGGACGATGAAGTTCGCGTACGCTTCAAGTATTCTACGATAGACCCTTGAACCGTGTTGTAACTTCATCGTACGAGAACGGTTTTAAACTTACGATTTCTCGTTGGAACGGACAACGAAATATCTATTATATCTCAAAGAGAAATAGTTGGGTTAAAAAAGGTAGTACCGCAATCGCTCGTTTTATAACTCTACACGAGTACGATAATTTCGATCGAAACTTAAAAGACTGAGATGATTTTCTACGAATGGCTTGATAGTAAAGGAAAACGAGATAGGAGAAGTACTTCGCTAGATTCTCGGTGAGCCGGTAAGCGCAATTTAATTTCGCTGAAATTGCTGAAAACGTCATCGATCCTTTCGGGCTTCCTTAAGAAATATGATGATATCGAAAAAGTTCCTTTCACCGTGCAATTTCTTTCCTTTTTCTTTTCTTTTATATTATTCTTTCTCTCTCTCTCTCTCTCTCTTTCTCTCTCTCTCTCTCTCTCTCTCTCTCTATCTCTCTCTCTTCTTTTTTTACGTCTATCGTTTATTTTCTCATCTTAATAATTTCTCAATTCGTTGGGATTAGTACGGGTACGAGTGAATCGTGTCGCGATAAAGAGTAAATGTTATATGTATATCGTTTGTATTCGGTATCTTCCAGGTATCTAGAGTGAAAATGTGATTTTGAGAGCGACAATTTCGTCGACGATTATTATCTGGATTTTCAATTAAACCTTCTCCGTTGCTCGATTTCGCATTATAACGAGAACCCGAGCGTATACATAGTATCTATTGCATATGTATGTAGATTACGTGTACGTAATTATCCTAGCAGAATTTGGATTTCATATTTTCATCTCAGATTTACATCGTTACGTCTTAATGTTTCGCTTCTTTTTTATTTCTGTTTTTGTTTTACTAAAGATAACCTTTCACTAATATATTATTCGTGAGGTCACAACGGACAATTATGCAACGAATATTGCTGATATTTGCGATACTTTAATTTTATATGAGCTTGATGTTTTCATGGATGCCTATAACTATTCATGAACACACATTAGGACATTTTACGAAATAAAGTTGATTTAAATTAAATGAAGAAACGTTTCTTGATCACTTTAATTAAATTAAGGAACAATTAAAGATGTCACAAGTAATTTAACTGGCAGAATAGAAATCTATAAAGGTTAATAATTTCAAAACGCGATATAATTAAGAGATATCGACGAATTATACTGTGACAGCGAGAGAGTTTATTAAGATACGTTTCGCAGACCTATCATCGACTTTTCAATTTTTATAAAATTATTCATGCGAAAAAGAATGTTCTATAGTCGTGAAAATAAGTATTACATCGTCGGTGGCGGTATATCGGAAGTTTCGAGCCTGTGGTGAAAGAGAGAGAAATAGAGAGAGAGAGAGAGAGAGAGAGAGAGAGAGAGAGAGAGAGAGCGCACTATCGAAGAACGTAAGTCTCATTAATTCGAGAGCGAGACGTTCGCGGCTCGATAAAGGATCTTTGGTGCTCCCTTCGACCACATCGGTGTTGTATGTATGTGTAATGACACACACGACTACATCCTGGATTTTCAATTAAGCTCTAACTCCGTTTGTCGGCCGCAAACGTGGTCGTCAAGATGAATTTCAGCCGGTATTATCAATTTCGCCGACGAATAGCGCGAATTTAATGGCATATATATTATTAAACAATATCGATCAATCACATTTGATATTTGCTCGCGTATTGATTATTACGAAATTGAATGTTCATAACGTAGATATAACTGATTGAATGGCGCATTACGTGTAATTGCAATAATCAGAACATTTCAATGCGCACAGAACGTTACGGTAAAAAGTCTAACGTAAAACTCTTACGTTAACGACCGAAATTTAAGAAGGATTTGCATTTCGATCGTTGTGTGCCTCTTGCCGCAACTTGATAACGGACTCGATTCCAGAGCGTACAGACTTTGTTTCTCTTGCTACACTTCCTCGTTCACTAGGTATCTAAGCCTTCTCTTCTTGCCAGTAATTAATTCGAAGCTCGTTTTACGTATCGCGTAGCACCGACGCCAGGAAAGAGAGAGAGAGAGAGAGAGAGAGAGAGAGAGAGAGAGAGAGAGAGAGAGAGAGAGAAAATGAGAAGGAAATGGTGGTAGTAGCTGTGCGTGTCTAAAGAAGAGAGACAAAATGACAGGGATATAAAGAGAGAGAGAGAGGGAGAGAGAGAGAGAGAGAGAAGGAGAGAAAAAGAGTAAGAGAGAGGGAGAAAGGGAGGGAGAGAAAAAGAGAAAGAGAGAAAAGAGGGACATTCGAGCCTCGAAACTTCTGCAGCAGCCGACGAGTACCGGACGAATTATGCATTTTCTTGTCGCGTCGCCGGATAAGAGCCAACTGAATATTAATGCTGCTGGTGTAATAGTTTGTAAACTAGGTCTCGAAACGTCGACTAGATCGTTGTCCAAGTCGGAGAAAAGCGGAAGTTGCAAAAATCGTTAATGCTTTTAAGTTCCGGCCGTGGAAAGGCTTGAATGATACGGTCGTGACGTTCCCTACTTACGAAAGATCGTCTATATCACTACGTATAGTGATCTTCTATATCACTATATCGTCTATTTCATACATACATACGCGCGCGCGCGTATGTGTATGTATGTATGTATTTATATGCAGAGTAGAATCTTGAATTAAAATTATCGCGAAATCTTGTGCCTTCGAAAATTGTTAAGGATTCGACAGGGGAATTGGATTACTATTTAATTATATTACGAAGTTTGACAATGGAAATGGGAACGGACGTTGAGATTGAAACATATGGCTGTTAATATTTGATAAGTTCCGTTAATGAGTTATATAGAATAAAAGAAGAAAGAAAAACGAAAGAGAAATAGCCTGTGCATTAATATCTTTCACTCTTTAAAATGTAATAGTAATAGCTGCGGAATCGTGAAAGAAAGAAAAAGATAGATAGATAGATAGATAGATAGAGAGAGAGAGAGAGAGAGAGAGAGAGAGAGAGAGAGAGAGAGAGAGAGAGACATCATTATACATACTCGTAACTTTTTCTTCTCTATGTTTGCCTTAGGAGAATCAAAGGGAGCCGAAGTAGCGAGGAAAGGGTAAAGTAAAGCGTCGCGATGCGGCCCTTGCGGCACTTAGCCTCCGTTGTGAGAAGTGCGCACCTGTCCGTTCTCTTATATCCAGCTACGTGAGGTAATAAAAATATCTACTTGACGAGGGTAGCGCACGTACTAACGGTAAGTGGCAGTTCTTAGTACACGCTTGTATTTTCGATCACGAGTGCCTATAGCCGCTCATTTGCAAACTCATTCCCTATTCTCTCGTGTTGCTTCGCGCTTGCAACTCGCGCCCTACCTCGCGTCCTCTCGCCCTACACTGACACGCCCTCGTCCTATTGCTTTCCCTCTCTACTACTACTATTCTGCACCTCCTCTCAATTTCTCTTTTTGCCTTTTCTCTAACTCTTACTCTATTTCTTTCTGTATCTCGTCAACGACGATAGACCAAGTACCAACTACCACGTCCATTATTCATCCCTACTTTTGCATCGTTACCTTTCATTTTGAGAATAACGCTTTTCGGAGTCCGGTACCCTTGCTACTCATCGATTCCCTCTTCTTTCCTTTCTCTCTCTCTCTCTCTCTCTCTCTCTCTCTTTCTTTTTTTTCTATTTCTAACGAGATCTAAGATACCTCGAGTCGAGAGTCGAATTAATAAAGAGCGAAGATGTTTCGAAAGATAGAGGAAACGGGCTTCTTGTATCTCTCTCTCTTTCTTTCTCTCGTCTTTCGAAAGATTTGCCGCTTATGACGTTGTAAAAGCGCTTGAAAGTTCGCCGTCGAAGCTGGCGTGCTCGAGCAAAAGAAAAGAGAAAGAGAAAGAGAAAGAGAAAGGAAGAGGGGAGGGAGAGAGAGAGAGAGAGAAAGAGAGAGAGGAGGAAGGATAAAAGAGAAAGGAAGAAAACGAAGAAAAGAAATTCAAGGGGTGTAGTCTCGCCCATCAGTCACGTTTCTGGGGCAGGCAAGTTGGTGGTGGATGAGAGAGAGAGAGAGAGAGGGAGAGAGGCGAAGAGTCAAGGAGTGCGACGTTCTTGCACAGTAGTAGAAACCACATGGACGGATTTTGCCCTTCGCATCTCGTAAACGAAGGAAAACTTTGAAATTACCGCGAATAGACGAGCGGCACGTGGCCCTTCGAGCTTCTTCATCGATCGCCAACACCTTCGGAATCCGCGTCGATCCCTACGAACACGAGTAATCCGAACGTAAGTAGAATCGAAAACGCGATTAACTTTTCTCGTGTGCCCTCATCGACCCGCAGGGTCGCACATAGTAATCTTCTGAAAACTTTTCCTATTCTTTTTCGAAGCGAGCGAGATCTATATTATGTGACTCGAATAGACTTTCTGAAAGAGAGCAATACCGTTTAGGCGTATGTCGTTTCCATGAACTAATTTAACAGTATTATTTAGTTTCATTATTCAGTGTTCGATATACTTATTATATGTATATGGTGTATGTATATGCATGTATGTATGTATATATGTATGTATGTATGTATGTATGTATGTATCTATGTACGCATGTATTTATGTATGTATACTGAAGTTAAACTAATTCGTGAAAATCGTTTAGTACCTTGAAATGTAATCATTCATTTCACATTGGACTTTTTCTCGGTAATTAAATCGTTAATAGAATATCACTATTGAATGAATTACTGTTTACTATTGCTATAGTTTTATATATATATATATATTTTTATATATTATTACAAGAAGATATCACAAGAACGGTTCATCTTAATGAGTTTCAATTAAGGAAATATTATACACGTTAAGTAAAGGCTATTTACCTTCGTTAAATTATTTTGCATATTATTTAAGTGGCTTACGAATAAGGCTTATAACGTTGAGTGAGTGACATAAAAGTTCTTGGGACGGGAAAAGTTTCTTTTATAAAAATTTTGCGTAAAATCTTTTAACGAAGGAAATTCATACCTTGAAAAAAATGTTTTATATCTATCCTTCATTTCTTTAAATGAGATGATTTAAAATTAATGGACGGTTATAAGGATTTTCTATTTGAAAAAGGTTTCACGATTTTCTTGTAGTCTCGTTGTCATTCGTAAATGATTGCGAATGGAAATACTCCGAAAAGAAATCGAAGCCTTCTCAAAGAAAGAGTAAAGGATCGTTGTTCTTCTCCGATTTCTCATTTCTCTGTGGGAACCAGTACGGCGTTCTTCTATCCGAGTTGAGTTTCAGAATCATCGTAGATGGATAGCGGTTATTAAAAGTTGAATCGAATAGGAAAACCCCAGATAAAGTAAGGAAGGGAGAGAGAAGGAAGAATGTAAAGTGCCGTTTGAACGAGGTAAGCAATTCGTTCCGCATTTCGTTGGCAAATTTTTTCTCTCTCTCTCTCTCTCTCTCTCTCTCTCGTTTTTTTCTCATGATTTACCACCACTACTATTACTTATCGATAATTTCGAATATCGTCCGTTTAAATGTATAATATTAAATAGAGATCGACAATGTCGGTCGATTCGCGAGGCGCGAATTCAACTCGTAACTCCTTTGGGGTTTATGGATTTCGTCGGTGGATAGAACGGGAGGTTAAAGAGAAGGTAGCGTCGCGTATAATGTCGGTTGCGGTGTCGGTGGTAGCTGCGGCTGTGGCGGTGGTAGCGGAGAGTAGTGGACGACGAAGGGTCGCGTCGGCCGTGAAGGGGGAGGAAGCCAGTCGTAACAAACAAGGCGTACCGTAGAGACAAGAGCATTGTCCCTTGGCTATATGCGACTAACCCGTAGTATAATGTACTCTGTTTCTCTCTCTCTCTCTCTCTCTGTCTCTTAAACACACACATACACTCAGTCCTTATCCCTTCTCTTTCTCTCTACTATCTCCCTCGCTCTCGCTCACCCCTCTCTTTTGCCCCTGATATCTTCCACGAGGACGTACGTGGATGTATTCACCACCTTGGGCTGCAACCTACTGCAGATCCAGCGCGTTACCTTCCATTATACCGTTCCTATACCGACTACCGTCGCTGCGAAACAAGCGACTAAATGAAGACACATTGCTTTCATTATGAACTAGCTAGTGCACGGCAAGCACCGGCACCGCTGTCAAGCCATCCTTGCCCGCGGCTCGTATTCACCACAAACCTCCTCCCGCTCATCTTCCTTACCGTCCTGGAAACGTCCCGCGGCCACTTCTGACGGTCGCGAAGTAATCGAACGTCGAATATAACGTACAAAACAACGAGAGCGCCGATCCTGAGGCAATGAGACGAGACGTACCGGAGAATGTTGCGAGTAAGCCAGGACACCTGGGACGCTGGGAGCGATTTATTAATGTGCGAAAAGATCCTTCCGAGAATGGAAAAGACGAAAAAGAAGGACGGTTACGGTGGAAGGGCATTTGTCTTATTCAAATCGCGCCAAGCCGTTATACGGGAAACTGTAGAGAATCTGGTACAGAGAAATATGTAGAAGATCTTGGGACAGCGCGACTATAATGGTACCGAGTATCCTTCCCTTTGCCTCGAGCTTCAACTGTTCCACCCTTATTTCCTCTTTGCCCTCTCGCTCATCCTCTTTCCCTTCGCTTTACTCCATTTTACCTCTCTCTCTCTCTCTCTTTCTCTCTCTCTCTCTCTCTCTCACAAACACACACACACACACCGGCGGTAAGCACCGGCCGACCTGTTTACACGCTCCCGGCGGCGGTTGGGATGACTCTCTTCCAGTTTTCACTATTTTTCACGTAATTAGAAGCCGGATAATTTATTTAACAACAGCCGACGCACGTTCATGGAACTTTCATCATTTGGAGTCTCTCATGAGAGAGAGAGAGGGAGAGAGAAAGAGAGAGAGAGAGAGAAAGAGAAAGAGTTAACGCTACGCAAGTGCAAAGTGCGAGAGCTTGCTTTGCCCCCTTTGGCTTTATGAAAAATATGTGTTTCACCATCTCAATGTTCGTCTAGGTATTTGCGAAACCGAGTACGTGCAAATATGCAAAACGGATTGCATCATTTCTTCTTACCGGATGACGATTTCACAACTTCTTTCACTCCAACCGATTTTGACCGACTCTCGACTCCCCTCCCCCTTTTTTAAAAATTTATTTATTTATATTTTTAATTTTACTTTCTTCAAACGAGAGTACTTCAAACAAAAGTTCGAAGAACTTTCTACGGTGATTACGCTCAACTACGGTAAGATATAACGTAGGGTTTTATAAGTGGAATGAAAAGGGTTGCGAGAAATGACAGATAGGACAACTCGTATTCACGCGATCCTTCTGTTGTGGAAAGGTGTCAGCGAAGTCTGTGCTTTTCAAGTGAATCGTGCGAGTTTAATCGTTTCCTGTCGGTTTTCAAGGTATAGATATCTCTACATGTATAATGTACGTGTGTATTCATAAACTTGCGATTACGAGACTCGACATTAACCGCACGAATGGACGCGTATGGATACGTATGCATTCCCTCTCTCTCTCTCTCTCTCTCTCCCTCTTTCTCTCTCTCCTTATCTCTTTTTTGTTCTCTTTTTCGATTTTTAAACAAAACAATTAAGAAACGAAGAAAGACGAATAGTCTCGCGAGAGACGTGACCGTGCTTTTAGTACTCGGAACCCGTCCACTTTTTATTGTTTTTCCGCGTGGGAACCGATTTTCAAGCGGACCAGCCGAGTTTCATAAATATGCATGAACTAAGCAACGCAGGCGAAGGATCCATGACCTGTGCATTAGTAGGAAGTGTGCTCTAGAGTCGAACGACGAACGTCGGTAATGTTATTTACCTTCTGGATTACATAGGAGAACGGTAACGATGCCGACAAATATTATTTCTCTTTCAGGATCACATTCTGGATATATTTATGGGGATCTCGGTTTGTTCGGGCGAGGAAAAGAAAACGTTTTTTTCGGAATCGTACGAAAAATAATATTTTTTTTTTTTTTCGAAGAATTTACGCTCCCCCGTTATTCTCTCTTTCGATCTTTGGATAGGGAATAGGAGATATGATATTTTAGGTGGATTAGTGAAAACTCGGTACGCCGACAGGAAATTGAATAAAAATCCGAGCTAACGGAAAAGTTCAGGCGTGCAAGCTGTGCCAGTCTGCTGACGGACGAATACGGCGAAGCTAATAGGCGTTACGAGGACGACTTTCAAAGGGCGGTGCTCTTCGAGGGTGATGTTGCAAAACGCAACCGAGAGAACGTGATGAGAATGCCAAGCGACGTTGGAAGAGTTAGCGTATTCGTAGAAATAAGAGAAATAGCAAAAAAAAAAAAAAAAAAGAAAGGATAAAAAGAAAAAAAAAAGAAGAGAAATTTTCGAAGCGACGAAGGAAATAATTCTGGGTTAAGGGAGAGAGAGCACCGACGAGTTTAACGATCGTCACGAAAATATCGAATGGAATCTTTTTATATCTCGACATGTTTGTCGAGCGAATGAAAAAATAGATAGATAAGTAAATAAATAAAATTTAAAAAATAAAAATAGAAAGAAAAGAAAGCAAAAATATCGAGGCGTTGAAACATTTTAAAGGGATTCGACGACGCTCGACAAAGAATTACATGAGTGATAGTAGCGGATCACGCGCGTTTACCCACCAAACCGATATCGCGTTTCGCACATTTTGCTTAACGTAGCGTTAGAAAGTGCAATTTGTTGGTGGGATTCCAGAACGTATGTTGGTACCTATAAACTACGTGGGTAGGGGCGCTGTAACGTATGCACGTACGTCAGTAATATTAGATTGAAGCGGAAATGGCGTTCGCCAACGAGAGGGAATAAATTTGACAAGAATGAAATTTGTTGTGTTATCACATCTTAGATGTTTTGAACATAGCCGTGCAAATACGATCGCGTTCTAACTAAAGACATTATTTCCATCTAACTTAATGACTATTATTAGCTATTCCGATCGTACGCGTTCGACTTTTGTCGATGGATAAATATTACATCACTTTAATATGACAGGTGCAATCATTCGATGACAGATGATTGACGTATTTTATTTTAAGGAAGAACAATAAACGAGATGAATAGTCGTGGATCGATAAAACGTGTTACGAACGTCCTCATTATCGACGGCAATAAAAGTAGAAAGAGAGCTTGTAATTATCTACGAACCGGCGGAGCATTTACGAGTTCTCTTTCAGTCATAATTACGATCATATTTGTTCTACAGAAAAATTCTAAGTCTCTCCCTCTTTCTCTCTCTTTACCTCTATATATATATCTCTCTCTCTCTCTCTCTGTCTCTCTCTCGTAATGAAAAAAAAAAGAAAAATAATGGAATACTATTTATAACTTCGTTAAGGGTTATTTTTCGATCCATGCCGACTAAGAACTTGTTACTTAACTTAATGAGTTCTATATATCCCCAAAGTCTAGAACTCTTATATAACTCTAACATTTTGTATGTATAGATAGATGTATGTACGTAGAGAACGCGTTCCGCGAACAATGAATAAGCCTGTAAGTTAAGACTTAAGCCAATCGGCCAATTACAGGCAACTCCGCGCTCGAGCTTTACATCTCCGTGGTAGTAACCAAACAACGCTCGGCTCTCGCTCGATAGGCTTAAGACTTAAGTCTTACATTTTGCATTGTCTAATGGACTTAACTTCGGTCAAACTACGTGCCTGACCTGCTCCGATATAGGTACCTCCTCCCCGTGTTTGTCCGACTATAAACTCGGTACGACTACTGCACCGCATTTCGAAGCAACTCCTCCGAGTCGGTGAAGGCTCCGCGACTGCGAACGAATCTATAATCGTGCGCGTATACATATAAACATACAAGTCACACACACATACACACACACACACACACACATGCATATACATACGTACATATATACTTACACGTACACACATACATATACATATTATATACAAGCCTGACTCTCTAGCTATGTCTCGGGATATAAGTGTTCCAATCTACCGAGTAAACGGACGTTTTAGTCGCCGTAAAGATCGCGGGGTAACGCGATAAGTCGAAAGGAAAGTTCACAAACCCGTTAGTTTTGCGTGCGATAACGTGAAAATCTTACTTCAAGGAAAATAATCGAGGGAATAACACGAGCGGACTGCCTTTTTTGCTATTACTTTCTTTCTTTATTTCATTTTTTTTTCTTGTTTTTTTTTTTTTTTTTTTTTTTTTTTTTTTTTATTGCGAAGTTTCGATATCGCGGTTAAAATGTCCCCTGTGGATTCTTTTTCTAATTGTCGCCGTTTTGCTCTTTTTTGTTTCCTTTCATTCTTTTCTTTCCTTTTCTTGTTTTTTTTTCTCTTTTTATTCTTTTTCATTTCAAACGTTTGTTTTACGTCTATTTATCTCGTATCATGGCAACTCTACGATGTAATACAAACTTGGGTAGTATTCATTCACAGCGACTACCTCTATACACGTATAGAAAATCCTCTTCTCGGTAAGCCCTATCTATGTAGGCTCTTGTTCGCGAATTACAATTGATACGGACGTTGAGCACTTGCAGCGCTTCATTCGCAAGAGTAATGATTTCTGAGATACCAAATGGGAAGGATAAAATCGTCATAGAATTCGAGCCGTACTTGTGGCTATAGAATGAAATCAATCCCAGTTGAAACGTCGTGTTAAGTAAAACAGCTCGCGGAATCAGTTTGCGAGTTAGCTTTAATACCTTGTCACGCATCTTTCATGTAACGTTCGACGTTGAAAGCAAGAAAATGATATTCGGTCGACATTGAAAAGTAACGCCTGGCGCAACATTGAAATGCGTTCCACGCGATTTACCCTAGAACATGTCTTTTATACTGACGTGTTAACTATCGTTTCCTATGGCGAAACCAATGAAGAAGGGAGGGACAGCGCACATTCGTACATATTGTACGATTAAATCAAGCGTATATTTTTAAAGACGAAAAGCTAAACGGTACAAATTTATTATTACGAAACAGTCGTCTTTCAGGTAAGCCGATTTTGCATTATAATCGGTTTTGAAAGGAATCAAAAATTATTATCCGTGCTCATGCCCGGCATACGAATTAAAATCAACGAAAGACATAACAAGGATTTGGACTGTCTGTTTTTTTCTTCGAGTTTTTTCGTTCGGCTAATCCAAAGGAAAAATGGTATAAAAGATTCGTGAAAATTAGTAAGAGAGTAGAGAGAAAATTGTGTGTGTGTGTGTGTGTGTGTGTGTATGCATACATAGATACTTTCTATCTATAAAATCGAGGGCGAGAAAAACAAAACTTTACCTTATATCCCCGCCCACCTCTCCTCCACTGTAGATGTTATTCTTTTTACTTGATAAGTTAGAGGGTGATAAAAATAAAAATATCTGGGTGGAAAACCGAGATACAATTTTATCATTAGCCAAGCACATAATTGCGAGCGACACTCGAGGAAACCGTCGCACTTAAATCGCATTATTCGTGACACGCCATTATCTTGCTACCGTTTCTCGCACCTAGCTAACCTTCCCCTCTTTCTACAGAGAATTTACCCTTCTCTTTGCTACTACTCGCAATGTTTCTTCACGGCCTTCTCTCACGGTCCTCCCTCACTACGTTCCTTCGGTCGTTCGTTACGTAGCATGCGACTCCATTATCTCTCGACTCCGGCTTAGCGGAGTAATTCCGGAACGGATGACATACCTAAGCCAAGTGGCTCACGTGACGAAATTCATCAAGGACATCGGTAGCCGCATTATTCCGTAGATACATATATCAGCGGTTACGGTTTATTACCGGTATTCGCGGGGATCGTTCGTTACGCCACGTTGTTTTCTTTTCTTTCTTTTTTTTTTTTTCTGTTTCTTACGTCCCTTTCGTCGATCCACGTACGAGGAAAAAATCAGCTTGTACACTTTCAAATGTCGTTTTTAGATTCGCACGTAGCCATAGAAATGTTACCCGTGTGTATATTGTGTATAAATACTTGGACCTATACGCGGGCAACCCAGAGTCAGCTCCTAGAGAGAAACGAAGAAAGAGGAGAAAGCTTCCTTTCTCAGGGTATGGTCTTATCGTCGAGCTTAACGAGCGCAAGTCACGTTGCGTATTCAGGCTAGTAGCCTTTTTATACTTTCCCCCTACCCCGTTCGAGGCAGTAACTTAACCTCGAGGGAGGTAAAGAGGTGGAAGGCTATGTAGAAGGAACACGAGAGATCGATCCGGTCGCACTCACCTGTAGATGGGTGTCATGTCGTTCTTGTACCAGACGACCAAAATGGCAGAGTCGTGTCCCGAAACGGTCGAGTCGTTGTGTCGTGGTGGACGAATATCGCAGGGTAGCTCGGCCGTACCTCGAAGAACCGCCCTCACGGGGATAGCTGGACCTGTAACGTGAAATCGTCGATAGAATTAACGTCGTCTCTCGGTCGTCGTTCAACGTAATGGAATTTTCCTGACAAAGAGAGAGGGAAAAATGGCAAAAAAGAAAAAGCGAAAAATGCTGCACGGTTACGTACTCGAGGTTTGAACGAAGAAAAGAAAGTTTTTCGTTTCTTATTCTGGGGAGGGGGGGAGGAGGTAGCGGGTTATTCTTTTTAGTTTTTTTTTATCCTCTTCTTTCCTTTTTCTTTCATTCTTTATTTCTTTCTTTTTCTTTTCTTCCTTCTTTTTTTTTTTTTTTTTTTTTATAAGGGAAAATATGGCCATCACGAGTAGAGAATTATCGCATCGTGGTCGTTTCGTTCGCTCGGTGATCTCTTGAGATAGAATCTAGGGAACGTTGAGACGCAACTCAGTACGGAGAAGAACCCTGTTGCGATTTCGCGCCCCAGAAAACGTGAATCTTTCCACCCCTTGACTTCCCGTAGCTCCGAGTCGGATATTAAAGAGTCCAAAGGGTTAGAGAGAGAGAGAGAGAGAGAGACCTCTGAATATCTGTGAATTTGTCAACTCGTTCGACCCCGCCGGCTAATTCCAGCAGACCGCGGGATTTTACCTTTTCGAATATTCGCTGACTCCAAGGAAGAAAATTATTCTTCGTGGAAATAACCTTGATATATTTTAATAGAACAAGGAACGCGCGCGCGAGGGACTATGGAAAGTGCACGCGCGTAAAAACGTGTGCTGACACCAAATTTCCTAGAAACTGTTCCACGGCAGTTTCGCTTGGTGCGAGTCGACGAAGCTGTTACGTCTCCCTTATTACTTTTAGTTCCTATCCGCCTCTCACTCTCTCTCTCTCTCTCTCTCTCTCTCTCTCTCTCTCTCTCTCTCTCTCTCTTACCCTGTATTTTCACGGTATCGCTTTCGTATCATTTTGAGAGAAACGTCCGGCATGGTGAGAAATGTTTTTTGTACAAAAGTATATCCTGATTTTAACAGATGACGCCGAGTGAATAGACAAAACGGGAATGAATCCTCGTTTAAGAAGAATCATTAAAAGAAATATTTTCAGGACATTGATAGATAGTATTTACTATTGTTGATATTCGTTCGGTTGACCGTTCTCTTGGTTAATTCTCTTGGGTGACTCTGTGGGGTCGAGGGCTACTGTAGGGAACGGAAGGAGTCAAGAGAAAGCGAGAAGAGAAGACGAAAGGAGAGAACCGGGGGGAGGGACGCGAAGTTAACGTTAATGGAGTTACTCGCTGCTGGGATCACGAATGCTTTTACCTTGCCTTACCTTACCTACCCTTGTATCTACCTACGGCCGAGGCAGTCTCGCGTGTACGACGGTATAAGCGTATAAAACAACGGTTTTCACGGCGTCTGCTAAATTTCCCCTGGGCTGCCTCCGGTGCATTATGAGTCCTGAAGGGTGGCAAGCATGCGTCGTCGCGTAGTTGCTTCGCGTGATCTTTCCACCATTGTTACTCCGAGAGAGGGAGAGAGGAGGGAAACGGTAAACGTTGAAAAGCGTTTTTAGAAACGAGAAATCCTCGGTCGGGAGATCTTCCATAGTATATCTCTTAAAAGTGTCACCTACCATTGTTCTAAGAGCCAACGTTCCCAATGATGAATATTATGAGCATTCTTTTTTTATTTTTATTGTTTTTACTTTAGGATACTATCGTCGCTTGAGATGACCTCGATGAAAGGGTAAATGTCGAATATATACTTATCTCGTTTATGTTATTTATGTTGTGTAGGATGAGCGTACGAAAGTAGACTTAACACGTGGAAGGAAGGAATCTGAAGGGATACGAAACTGGTGCTCCCGTTCAGATTTTATTCGCGATAGAATGAATTCGCGTCTCGCTCCTTACTATCGTTCGGTCTTCCGTTTCCGCACCACGCAAAACAGGAAAAAGTAATACCGTTTCGAGCCTGCGAGGAAGGAACGCAACTCTTTATGAAACGTCGCTGAATCGACGACCTGCCGAGAATACATTGTCACGCTGATACAGCGCGAACGCGTGTGTGGCCGAGAACGTACGTTGCTCCCCGGTAGCATGTATTAGTAACGAGCATTCGAAAGGAAGGCTGTCAGCGAAATTCCCGACAGACGAGCCGAAAACCGAAGCTTTCGTGCATCGGAGAAAGCATAATGGAAATCGAGCGTTGAAGAGCACCTATAACCTTATATTATATGCATCTATCTCGTTTCCCATGTATTCTCTATCGATTTCTCACACGATCACTCGAATGTTGTACGAATGTACGATAGATGCATAGATAATATCGGGTTAAAAAATACAAGCGCGTTAACTCCTGGTCATTCTCGTTCAGCGATCGATTCTAAAGTACATATCTGCGATAGGGGAATACCGGAAATCGGTGTTACGAGTGACTCTCCTCCCCTCTCCCTCCACCAATCTCAAACCTCGAACCTCATCCAGGTCGACCCCATCCCCACACGTGCAGAAATAACCCGAGCGTGCTAGCTCGGTAAGCCGATAATCCGCGGGTCAGACAGTGTCGAGAAGCCGCACAACTTTGCTCGTTCCCGCCCTGCCACCGCTCCGCTTTCGAACGTACCGATCCTCAACCCAGAAATGAATACACTTTCCTATCCTCTCAAAACTATTCTCTACTTTTTAATATACGAGGAACCATACTTTATCTACCGAGTACGGTAACGCTTCTGTCTCACTTCTTCGCTTCGCACGACTTCCTAAGAACGGATTACCATATAAAGCGTGTACAAACAGAAAAGAGACGGGTAAGATGTATGCGAGAGGTTTTCTCGATACGATTTTCAAAGATGACGCGCGCGTGACGTGCGCACGCCGTTTATCTCCCACTATAAATTCGACTTTCGAAGCGGAAGGTTCGATTGCTTCGAAGTTACGTTTTCTCAACGTAACCGAATCTAAGAAGAGGCTAAAGGGAATAACGTTGAAGAACGTTTTTACGTAAAACGTTCGCCTCTTTTCGCGATAAGGGAAGCCGAGAGAGAACCTTAGAGCATCGAAAACGGAGGACGCAGGATCGTGTCCAATCGAGATACAAGCTTAAACGATCTACGACGGACCGAAGGAAGCACTTCGATATATGTACGTACCGTACGTATAAAGCGAAGATACCTTAGTTCGTGTAAATGTAAGTCGATGACGCTGGCGTTTGAGAATAGCCGTTGTTCGCCACCTAAAGCGACCAAGCGTGCCACCATATACCATAGCCGTTGCCTTTTGTACCTTGATTTTCCTTTTCCTCGCTAACCAACTTCAAAGAGATGAGCGCTTGGCCCCTCTTAATGAAGTTCCTGTTTGCCATCACGACTTCCCGCAGGAAAATGTGGGCTGGAGTGAAGAGGAAAAAAATGACCGTTTACAGAACAAAATCGCCACGTAGAAGTAAAATCCTTGTCTCTCTCTCTCTCTCTCTCTCTCTCTCTCTCTCTCTTTTACTTGTTTGCTATCATTTCCATACCCCTTTCCATGTTTTCTTTCAATTCGAAGTAACGAGCGTTAGCTTTCACCTATTAACTGTACGTTGCTAGAGCATACGAAGAACACTCTTCATTCGGTACATACTTCTTTCAGCGGCAGACTTCAAAGAGCGATTACTTTTCAGATACGAGTTTTGCTCGGGGATATAGGTCTTCGATAAAGAAAGAAAGAGGCATAGAGAGAGAGAGAGAGAGAGAGAGAGAGAGAGAGAGAGAGAGAGAGAGAGAGAGAGAGAGAGAGAGAGAGGGAGGGAGGGAAGGAAGAATTTCTATCAACATATTTATTATTTGCACACAAACGCGCATCTTTTCAGTTTACTGTCCGTTTTCAAATAAAAATACGAAGAAATGAAACAGTAGTTGGACAAATATATGTCGTAGTTGAAATCCAACTCGGTCGTTGGAAATTTTAGGAAACATCCAAGAAGATAAAAGGAATAGAATGGTGAGATATATAGAGAAAAGGAAGCATCGAAGATGTCGCTTTTTCAACGTTTATTCTTTCTTCTTTATCGTCATCACCGACACTCGAAGCTTATCCTCGGGGTTAGTCTCCTTATATACTAGTAGAGCAATCTTTCATTTTCCCCAAATATGTTTTTACTCCCGACGGATTGATCCTCAACAGCGAGAAAATAAAACATTAGGCTGCCTGGATGGAAGAGTCTTGAGGATGTCGTCGTCAAGAGGATGATACTAATGGTGTAATTCTGCCATCAGCGTCCGGTGTAAGGTACCAAGAAAACGAGAGATGAGAATGTATGACGAAGATGGCTATTATAGAACATCGTTAACGTCTTCCATAAATCGTTTCGCTACCGCAAGCCTCTTTCCGTAGATTTTCGCGCGAAATATAGCCCGAAGTAATACGTTGTACCAGCCGGTTAGATAATTCTTTTTTTTTTTTTTTTGTAAAGATAATGAGATAGGGAAAAATTAAATGTAAGATCTCGTCACGTAATAATTTATGTTTCCCTCGTGACAATTCGCGTTAAACCATTTAAAAGCGGATTCTCACGGCGCAAGTCCCTAAATGTGATGATGTAAGATCGCGCCGGTTAGATGTCACATTTTTATTTCGCGTAAAGTGAATCCGGTGGAAAGTGCATTCGTACCGGTGGATAAAATTTACAGTAGGATAGATAAAAGTGGAAAAAGTCCAACGGAAATTCGTTTTCCTTCGTTTCCTTTCATACCTAGATATTCGTCCGTTGAACGTTATGACATTTCACCTACAGAGCTGCCAATGACCCGTATCGTAGTTTTATAAAGTCTCTACAGAACGATCCACTCTTCCGTTTCCGTTTTAATCAATCGACACTCACGTACGAACATTGAAAATGGATATCGTTCCGTTATAACATAGGAAGTATGTAATGTAACAACGGGAGGTCCCCGGGCTCGAAAGGTAACTTGAAAATTCTCTCGTTTAATTCAAATCGAGACACGACGACGTCGCGTCTATCTTCGGTCATAGTACGCTCGAACGAATCGAAGGATTCCCGTAGGAAGTCGGAATCCTTCGAATACGTGTTCTCTTTCACTTCTCTCTCTTTCTCTTTTCTTCTGCTCCTTCTTATTCTACTTCTTTCTCTTCTTTTTCTTCTTCTTTTTCTTCTTCTAACTCCTCCCTGATCCCTTGACAAATATTCTGCCATACGATCCTTATATTGCAATTTCACGATTTTTCAGATCGAACCAACCAACCCAACCAGTCCGGTAAGACTCCACTCGAATGAGTTTTTCGATTCACGACTGAAGAAAATTCTGTGGATTTTTTGAAAAGACCTTTTTTATGACACATGACATTGATCAAACATTCAACGTTCTAGTATATTCGAGATTTCGTGATTCATACCAAATATCATGAGATAGAACAGAATGCATTTATTCCAGAAATATAGTTATAACTGTCGAATTTATACGCAAGTATGTAATATTTTCTATTTATTGTTAGATCCAGAAAAAGGTGTCGCGTAGTAGCCTGAAAATGCATCACTTACGTACTCGAAATAGAATATCTTTTCCCTAACCATTCGACAATAGCGTCATTCGGTATCGATGGTATTAGAGAACGGAGGTATAGAGGCTTGCCAATTGTGAAGACAATTTGTGACAGATGTGTAGAATTCCCACGCATATTCGATCAGGATATATACCAAAACCTTTTTACGCCGTTGTTCAGTTTTTATCAAGTTCGCCAGCATTGCCGGACTTTGTTCTATTTCAACGAGGAAAGAAAATATGTAACAAAATTGATCCGTCGTTGGTTTCGCGAGGGAGACCCGCTTTCGTTTTCTTGTTTTTCTCTTTCCTTTTACCTTCTCTATTTTTTCCCCCCTTACTTTCTTGCCTTCTTACTTACTTTTAACGCACAGACGTGACTTTCTCACAAAGTTAATCAGAGGACACGTCGCACCTTTACGAAATTTTAATAAACCAAAAAGAGAGAGAATAGCGTAGGGAGTAGGTACAGAGTTAAGAAACTTTAAGATCAGCGTCTACAGGTTATCTTCGTAAAATGGAAAAAATGTGGTAGTCATTTAACGAACGCACACAGGCCCTCGGATATTTAATATAGTGGTAGTACGTGGTAGTAATATAATGCACTTAATCGCTCAGGCTAAAATTGAAAGTTTAAAAGAGGCAGTATCTAACTAAGAACGAGAAGATCCGGTATTACTTCGAGTTCTATTTATGCACTTGCATTTAAACATACAATAGGACGACAGTGCTCGAGTGGAAACGCGTAACAAAGCTCGGCAAGATGGTTTATATAAATGCTCTGTCACTGGAATGTTCCTGATCGAGCTTGCAAGACCGGAAGTCAAACGCTACCGCTACTAACCTTAGTGTTATTATTACATTTCGTACTTTCCTACTCGCCTAAGGAATTTTATCTCGACGGAAGAAAAGCAAGACGGGAACCGCTTGGCTATCAGATTCTTAGGTAACTATACCTACTCGTATGCGAGCGGTGTAGTCTGATACACTTTGAAACACGCGATATTCTTGTCAGGCACTTACGTTTTCGGGGACGATCGAGCGGTTATGCAGAGGAGCGACGTTCAACCACGAAGAAGTTTGAAGCACGTCGGACTTTTCGAAGTAAGGTACTTGGCCGATAATTCTCTCAAGGGACGGTGTTCGCACTCGCCGTATCAGCTCTCTCTCTCTCTCTTTCTCTCTCTATCTATCTCTCTCCCCCTCTCTCTATATATATATCTATCTCTCCTCCCTCTCTCTCTCTCTCTCTCTCTCTCTCTGTCTGTCTTGTCACTCTTTTTCCAGCCATGCTGTCGGCCATTTCTAAGAATTAATTATCCTCGTCGATAATTTTCAGACGAAGGATGAAACGAATGGGGGAATGCAAAAAATAAAATTAAAGTAAAAGAATGAAAAAAAAAAGAAAAATAGAAAGAAAGAAAGGAATGAAAAAAAGAAGGATAAAGAATGTTATAGAACAAGAGGCGTATATTTTCGAACTAAAATCCTACTCTTGACGAGATTTCCCAGCCACGGATTTCAATGCCGCGCAATTTCACAATTTCCACGCATTCCGAATATTCCACGTTCCTCGTGTAATTATCTCGTCGTAATTACTCACCGAGCTGCTTCATACGTATTCGCGCAAGCGCAAAGGGCGCAGAGATGCGAGCTAACGTCCACGCATTTGCGTAACAGTCTATCCAGCAACTGCGCATGGCTTTCCGTGTGTTGGCGCGTTCGAGCTTTCCCAGGACAAAACGATGGGGATGCAAATTTATGGGAGACACGGTTCGCTCGTCCGCGACACAGACGGCGAGATCGATCTTGTGCCCACGCAAAAAGATTTCCCTTGTCCTTTCCTCCCAACCGAATATAAACGTGTCTCCCTTCAACTTGTACTCTCATTTCTCTACGCTATGAAAGAATTTGTTATAGCGTGTTATTTTACATATACACGTTAAGAATAATCTTTCTCTTTTCTTTTCTTCTTTCTCTCTCTCTCTCTCTCTCTCTCTCTCTCTCTCTCTCTCTCTCTCTTACTCTATTTTTTTTGTAATTTGAGTTTTGTAAACTCGGTTACGAATTAAAGGGCAAATTGAAGCCCGTAACATCGAGGGAGCGAGAGATCGATTACTAGTTCCTTCCTTTCAATTCCCTTTATACTGGCTTCTATCATTCCGACGCAATTGCGTCAAAAAAAAGGAGAGAAAAAAAGAAAATTAAATCACGAACGGCGTGGCAATAGGAATGGCAACTTCGAGAATGGAGAAGAATGAAAAAAAGAGAGAGAGAGAGAGAGAAAAAAAAACTAAAAAAGAGCTGGACGTAAAGAAGCGCTCGTTAAAAGTTTAGTCTCTCTCGTAAAGCTGTCATCTGGTCGTGTTACTCCGAGCTAATGTCGGTCGTAGGAGAGATGATTTCTCTCTCTCTCTCTCTCTCTCTCTATCTATCTATCTCTCTTAATGTTTTCCTTCTTTTTGCTTTCTTTTTTTTTTCTTTTCTCTCATCCATTAATGAGAGGAAAAAGAGTGACAGCTCGCTTCGATGTTAATCTCCTCGATGGTTAATAAAACAAATAAGACGCAAATGGTAGCTCAAATTGAGCGCCAATGAAAATTTTTCAAATCGTATCCACTGGTTGAACGCATTTCGGGCCGTTTAAATTATAGTCCCCGTATCTCTCAACGCACAAATGTTTCAGGAATTAGTTATAACAATCTAAAAGCATTCGCTTATGTCAACGGTTGGCAGAAAGAACGTAGAGAAGTAGAAAAAAATATACTGGCTGTCCGGCGATATTAAAAGCGTGCCACGCTCGGCATGTTTTTCTCCCCTCTCCCTCCCTACCCCTCTCCCCCCCTCTCTCTCCCCCGCTACTGTTACGGAACTTTACGTGTATTCACGTGTCGCGTGAGCCACGAATGAAATTAATTGCTTCGTGCATAGAGTAGGTTTGCGATTCTTCTCACCCGTGTTATCTCGTTTACGCTAATTAGCGTCAATTATCAGGCAGCAGTCGTTTCATTTTTAAAACAACGCGATTGATGAGAATAAGAAAATATATTACGGAAATCGAATGTAAGAATGAAGATCATTATTTTAGGGTCGAACATGCTCGTAGTGGAAATGCTTGTCGAAGGGCCTCCAAGAAAAATATTTTATCGGATAAGGTAGGAAATTCGAATGGTCGGTAGCGCGTTGTTAACCCATTTCCGAACGTTGCCAACGGCGGCTCCTGCCACGCCCAGAAGCGAATTTTCTCAGGCATTTTTCGTCGCACATATCCGACAACGTCTTCGTATTCGTCGTCGTTGTCGCCGTCGTTGTCGTTGTCGTTGTCGTTGTCGTTGTCGTTGGGAGATGCCTAACGTACCAAAGGAATCTAACCTAGAGTTCGTACGTTCGTATATGTTATCAACACAAAGAAAACACGTTGGTATTTGGGAAAAGCGATCCGGTCACGGATACACGTAGATTCGTATAGTGTAGGTAAGGAGAAAAGGATGAAGGTGCTTGGGCGAACGACTGTCAGGGTAAAAGACAGGAGAAGATCGGGGAGGAAAAGGGGCGGGGGCGGGGATGGAAATGGGAAATATGGAATCTGGTGTGCGGCTATACCGGCTCTCGAGTACCAGGCAGATTATGATTGCGTCCACTGCTCCGTGCCAGTGGTTCTCCTCCACTCGAGATTATCTCTCGATATAGAAAATCAAAATATAGAATGGATATATTTATCTTCCTGTTATCTTTATCCATATTTTATCAATATCGATCAACCGATCGATTCAAATGAACGATATATGAAAAAATGAAAGTAGTTCTATTGCATCGTCAAAGTTCCGAGATACTCGACGGTATTTTTAGTTTACGCTGAGGGCAACAGCCACGGGACGTTCGTATCATATCGTATTCGCTCTATGGAATATTCTGGGTAATGCTCTCACGTTTATATCCGCGACACGAGTTCTCTCTTCGTCTACTGTTCCCCGATGTATAGGGAAGAGAGCGCGTTTCGTCGGAGAACACCCTGCAGCTCGTTGCCACCATCCTTTCGCCGCAATCCGATTCCGCTCGCTCTTCTGCCCGAGATTACGCTGCTCTATATACCCCTTGAAAGGATACTAACTCGAAAAGACACACGTACGGAAACGTGCGCGTGCGCATATTCTCCATCTCTCTCTCTCTTTATATATATATATATATATATATATATATATACACATCTGTCTATCTCTTTCTTGTTCTACTCGGCTATCGAAATCTTCCTTCTTTTATATAGGACGAAACGATTCTATAACGCGTAACACTCCAGGGATATCGAGATGACACTTTAGACGTTTCTCCGGTAGGAATTGTCTTTCTCTGCTAACCGGTATATTCTGCCATTACTGTCCTTCAAACGAGAAGAAAAATCATAGTCGGAATCACGATCAAACTTATCGTGAAATATTTCGTATGCGTTCCGAGTTAAAATTTGAGTTTTCGTCGTTTCTACTAGCCTTTTCGATTTACGATATGGTATGTGTGTGTATATGTGTGTATATATATATTTACGATATGGTATGTGTGTGTATATGTGTATATATATATATATATATATATATATATATATATATATATATATATATATATATAACGAATTCACTCCTCGTCGCGATACAGATCGATCCCGCTCAATTTTTAGCCTCGACTCTTCTTCCCCACCGGCATATCGCTTCCTCGACTCGTTTCTCTCGTCTTTCGTCGCTCGTCTCTTTGCTTCAACTAGATCTTATTTTTCCGTCATTCCTACGGCAATCCAATTCTGCTGGTTCTCTCTCTCTTTCTCTTTCTTTGAAAGTATTACGTCCGTCTCCGTCTACTCTGAGAGCCTTGCCGTTCGTTCGTTCGTTCGTTCGTTCGTTCCTTCTTTATTACGTCGATTAATCAAGAATTGGCATTTAGGTCGTTCTTATAAAGCTTTCGTCGAAATTCTCTCGACGTCTGACTTTTCAGATTAATTTTTCAAATGGATTAAATTCCTTTACTCCTTTCGAAACGTTCGCGTTTTAATGACGTTCTCGCGATAATCGATTATTCCCAATTAATCGGACGATCGTCGCAAAGAGATTCATCGTTATCCTTCGACTTCGCTTTCTCCTTCTTTAGAGATAAAACACTAGTTCTCGTCCTCCTTTTTGCCCTTGTATTATTTTGTTTTTATTTTTTTTCTTTTTCTTTTTTTTTGCTACTTCGACTATTCCCATTCTTGTTTCACCGATATATACGATCCTCCTCCGTATCGGCATAAAAGAAATTTCAAAAGAAATAAAGAAAGAAAGAAAGAAAAAGTATTTGGTCGTATTTGTACATAAACGAGATCGTTGATAAATGGGTGAAGGAAGATTTTTAAATAGCGAATAAAAACTTAAGAACGAACTCGCGAGGGCAACTTAGTCGTCGTTCTCTCTTCGTCCTCGTCGTCGTCGTCGTCATCGTAGTCGTCGTTACGATTCCGGTTGATCGATCGTGAAAAGGGAAAAGAGAAGATAAAAGATGGAAAAGGATCGTATCTATCGTGGACGCGGCTGAATATGAAGAAAAGAGGTGGCTTTTCCTGTTTTCCCGACGATGTACATTGGAGTTTACAGGTTGGTCTCTTTGCACGGCCTCGCGGGACAAAACCCCGTGATGTACGCGTGGCCGTTGTACCGTACACCGAGTGCAAAGAGCAACCATTAGCAACGAGAGCAGCGAGGATCGACTAACGAGAAACGGAGCACGGTCTCATTTTTACGAACGTTTGTGGATCGGCGATGAGCCCGGTCGATTCCTAGCCATCCCACGGCATCCATGTTCCTCTCCATATCGTTGATTCCTCCCGAGGCTTGTTCTCGTTTAACCTCGATAAAGAGAGAACGGAAACCAGAGAAAGCGAATGAGGGACGAAGAAAGCCGAGTGAATCTGCCGAATACGTTGGAAAAGCTCGGCCCACGTCGGCTTTGTTTCGATTTATATCGTACCTGCCATTAATACGCCAAGAACCGTTTCAGATTTATAAAAAAGAAAAAAACTCTGCTTTTTATCCAATCGCCGGCTATTACGTTCTTTAACTCAAATTAAATTTATTTAACTTCGTGCGTGAACTTGAAAATTAAATGATAAACCTAAAATGTATTCCATTTCAATTGAAATTAAATCGAACGAATCGTACGAAGTAAGTTTGTGATTGTTAATTTGGACTATTTATTTTTCAAACGAATGAAATACTATCGTTAGCGTGAGCTTCTAACGTGCGTAGGCACGCACGCTTTAATAAGAAGCGACGCTGGAAAATCCTCCTGAAAAATTTTAAGGACTCTTTTTCGAACGACAAATCTCTCTCCTCTCTTTCTCTCTCTCTCTCTCTCTCTCTCTCTCTCTCTCTCTCTCTCTCTCTCTCTCTCTCTCGCCCGATTCATACAGGATTAATGCGGACGATGGTCTCGCGAGTGACCACGCGTTGAGTCCGCACCTCACACACTCTGCGCCCACACTCGTACGACCAACACTCTCGCTCGCATTGCGATGAGAGCGTTTCGAATCCGTGTTACGCGAGTACCACTAAAAATATTATGGTCCTACGTAATGCATTACGGTAATGCGATTGCACGGCTCGCGCGTAACAGCTTTTATACTCCAGTACGTTCGAGATAAGGCGAAGTGTTTTTAGCGACAATTTATAACGCGACCGTTCTAGTCTACCTCCTCACATTCATTCCCCTCCCCTCCCCCCCTTCCCCACACCCCCTCGTACTCGTACTCGTCCTCCACTCCCTCCTCCTCTTGTATTCACTCGAAAGTTTTTGCATGAAACTAACGAGGCAAAATCAATTGAATGTTCCGCTAATCACGAGAATTTACGTTTCCATCAACGAAAGGAAGATTAATTTCGTGGATTAGAGAACGCAATCTCTCGTCTCACATCGCGGATTCCAGATTGTTTCGCGAAAGTGACCGCTTTATACCGAAGTCACGTAATAAATTAACGTTTATCGCCGGTTCGATATCGAATGCGGTACGTTGCTCGCTTCTTTCTCCGCGTTATCGTAAAACTCGAGATGTACCTATAAGCTTTTATTCACGGTTCTTGCAAAGGGTCAGGAGAGATTTAAACGACACGTGCTTTGTGATTTAGGTTCGCCAGACCGTCACGCCCTCTTCTGTCGTGAGCTAGTTTTGATTAATCAACATTAAGATTACCCATTGTTCTCACGTCTCTACGCATCCAAGACGGTATGCGTGTACGTATGTACGCACCTGTTCCTCACCTCCTTTCATCATAGGTTCGTGTTACCAGCGAAAAATGACGAGAAGCATGCGAGATCGACCGGTTAATTTCAGGCTCGAATTAAGACGATCGTTTTAATACGAGAACCTCATCGTCTATCGTTGCAAGTTTTCCCCACGAACCACTTCCGTTAACGCTTACGAGAACGGAATACGAAGTTTTATCGCGCTGCTCCAAATTCTATGTTACCTAGTTTCATTTTTTCTTTCAATCACGATATCCGTGAACCAACGATCACGATTTTTTTTCTTGTTTCCTTTCCTTTTTTTCTTTTTTTTTTTTTTCTTATACAGTGCGATACAAAAACGTGATATCGAAAATTTACCGGTAAGCTTTTCTATCAGAAACTGCGAAGGTTGCAGTTGACGCGATAATCGAATAGACTCTACCGTTCGAGCGCGTACAGAATTCGTTTCGATCTTAGAAATTCTTTCTTCCGCACGCGATTAAAATTTTATGTTTCATTATTCCGGTCTGTGCGTGCCGTATGTTAATCTGATTATATCAACGAGAGCAAACGACACGGATTTAATATGGTGAGGAAATGCAATTATTCATATATAGTTTATAATTGAAATACGTCGATACGTTATAAAGAGTGTCGTTAGAAATTGAATTCGTACAAAAATATTACTAGTCAACGCTATATCACCAATTTTTTTTTCATCCCCGCAAAATTCCTATGACGTCGAATTGCATTTTTGAATTAGTATTTGATGCAAAGCGAAAGAATATATATATATATATATATATATATATATATATATATATACACATAGTTGTAGGATGTCAAATAGTCTATCTATTTTTTAACGGCACTCGATCTATAAATGTTTCAAGTAAATTACGATGGGTACAACGAAATTTTACCTTTTATAATATTTACCATCTACTTTGATTTACCCTGAAACAAGTGGAGAAACATGGGGTTGGGGGGTGGTGGTGGGTGGGTGGAAACTCGCACCCTTTTACATTACATTTGACAATGTTTCTCGCGTAAAGCCCTTTTGGAAAAAGCGGACTACATGCCGAAGCTTTCGTAACCCTTACTCGTCGTTGCGCTTCTATACGATTCACAATCAACGAACGAGATTAGCGAGCATCTGCAACGTTCCGCTCGAAATCCAGGATAGAACGCATATACGGAAATTGTTGTACATCGTTACACGTCGGTACGTATTCGAGTTTACACTGCGGATTCTGTCGATTGTCATCAACTACCAATCGCGAGTTTCCTAGTCGTCGATTTCCTTCGACAAAGATGACGGATTAACGATGATCGATAAGTACGATATGATGGGAGATCTAATGCCGATAAAAATCTGCCCTTCTTCTTCGTTTAATAAAGCAATCGATCTTCCTTCATTTATGACATTTTATTCACTTCATAAATTTGTTATACTTAACTTTTACGTTAACGTCAACCCAAATATTAATCCAAGATTAAATATTTATCCGATATAAACTACCGAGTTTATATTGAGTGAGAAAATTTCGCGATAATCGATGGTCTATGACATTTTCATAAACTTTGCCATTTTTCTCATGTACAAATATAATGGAAATAAAGCGATCCTTCGAAATCTGGAACATCATTATTATATATCATATCGGTAGAAACACCTGGGGAAAAGTTCAAAAGGATAACCAAGAGTTATTATTAATCGTAAAATTTCTAAGACACGAAAGTATCGTTTTTGTCGAAAAATGTCTGACGAAACGACTAAGGCGCGGCAAGATTTAATCCGTCGAGTCTCTTTATAGTCACGAACGTTGGGTTTGTTTTCAACGGGTATAATGAGTAATACCTAGTTTCATATGTGACAGGGTACGACATAAATTATCCCGTAAATCATAAAACTATAACGATTTTCTTCAAACACAAACACACATCGTTGTTGTTATGTACTCGTTTCTAAAATGAAAACTATCTAGGACAAAGATTACAAAGATTAACCCGGTCTGCTTGATTCTCGAGTACAAAAAGAGAACAAAAACAAGAATGAAAACAAAAAAGAGAAAAGAAAAAGCTTCTCTTTTTCCTGTAATTTAATTTTAACTATTTACAAAAGGAAACGAATAGTAGAGAGTAGAAAAAAAATCTTGGGAAATATATGTATATTCGTCGTTTAAAATAATTGATGAGCTGCTGATTAATAGGTGGTAGACTTTTAAAAGTTTAAAATGCATTCCGATGTGAAAGAACGTTCCCTCGGTGAGCACACATCAAAGTGGATTTAGCGAGTTTCGATGTAAATAGCCTCGATTACAGCGACATGCTTCACCACAATCCAGGTACCCGCTTTTACGCGTCGTGGAAAAGTTCGTTTTAATTTGCCTCCTCTACCGAAACGTTACCAGTGGTCAGGGAAAAGGGACGTCGGTTGCAGGGACCAGAGTGAAACTATGGGCGAAAGGGGACCGAACAAAATATCGATCCTGCGTGACGTCCGCACGTTTAAGCCGTGCGTTTGCGTCGCCGCGAGTTACGCGTTCCTTTAGGTCTTCCCATCTTAAAATCAAATTCTACTTTTACGAAAGGAAAACATTCTCGAAAGTTTCGCAATTTTTCATATTTATTCGTTCATTCATTTTAGAAAAGTTAGTGGAAGAGAGAAAGAGAGAGAGAGAGAGAGAGAGAGAGAGAGAGAGAGAGAGAGAGAGAGAGAGAGAGAAAGTTAATATTTGATTGGTATTGAGGGATATAAATCTTTTTAAAGTAACTTAACGTGTATCTAAGCTTGAAACCTAATTACCGCGAATAATCCGAAGATTTTACCGAAGAATTCCGACAGAGAATAACTTAAAATTGAGTGCATTCGAGAAAGATTAAAACGAGGGGAGGCGTTCGAACCCGCGAGGTTGATAATAAGAAAGAAAAGAAAGAGAAAAAAGAGATCAACACTTTGATGCTTTTCTTTTCTTTCTTTTTTTTTTATTTTTTTTTTCTTTTTTTCCTGATTCGAAGGTAAACAAATTCGAGGGGTCGAAGTTGAATTGTCGATAAAACGCGATCGAAAAGGACACGACCGCGTGCTTCGGTGAGGCAGATCAAATGGAACGACACGAAGGAATAAGAGACACGAAGAAAAGTGGGGAGGCGAGGGGATATAAAAGAGGCTGACGTAGAAAAGACAATATAGGATAATAGCGGTAAGGATGGAAACCCGGGCGAAAGCTTTAAGGCAAGACTATGTACGGCGAAACAGACTTTTAACGCGAGTCTACTTTGTCGAGTAGATACAGGACGGAATATACAATACTTGCTTGATAGACTACTCTATAGACCGTACGACGATGGTCTCTCGGTTCCATGTAGTTCGCGAAGTCATTCTCGTATCGTCGTTCGTCGAGCCACTTCAACCGAGAGAAAACAAGACGACGAAGCTTCGGCTTTACTGCCTGTTCGAGTCGCACCATTACCGCTTTTACCTCACGATCGGAGACAAATCTTACTTGAAAGCTTTATCCGACGAAAGAATCGTTTAACGATTTCGTTCATATTTCATCGGCTGGCACGGCCACGACCTACATACGTAAGTACTCACATAGATCATCCATAGATAGGGGAAATTTAGATTCTTTACCGTCGACTATTTGCGTTAGAGCCCGATAGTCAATATAAAAATAGAAACAACTATTACTGCCAATGTCATTGTGTTGTCTAAACGTTAATAGACTAAACTAATATTCACTTAGTTGGGAATTAGATTTTACCGAATGTTTTACAATGAATTTCATAACCCTCCTCGATCGACTTACGCACTATCGATATTATTGTTAAGTACATACGCCGATACTCGAAAATACCAATGAAAAGGAATGAACTTTTTTAATTAACCGAGTTTTCGAGATTTTCCTTTCGACTTATATATCGATAGGGACTACTCATTCAATATCCATGCTCTATTACGTCGGTATACATATATACATATATTTAAATATGTATATATGTATATATATATATATGTGTGTGTGTATGTATAATATAGAATCGTCCAATATGTATAGAAAATAGTTCAATTTATTTCCATCTACGTCGGTAGAGTTTTCGTAAGAGTTTGATTAATTTTCTGTTGTCGATGAGTATTACCTCGAGAACATGTGTGATTTTTGAACGAGTTACGTTACCGGTTAATATATTTATGAAAACTTGATCGAAACAACGATTGCGTCTCAACATATACATTATTACTCTATGCGACGTTTCACTTTGCATTAACGCGCTGCATTATCGCGAGGGATTTTCCGTTCCGTTCCGCTCCGAGAATTTCAGTTCCGTTTGGAGAATTTCAATATCCATGGTATTTTGAAACGGTACTCGCTCCCAACTCTAGCTCTCGCTAGCTAGCTCGCCCGTTCGCTCCCTCGTTCTCGCCCAATTCTACTCGGTGGTGCGCGACAGTACAGAGGCGCTTATTGCAAAACGTAAATATCGAAATAAACGAACGGTGCCCCATTAGATTTCGCTGACACCGAGCGCTATTTCAAACGTAGATTCCTCTGATCGCGTACAAATACACCACGATACGTTGCTGATCTCGAATATTGTATGTTTTATAACTATCGATTTGATCGTATGTAACCATTAGTATTCTACCAAGTATAACCAAATTCGTGATAAACTCTAGTTTAATACAATCCACTCGTTCCCTTTTCTTCTTCTTCTTCTACTACTACTACCTTTCTCTCCATCTGCTTTTTTATTCCCCTTTTCTTTTTTCTTTCCGGCGACGTTCAACCTACTGGCATCGTAACGCAGAATAATTCATGGAATCAATTATGCGAGGGGAAGTAGTACATTTAAATCACGATTAAGCGTAAGTCCGCACTTGCCGCCCGTACTTTCTTCTAATCTACAAACCAAGTGATCTCTCTCTCTCTCTCTCTCTCTCTTTCTCTCTCTCTCTCTTTCTTTCTTCGTGAACATATATACGAGTATACGTGCAAAATTCCTGATCGAATTATTTTTATTTTTTTGCTTTTTGTTTTTTTTCTCGCTCGATCTCTTTTTATTCCCGACGAAAACATAACGAGAATATCGATAGGTTTGGTGGGTACTTTAATGAGTCTTAACGAAATATCGATACGTTGACTTTAACCGTTAACACTTCATCAAGCTCTTAATTTCCTTCGATTCTGACTGTCTGTCTGTCTCTTTCTCTCTCTCACTCACTCTCTCTCTCTCTCACTCGCTCCTCTCTCTTCCTCTCTCTTTTTCTCTCTCTCTCTCTCACTCGCTCCTCTCTCTTCCTCTCTCTTTCTCTCTCTCTCTCTCTCTCTCTCTCTCTCTCTCTCTCTCTCTCTCTCTCTCTTAATTTAACAGATCGGAATTGATTCTGGCTACCGTTTTCCCTTTCCATTTTGACCATACCTTAAAGAGATATTTCTTTCGACACGGGGAGAAATATGCGAAAGAATAAAATCGATAATATATTCTACGTAATTTACAATAATATATTCCGTTAATGTCATTCGCGAAGCTTATTTTTAAGATCCCGCGAAAATGAATAAAGCTTTCTTTTATTTCCATTGTAGTTTTCATTCGACTTTTCTCTCCTCGAATGTTTAATAAAACTGTCATCGTTATTCCAAAGATTGATTCGAAGAAAACCTATCGTAGGAGTCGAGACTGATAATAACCATTCTCATCGATCTCTTGTCCGCCTAACGACGTTCGCTGGTACGACTGTTTTATTCGAGCGAAAATATAATAATAGAGAGAAAGGGAGGAAAAAGGATACTATACCATCGGTCGTTCCGTTCGAAATATTAAAATCGATGGCCTTTGTCATAAAATGAAGATAATCGATACGTTCCTTTTAACATAGTTGTACTCGAACAGTTTTTCTACTGGAATTCCATCGAAATTATTGCAATAACGTAAATTATTTCATATGATTACATATACATATATACATCAATATATATATATATATATATATAT
>OU426993.1:9508702-9538702 GCA_911387935.1 Dolichovespula saxonica
CTCTTCGCCCGCAGAAATCTTTAATGCCGGGATTTAAAATCTCGTGAAATATTTACCGTTTACCTTCTTTTATCTCCGTACGCGCGAGAATCTATCTTTCTAATCGCGGAATGGTTTTCCCGATAAGAGATAGGTATCTTTGAAAACTCCGGAAACTAACAGGGTCTACTTCACGGGATAAACTTTCGGTCAGATGCCGATAGATAAAAGATGCGTCGTTTCACCGATTTTCCCGAGACTTCCTTCTCCTTCGAAATAAATTTAACCTTTCGTTTCTTTTTTCTTCCGTTGGTAGAAGAAGGAAAAGGAGGGTCCATTCGGTCGTTCGCTTCCATGACAAAAGGGAATGATATAGGGGGGAAGAAATAAAGGAAGTAGGAGTAGAAGTAGAAGAAAAAAAATTCAGAGAAATAAGAAGTAGTAGTAGTAGTAGTAGTAGAAGAAGAAGAAGAAGAAGAAGAAGAAGAAGAAATGGGAGACAGAAGAAAGTAAAAAAAGGAGAAGAAAAATCGGAAAGCAAGTTTCCGTCTCGCAGTACCATCGAGAACCCTGCGGACGACTAACTCTTTCATCGTGCGAAGAATCGTGAAAGAACGATGAAGGTTCTTCGATATTCAAGGTTCGAAGTTGACTCGTTCGTAGTCTAAGGTAGAGGACGTTCGTCGTTATAAGTTTTGTAGAAACACTTTTTAAATGCGCGCCTCGGTACCTTGGGCTCTAAGGTGCGAGGTAGGAAGAAGGGAAAGATATCTATAAAATTCGCGTCCTTTCGCGGTAACGCCATAATTTCTATCCGGGGATATGTCGGCGTGAGCATGGACTATTCTCCGCTTTTGAATTTTACAAGCGTCCCACGTGCCGGTCGTATAAAGGATAAGGGATGGACCGTTGTAGAGGAGGGTGAAGCTGCGATAGCACGAAAATCTTCCGGTAGTCGATACCGCTAGACGACGATAGGGACAAAGTCGAAGTATTCTAGGTTCGAAGGGAAATCGTCGTAATCCTTGTCACGTTAAACGCATACTATACTTACGTTTAGTATAAGAGAGAGAGAGAGAGAGAGAGAGAGAGAGAGAGAGAGAGAGAGAGAGAGAGAGAGAGAGAGAGAGAGAGAGGGAGAGAGTTAGGCAAAGGTAAGGGCAAAGTCTTTAACGATTCTCTGCTATCGTCGTCGCTTCGTTTCACCGCCTCCCGTTTAACTTCGACAAAGAGAGAAAACGCGAAATGACATTGGCTCCGGCGAAGTCCTTTTAGACTATCACAACGTTAGAACGTGCGCCGGTGGGAGAAAGTCTGAACGCAGCTGCGTTCGACTACTTTAACATTCCAAGACGCAACTACCACGTTCTTCGAGGGCGTACCAACGTAGAGATAAGAGGGAAAGGGAGCTGCGAACTCGAAAGTGTCCTACCGAAGTATGCGATATTCTTAGCGAGAACGAACTAACCTTTTCCCCCTCGCAACTTTTCCCGAACAACTTGCGATGTGCCGTCGTATCGTACTAATTACGTACATATCTGCTTTTATAGGTTCCGCCAATTTTCGTCACCCCCGATTGTAAAAGATCCTCCTTGAAAAATTTTTCGATAATTCCGATAAGAAGTTCCTCGTTGACACGTTAACGAACAAAAAAAAAAATTCTTCATAAACGGAGATCGAAATTAATTTATTCAATTCTTCAAAGATACTCGATCGATCTATTTCAAAGCTATTTAAATCATTCTCCGATTGAATAACATTTCGTTAAACGATATATCGTCGTTACTACTTTTCGATACCGTAATTCTACGATCGAAATCGATCGTAAGGTAATTGGAAAGTGCGTGCTTTTAATTAAAGTACTCGTGACAATTTTATACCGTTCCTGCGTTCATCGCGAGTAAAAGCATCCGTTCTACGATAGAAATTCCACAGGACGGTATCTCATAAAAAAAGCCATAATCTCGCTTTTATGAGCCTGAGCGTGCATATTCCTTTTATCGCTTCACGGAAGCACCGAATCCAAATTCGTTGCCTTAACTCTCCCGCTCGGGCGGGTGGGGTGGGAGCCTTTCTTTTCCCTTTTCTTTGTTTTTTTCAAAATTTGTACGATCTTAATGTTTTTTGTAACTAAAACGATCTTTCGATACAACCTATCGTTCGTAATATAGTCTTCCAGGATTGTTTACGAGTCTCGTTTGAGTCATTTATCAAGCTCGACCACCGTGGACGACAAAACGGTAGAACTGAGTCCATATATAATAAAGGTGTACATATATATATATATATATTTATATATATATTTATATATATATATATATATATATATATAAATATATATATATATATATATATATATATATATATATACATATGTATATATATCTAGTTATCTCGTTCTCACGATTCCCCGTTTCCTCGTTTTCGAACGCTATCGAGAAATAGCCGGGCCGTTAATGTCATTAATAAAATAATAAATACTATTACGCGGACTAATAAATATATAGAAGCGAAAATAAACGTCGGTGCAAATGAAGTTATTGCGCCGAATGCACAATGATATTTAATCGATTTGACCAAAACCACGAAAAGGGAAATAATCGGAATCTACAATTTTCATCGTCGAACTTGATGACCCTGACTCGACGCCGAAACGCCATTGAAAATTGAATAGAAAAATTACTTCGATACGAACAATTTTTATAACGTTAAAGAGTTCCCATTTGATTTTTAAAGAATACCTACGTACGAACAGTCTCCAATGGGTAATAGATATATAACCGGCATAGTCGATTCTTAAACATAATTGGATTCGTTTGAAAAGGAACGTAAGTACTGTGCGTTACCATTCTCTTCGAAGTACATTGAAGTTCTTTAACCAATTACGCGGTTAATTAAACGCCAGTTATTTTTACAGTACGCATACCTCACTCTTTACAAATACTTTGGAAGGTAACGGCTATTATTCGGAACTGGAACGATTTTTTCTCTTTCTTTTTTTTTTGGTTTTGTTTTGTTTCTTTTTTTCCTTAACTTCTTTCATTCCTTTTTGCGATTTCCACCTTTCCATTCTTCCTTCCTTCCTTCCTATCTTCCTTCCTTCCTTTCTTTCTTCCTTTCTTCCTTCTACTTCCTTCCGTCTTTTCTTTTCAGTTGTTCCATCTTAATTCCCCCGTCGCGTCGGTTAATTTCGCGCGGGAAAACGAGAGTACGCTTCAATTAGAAAGAACGGAAAGGACGTTTTGTTCCTTTAGCTTTGCGAAAGTGCAAAGGTACGGGTTTGCATTCGTTAAGTGAGAGATAATGGTACGAGAAAACGAAAAGATGAAAGACAGGTGAAATTAACCAAAGTCGATCTCGTGAATATTCCAACGACCTCGTTGTATCAAAGAAATTCGTTATACGTTAATAGAGTTTAATTTCCGATTGATCGATCGATTGATCGACCGCTCGATGTATCTCGATTGGCAAGACAAATTTAATTGCGACTCTTCCCTTGGGAATGAATTTCTCCTGTCGGAGGAATTTTGTTCGTTCGATCGGAGTATACGTTTGAAGCCGCGAAGATGGCTCGTTAGAGGGATTTTAAATATATAAATGTCACGTAGTTTTACTTTCGCGTAAATTTTCTCTCTTGATCGATCCTCCCGCCGTTAGCTGACATACGCATTGGATAAGAGGAAGGGAGTTCGTAAAGTAACACCGAGACAAGATCGCGAAGAGCAAGGGAGTCTTAGGTAAAAAGATCGAAAAAGAAGGGCGACGAGAAAGAATGAGCAACTTAAAGAAGTCTTGAAGCGCGAAGGAGGCCGATAAGAGCGATAACAACTTGGAAATTGATGTTGAATCTTTATCGGTACTACGCTTTCTATTTCTCCCTCCCTCTCTCTCTCTCTCTCTCTCTCTCCCTTTCTCTCTCCATCGTTCGCTCTTTCTCCGTCATCGGTAACGTCGATTCAAACTGTAGAAAGAGGTTGGAGAATCGAATGGGAAGCTCGTCCTTGCGACGCGAAGAGAGTGACTGGACGAAACGATCATTTTTCATTTCAACAAACGTATCAGCCGAGGGGTTTTGGCCAAGTTCAAGGGACTGGAAGGGTGAATAGAACCGAGAGCAACCATTCCCAGTCACGGATGGATAACTTTAAAGAGTATGCTAGAAAATGTGCGAAAGACAACCGAGTAAACGTTACGTCGATCTCGGTACGAAATGATTGCATCGGATATAAGCCCGAGCTTTACTACTCGATCGCTTTCGCTTCGTTAAACGAAACGATCTGTAAAGTTTCTCGAAACGACGACGGGAACGGAGGATACGCATCGAGTAAGTTAAAATACCGTTCGGATAATTCCTAACGATTGCGTTTCCATCGCAAAATCGAGGAGTAACGCAAGATGGAATGATTATCACGAAGGAGAACGAATTTCCTATGGTAAAATCGTCGGCTATTTTTTTTTTTTTTTCGACGACGACAACGACGACGACGACAACGACGACGACGACAACGACGACGACGATGACGGTCGATCTTATTTACGTAGTCGCGGTGGCGTCGAATAATTAGCGAGACAAACGGACGAAATTACTTCGCCGCCGACAGGAAATAAATCAGGCGCTCCTACCTCCGTTAAAATACAAGATGTCTTGGGTAGAAAAGTGAGGAAACGAGTTGGTAGAGAAAGAGAGAGAGAGAGAGAGAGGGAGGGAGGGAGAGAAAGAGAAAGGGAGCAGGTAAAGTTAGCCCGGACCGGGCCGGAAAACGAAAAGGAAGAAGGCACGAAGAAGAACGAAGAGCAGGAGGGTTGGACGGAAGGAGTGGAAGGAGGGGAACTTAATGAAATAAGGGTTGTTAATGAGAAGCAGAGGGAATACGTATCGTCTTTGCCAACCCCTTCGAGGAGTAGTACTCCGATACATTCACCGGAGTCCTTTCTTTTGAACAATTTACGTCGTATTTCCGATCCGTGAAACTGATAAATTTTTCTTTCGCCGTTAGTCTTTCCCTTTGAATATTCAGACCTTGTAAGATTTATATGAATGCCCTTCCTCCTCCTCTTCCTCCTTCTCCCCCTTTTCTCTCCTTCCCCGCACCCCCTCTCTCTCTCTCTCTCTCTCTCTCTCTCTCGCCGCCCGCCACCCTTTATAAATATTCTAGTCTACCCTTATGTAGCGAAATGAATTCCCGCGTACAAGGGAAAACGCGAAGTGAAAGGCTCTCAACTAGTCCAACGCAATGGACAAACGTGCTAAGCGACATATCCAGTGAAAAAAAAAATTTCCATTTCTCTGTTAGCGACTTGAATTACTTCCTCTAATAGTTATAGCGCGGATATATCGGGGTTGATATAAGAGTGATTCTATAGATAAAAAGTATTCTTACCTATAAACCATAAATCGTTTATTGGATCGTGAAGTGCGATCATGAAGCACGATCGTTCCCGTGGAATCGCTTTAAGAGTATTTCCCGCGGCGTAGAGATAGAGATAGAGATAGATAGATAGATAGAGAGAGAGAGAGAGAGAGAGAGAGAGAGAGAGAGCACGGAAGTCCTCGACAGACTTAATCGTAACTTTCGTAAGTCATGAAATGTTATAAAAGGATCGTGAATCCATCGAAAAAGCCGCTATCGATGAGTAAAATGTTTAATGACGCCTTTAAACGTATAGACGCCTCCGTATCCTATCCATGCTACTTAAAATACTTATTGTTAGCTTATCACGCAACGTTCATCGAATAATTTAATAGCAATTAGCTTTGTAAACGACGCCCGACTGCCGTACAAGAGCAATTAGTATGGTGTAATATTTAACGGGTTCACTTCTCGATGAAATAAAGCTCGTTAATGAGAGATTCGTGGAAGATAAGAGGATGAGAAAAAGAGAAAGAGTGAGAGAGAGAGAGAGAGAGAGAGAGAGAGAGAAGCGTAGGGAACACGATCGTGACTTGCTCGAGGCTCAGAACTTTACGAGCAGAAGCTACCTCGAAGATGTATCTTCTTTTATCGACCCTTGCAAATCGCGAACACGAAACTAACGTTTGCCTAATCGACGACCACGCGTTAATCATTCTTCCCGTTCAATTCGCAATAATCTTGGTGTACGATGAAAGTCCGGCCCTCGCGTTTGAAACTCTTCCTCGGCTCTTTTGGAAAATAAAAAAAGTATATACGTATTCCTATTTATTTTTTCGTGCAGAGAGCATCCGATCGTGCGTAGTATCACGATTTACGAGTCTCTGAGGAACCCACGCGAAGGTTTATCGAAAAACCATTATGGTTCATGGATTTATATACTCCCCTAGACACTTACCAACGTTTATTGATTATTCATAGAGCCGCAGGTATGTATGTACGTACATTCATCAAATCCTTTAGAAACGTCACTTTTGTCTTACTTTACGATAATTTAATTTTTATTGAGGAACAAAGATATATTAAATGAAATCTTTTCAATGCGTAGGGGGGAAATATACAAAGTATCGCCTTTGGCAACGAACGTGTAATAATAAACATCGATTACCAATGTGTATTTATCGTTTAACCAGATTTCTTTCTCCGTTGTTGCGTCTTTTGAATTTATGTTCTTTAATCTTCTTTCTACTCGTTATTTTCGAACAAAATGTACTTTGGCATGCCCTCGAACCGTTCATTACTTGTACGATGATTAAAATTCTCTTTGTCGCCGTGTTACGTCTAATGAAGAGAGAAGTCCTTCTAATTAAAACACCGATACAATCCTTACTTTTCTTAAAAAATACAACAACGTACCTTTTTTTTCTCTTATTTAAACGAGTTTTAGAGAGCGCCTTGTTTCTTCGCGCGAGTCAATTATTCTTTGGATAATAATTTGCTTGTCACGGGAAAAAAGACTTTTGAAGATCTGGAAGGATTAACTATCCGATCATATATATATATATACCAGCAATTATATATATATATAATTGAAATTTCGAAAGGAAAGCTATCGACAAGAAATGAGATAATAAAAAGGAAACAAATCTCTATCATCCCTTTTTGTTGTACGTAGTGATAAACAACGCGCTAGGTAAGGTAGTAAAGTTTCAAACCGAGACCATTATATACTTCTTGGTTGGTACGTCCTATAGTTAACGTTCTCGATAAATTTCCTAGAGGTTTCTGAGACACCTTTGCGACTTTATCCTGTGCCTCGTGTTGCATCGTGCAAAACGCTTTCGATGGGTTTCACTGATGAAGAAGGTCTACGTTAATTAAAAGAGAATACAATCACCGTATCCTTTCGTAGCGTTCGGTACCGAGCAGCCAACGCGTTTCTTTTCTTTTCTTCCTTTTTTTCCTCCTTTTTCCTTTTTATGTTCTTTTTTTTTTGTTTTTCGTTTTTTTTCGTTTCTTTTCTTTTCCTTCCCTTCACGGTAACTCGTGCGAAACTCGTGTACTACGAGCTCGCTTAGCCATGATAAAGGTTTGTATGGGGTAAGGTAGGGGCGAGGCAACGTTCTCGGACTCGCCCAATAAAGTCGTTTGCTACTTCCTACGAAACCCTTTGGTTACGGCCCTCTTACGGTGACAACGACAACAACGACGGTGTTGCGAACGTGAACGAGAAAGGACGTCATTGGAAATAACGAGTTCTACGAAGAGAAGAGGAAAGACTGTTCTCGCGCGAGTGCTATGAGAGTACGACCTGTAACTTTCCGTAGTTTCAGACACGCTACCGTTCCCGGGGCCCTTTGAGTAAAGCAGTTATTAAAATTGAGAGTATTCGTTGAAACTTCCGCCGGCTCCTTCGCAAGCCTTCGCCGTCTCGGTCGAAACTTTCTCTCTGCTTTTCCTTTGCTTTCTTTCGCCAGTTGAGTATAATAGTCCAAGGCGGAAACTCGCGAGGTTTCCTTCGCTCGGCATCGACGTAATGATTTCTTCTATCTTCGCGCTTCAACGGAAGATGTTCCGAGAGAAAAGAGAAAGAAAGAGAGATGAAAAATTTAGAAGGGGAGAGAGAGAGACAGATAGGGAGAGACAGGCAGACAGAAAGAAAGAGATAGAAAGAGATAGAGATAGAGATAGAGATAGATAAATAGAGAGAGAGAAAGAGAGAGAGAGAGAGAGAGAGAGAGAGAGAGAACGCTCAAAAGACGATGCTTTCTCTTAGTAGTCGCCCGCTACAATATTCGTTTGACTTTTGTACGAGGCAAGGTTTGTCTTCGTCCGTTCAATGCAGAGTTATGCTAATGGGCTTTAGCTTCTTCACTTTTAGAAAGGTGCCATTCCTCTTGATCAAGATGGTCATTGAATATACTTGCACTTCTACGCGCGAATTTTCCTTTCACCATGAATACGCTTTTCTTTTAGCCGTCTTTAAGCACCTGCGAAATATTCTCTCAATGCCTCTGTCCGCGAATCCCTCGGAGTGAGTGCACGAAATGAACGTTACAAGAATTTCCCATTACGCGGCGCAAAGATCTTTTTAGTTTAAAGGGATAATTTTAGTTTAAAGGGATATCGTTCTTTGAGATTCTCTTTCTAGTCTAAGGGGCTTTATAATATACGACTAGGTATATATATATATATATATATATATATATATATATATATATATATATATATACATGATAACGTATATATATATATATATATATATATATATAAAAGATAACGTAAATGAAATTAGATTGACCATTTGTGTCGAAGCTTTTAACGTAACAGTATTACAATAAATATCAAATCCGTCTGAATTTCGTTTGTATGGTAGAAAAATATTAAAAAAAAAGAAACAAAAAAAGTGAAAAGAAAACAATAAAACCGAAACAAAGAAAAAAACAGAAACTGCCACTTCGCGTATACCCGGATCGACGTTTGTTTTCCCGATAAAAATTTTCATCGTAGATATCACTATATTTTCCCCTCTCGCACGGCCTGAAGGCATCAGATGAAATATAATATGATATTTGTATACTTCAACGCTGTAAGGCATGGACGTTGTTAATAGAGAGTTTCATACAAAATATCTTTTGGTTAAAATACATGACAGAAATCAAATCACAGATCGTATGTACGATACCGAAATAAAACGAGATAGGTGGGGGGCGGGGGCGGGGGGCGGGGGCCTCGTAAACTCCGTAATGTATAGTACCACGATGTATACTTTAAAACGGCAAACACAAAGATAACAAAAGAAGAAGAAAAAAAAGATAAACAAGATCAAGGTTCACCGTGATATGGCGGAATTCTCGGATGGTAAAGGACGGTAGGAAAGGAAAGGAAAGAAGTAGAGAAAAAAAAGGAACAAAGGGGCAAAGCTAAAAAGAAAAAAAAGGAAGAAGAAAAGGGAGAAAGAGAGAAACAGAATGTAGAGACGAGAGAAGCGTATCTTTAAGAGTGCACGAATCAGAAGGCGACGGAACAATCACTCCTCGGAGAAAACATCATGCGCGGTCTACATGATATTTCCTCTTCGCGATGAAACTTTGACAATTCTCTGGAATCTTTGACACAGAAGATCCATAAAGTCTGCGAAGCCCAAGAAAAAGGTAGGCTACGCCGCACGACAACGGCACCGGCAGCAAAAAGGAAAAGGTATGGAAAAAAGGGAAAAGAAGATAGAAGAAGGGTAAGAAAAGGGGTAAAAGATGGAGGGGCGTAAAAAGAAGGAAGGGGAGGAGGAAGAAGGTAGGAGGAAAAGGAGAAGTAGGAGTAGAAAGAGGAGGAGTAGGAAGAGGAGAAGAGGAGGAGGAGGTGGAGGTGAGAGGTGTAGGTAAAGGGTAGAAGAAAGAAAGCTCGTCCGTAAGGATAAAAGCCGACGCGTTGAGAGAAAACACGTGGGATTTCTTGAGGTACGTTGGCGATCTACGGAGCAAGGAACTTTCAGAGTTGGCTTTCCCGTTCAGCCCTCCCGCCCCAACCCTCTAAAGATGGCTACCGTTGGTAACCCGGCTGAAACTTGCCGGATATATTTTTCCTTCCCTTAGTTCTCTCCTTTCGTCCGTGTCATCGTTCGAGCGCGTAAAGTTCGAACTAAGTTATACCAAATAATGGCGAAATTCTATTTAGTTAGAGGAATCATTTTACAGAGAGAGAATGCAGGTGCTTTAGGCGAAGGACGATATCGTTACGTTCGCCGTACGGATCATTTGTTAATTTCAATGAGAGATTGAGTAGCAAAAGAGACGGGACCAGTCGAGAGCTAAGTCGAGTATCGTCTCCTTGGCTAAGACGTTTCGTCAAGTTAAAATCTACTCGAAGCTGGTATTGTAAGCTTAGCATCTTGAGGCACGGTTTCCTTCCATTATACATTCCTTACTATTGTTACGTTCAACGGTGTAACGTAGCGAGGCAAGAGAGTAGTGCTCTTGAAATAGGGTAATTTCAATAAATTACCACTCCCTTTGGTGTGAACGCACATCGCTACGCTTCCGTCAGCTTTGGTATCTGTTTATACTCGTGGTACTATCCACCCGATCGCAACGGCAACTCACATTACCCGTATTATTCCTTTAGATTAGATGTCACTCGAGGAAACGCGACAAAACGTCTTCTCGAATCGAACCGACTTCTCTCATTCAACCCATTCGCCGTATCTTAGACAAAAATACATTACGAATGTTATATTATTAATCATTACGATACGATCATAGCGACACGATCGGTAGGATTTCACGCTCGACAACGTATCTCTCCCCTCTTAGAGTTTCTCTCTTCGTTCTCGCCTTTCGCATGTTCACGAAATATCATTTTAATTTCTTGTCAAAAGGGGAAAAAGTGGTAGGTGCTCTAAATATTCCTGGTCGGAGCAACCTGCGGAAAATTAATTAACGTTGCCCGTCCACCAACAAGCTCCCAGTAGCATGGGAGCATTTTTTTGCTTCCCTCCCCTATCCTCTAGTACGGATCACCGAAATGTTCTGTCTCCAATGTTTCTTCCTTCCGTATCATGGATTTATGAAGATTTTCATTCGCGATAATAAATAATCTCATTAAATACCTCGTTATACTTACGGAAGTAGCCCGAGTAAGTTCCTATCTCGTTTTCCATTATACCGTTCTCTTAACGGTGTATACCATCACGGCATCAAAATATTAATCGGAAAGTATAGAAGATATGAGATTCGCGGTATTATGCTTTTGAACTTTCACGTAAATAGTCTATAATCTTTGGCGTCGCTGGAACTTTTTTCCTGTCATTAAAACTTTTAGGCTCGCAGAAAGAGCGAGTTGGCGTCCCGTGTAATTAAAGCACACTTGCTTGGGATGTTCATTAAAAGCAAAGAGTTAAAGTGTATTTCATCAAAAGTTAGTAAATGCCTCTGGTATGGCGTTGGTTTCTTGCATCTTTCGTACGTACGTGAGAACTTCCTTCGGAACGTAAGAAAATGTGTAAAAGTAGATTTTATCCCTCTCATCTTCTCTCTCTCTCTCTCTCTCTCTCTCTCTCTCTCTCAAACACACACACACATACACTTTCTTCCTTTTCGTACTTTGTCCCCGGTAAAATTAATATCTACGCGAGACGTGATGTATTCCGAAAGATCAATAACTCTCTATTTTCGACAAATATCACTTTAAGTTCAACGTAAAACGATATTTCGACAATTTCCATTATTGAATGGAATTTAAACGACGCGTCACTAAAATACATTCGTTGCACGTTCGCTTCGGAATTACAACCACTTAACTTTCCTCGTTTTAATTTTCATTTTCTTCTGCGTCGAAGCGGAAAGCACGATACGAGCCTCGGCATTGATAAAAATTGCAAACCAACAAATAAACAAAACTGTGAACATTTATCGACATTTTTCTGGAATCGAATGAACAACGTGCCGTTTGCTGTCTGTCGTCGTTCCGTCGTGTTTCGTCGATTTTGCGGGTCAACTCTCATCGGTTCCGCTCGTAACAAGTATCGATGAAATATTATTGATTTTTCCAAATTTCATCGGACGCAGAAAATATGCAATAAAAAATCGACAGCGAATTTGTCTTTCAATTCTTTCATTACAACTTCGAACGTACAAGACTTATTCTTATTTTCAAAATATTTCACGTAGACGTAATCGTTAATGTAATTATTTTTTTCTATGCAGACTTTAAATTCGATCATCTGTCCGTTAAATTTGAATATCGATTAGTCTGTGTATATATATATATATATATATATATATATATATATATATATATCCATGTGTATATGGATATATATAGATATAGATATATTCAATATAGAATCTCTCGAAGAAAATCGAATTCACCAACAAATTGAGAGACGGTATAAATTTGCTTTGTTTCTTTTTTGGGTTACGATTTCAAGGAGAAAAAGATGGTAAAAAGAAGAGAAACCGTAAAACGTCCGGACGTTAAACATGTAGGAAGAGGGATGGGCCCTGAATCTTCTTCGGCTTTTATACGCGACTTAAAGGAGCCTCCCTTTGTTTCAAGATTCTCCTTTCGGTCGCACGTCCCGATTTTCAGGTCGAACCGCAACCTACCGCGTTTTACCTCTTACCCATTCCTGAACTTTCTCCTCTCTTCTACGTTCCATCTCTTTTCTTCTCTTTTTTTTTTCCATCGCGAACATCCCTCTTTTACTCGGTTCTCTTCTTTCACAACGTTACCGACCCTCTCGAGATTTACTACCACTTACTCGTCGCTTCGCTTACCGCTTTCTACTTATTCTTCATTCCAAACTAACTTCTGTCCTGGCCTATCTCTATCGTAATTCGGGATCTGTTAATTTTGATTGATAATAAACGATGAACCTGAAATCGATTATAATTTTTTTTTGTTTTTCGTTTAATTTTGCCTTATATAACTATTACAAAATAATGAATCTTTTTTCCTTTAATTCCCTTTTCTCTAACTCTTGCGATGTAGGAAAATTTTTCTTTTATTAAATTTACCTTTTCAACTCATACGAAATAATACACTCGTCGTGCATTTTAATTTTTAATTTTTTTTTTACGATCAACGAATGTTCCTGAAATCGACAAAGTTGTCAAATAATCAATAAATTGACGATCAGAGTCTTTATTATCCCGGTGCTATGTTTTAATATTTGCAGTTATCAGACGACGTCGTGTACACATTTGTCCCTTTCGAATTATCAATAATAATGTTGTGTTTCATTATTATTTCGTGATTTTAAATCTAACAGTCAAATATCCGAATATACCTTTTCTCATTCCATTGTATGTAAAAAATTAACGTATATATATAGATTTGTAAATTGAATTACAACGATTTTTTAAATCATATTAATAGTGCCAGAGAACATTTTTGAATAGTCCATCTTTATTTTTACGATAAAACTGTAAGGTTCTGTCTGAATCGAAAAAGATGGAGTTAAAAAAAAAAAAGAAAAAATGAAAGAGAACGAGAAAAACTGAAAAAGAACAATGAAAGCATTAATCAGAACGTTGCCGTCCTCCACTAATTTCATTATTCGAGTGTCTATCTTTTCTCTCTCTCTCTCTTTCTCTCTTTCTTTCTCTTTCTCTCTTTTTCTTTCTTTCTCTGTCATTCATCCCTGGTCGCGACCACCCGCGGGAGAAACGTCGGAGTTAACTCGGCGCAATAATTCCAGGAGCTTCACGATCACCTAGACGCCTTGAATACGGTTTAAAGGGATGTATAAGCGTGTCTTACCCTCGTTCGCACGGGGTACGGATTAAGACGAAAGACGAGAGGGAGTCCTGTCAACGATGTTGTTCGATATATACAGGATGTGGATGGAGGAAGAAGACGCTCAACGGACGTTTGGAGGAGAAACGATCGTAGTAGGTACGTTGTGCTTTTCCTCTTCTCGAAGCCCGTTCGCATTGATCGATCACTTAATAGCGCGGGATCGATGATCGATAGCCGTTAACACGAAGGGCAGGTATGTACATCGTGCGATCTCGTGCATACATTCGTCGACAAGGCGTATCGTATGGCCATAACTCGCACGTAAGGTAATTACCTTAGAGAGCGAGCGAGAGAGAGAGAGAGAGAGATAGAGAGAGAGAGAGAGAGAGAGAGGGATGGGGGAAGGAGACGTTTGTCGTTATGCTAATATACCTACAGAAACTCGAATATGTGTGCTCCCGATCATTTCGCTTACATAACTCCTTTAAACGTATAATCGGTCGTACTGATGGGAGAATGGCGAAAACAAACGATTACTATACGGTTAGATCCTTCGCGGAATAAGAGAATGAACGGATAAAAAATAAAATAAAAATGAAGAAGTTCTTCCCGACGAGAGGAGACCCGATGTAGGGACCCTGTTACTTCTACTTGTCCTTTTTCCGACACCATGCCGATGCGCACGATGTCGTATCGCGGTTAGCGCACGAGATGCGACGTTATCAGAGAGAATTTATGGGTTAGAAGCCGAAATCGAAGTTGTCAAGCACGGCAAGGTCGAGGGGTTCGCTCGCTACCGCCTTGCCGGTTAACCGAGCGAGATATATATCAAGCGAAGTGCTCTCAATTATAGATGCATGACGGTGCAATTTAGAATCCGGAGATATACATCGCTATTGTTTCTCAGAATTCGGCTCTCGCTCGATGGCCGCTGCCATTTATCATACCAGTGATACTTCGGCTACCTTTCCAACGAAATATCAATTACTTATGGCGCGACAGAAACGACAATGCGCGCGCACCGGTTTATATACATATATATATATATATATATATATATATATATATACCGGTTGATTTAACGGGCTCTATTCATTTTTTCATTTATTTGTTTACTTACTTACTTATTTATTTATTCATTTATTTATTTATTCTCTTTTTTCCTTCTAATATTACTTATTCTTTCTTCTGGCGCGATGGCGTTGGAAAGTGGCGTTCGAGGGGGAGGGGGAAGGGCGGGGGTGGGCGGGTGGAGCGTTTATAATACTCGTAGATCTTTCACGAGTACACCGCGGCGACGAAACCTTCCCCGTCCTTGCGCATAATTCATGCGCCGCCGAGAGGTTAAACGAAATCTGCATATCGAGCGCACACTGCGTTTCTGGTTAAAACCAATCGGGAGGATTTACGAACTAGACCGTGCCTCGTTGAATCTCGGATGCGAAAGATTTAGCATCTCCGGGAAGAGCAGCCGGTATGGACAGTTAATTATCTCGTTCCTAGCATCACACTGTATTCCTCTTTTTTTTCATCCTTTTTCATCCTTTTTCCTCGAAAAGAAAGAGAGAGAGAGAGAGAGAGAGAGAGAAAGATAAAAGATTAAAAAAAAAAAAAAAGAAAAACGAAAAAAAGGGAGGAAAATCCAAAGGGACATAAAAACGAACGAAATAATCGCGGCCTCGCACACAGGACTTGGTTCGAGTGTCTCGGTTAATGCTATTTATAGAGGAAAGTGCACGGTATCTCTTGTAGGAGGGAGAGGGAGGAGGAAAAGAGCGGCGAGAAAGCGAAAAAGCATGGCAAGAGACGGTGGTGGTGGTGGCGGTGGCTTGGAGAATGGGCGAGAGGGATTCTGAGATGGCCGGAAATGGAACGCCCTCTTGCACCCATTGTAATATCGAATCCAAGAATAGGAGGATATTGTAGGTACGTGGAACAGTAGCAGCTGGAACGACTCCACGTAGAATATGGGTAGGATGGCTACGAAGGAGAGCTATCGAAGCTTAAGCCTTCCACTCCTGCCGCCGACTTTGCATCGAGTAGATATTCGCGAAAGATATACGCGTATCGTTCGTTCTTTCGGTCGAATTATCGGGGCTTCCCTTCTCTCCTCTCCCTTTTTCTATTTTCTTCTACTCCTACTCGTTCTTTATTTTCCTCTCTCGTTTCTCCTATGTTTCTTCACTTCTCAACGTCCTTTGCACACCCCCACCCCCCGCCTCCTCCCCTTATCCTTTTTACTCGAAAGTTTTGCTTCGAGAGATTTCGGATTCTCTTCAAATATCCGAAGGCGAACTTGAAAATGCGAGGCTTGATGTATCTCGCCTAGGTAAAATGTTCGTTCTGCTATCTTCTAAACCACCATCTACGATATCCTTCCTCCTCTCTTTCGCCAAACAGAAAGGCTTTACTTTATGACGCAAGACGCGTCCTCTCGCGTTGAAAAGTATAACGTGGTCCAACCAACGCTCTTTCTCTCTTTCTCTCTCTCTCTCTCTCTTTCTAGAGACCGACTATTCTTCTTCGATCCATCGCAGGAACCGAGCATAAGCCGAAATATTTCTTAGTCTCGACACCTGTCTATGTCTACATTCGCATAATCTCGCTTCTTCGATATTATCATCAATAAAATCTTACGACGTCAGAATATTTATTTTATAGATTCTTCTTCTTTTTTATTTTTCTTTTTTGCAATTAAGATCATCTTTCGCCATGTTTCCTTTTTTCAACAGTCGTGTGAAAATATATATATATATATATATATATATATATATATATATATATATATGTATGTATGTATGTATGTGTTTCTGTGTGATTACATTAAATCTTATTTTTTATGCATGAAAATAATTTAGATTTTAACATCGAGAAAAAAAGTTCAAAATGTTCAATGCGAAGAGATCCTACTACTCCCATATCGAAAGGCGAAACTCGTTTTATTTTTTGAAAAAGTAAAAAAAAAAATAAAAAAGAAGCTAATTTTAAGCTTCCCGCCAAAGAAAAAGAAATCTGGATTTTCTTCGTGTAATTTCGGATTTACGAGAGTTGGACTCATGCCAGATCAAATAAGACAGCCTTCTGCTACACCATCCGTGCTCCCTGTGTGGTCTACGACATTGTTCTAGCCTAATATTTTATATGTCTATCTATTCTCACTTCCTCTTTCCGTGCCTTCTACGTAACCTGTGAAATTATTGGATCAATGGCTTGACCAAACCTTTATCCTTTAGTTATCACTATTAATCAGAAATATCTCTGCCATTTTCTTCGACGCTCGAAAACGTATAAAATCGTATCGTATCGCATAGGTCTTTTTCCTTTTTTCCCTTTCTTTTTTTATAATTCAGTTTTAAACTCCGTACGAATGTGAAATTGTACGTGAAAAGAAAAACGAGAAAATCGAATATATATATGTATATATATATATGTATGTATGTATGTATGTATGTATGTATGTATGTATGTATGTATGTATGTATGTATGTATGTATGTATGTATGTATGTATGTATGTATGTATGTATGTATGTATGTATGTATGTATGTATGTATGTATGTATGTATATGTATAAATATATATGTATGTATGTATGTATGTATGTATATGTATAAATATATATGTATGTATATATATATATATATATATATATATATATATATATATATATATATATATATTCGTAAGTAGGCCGTCAGAGATCTCAAAGTTCTTCCACCCCAGGTACTCCTCTCGCGATCTTCGCTTTTGTTTTCATTCTGAAAAGTTCTCTCGAGCCAGCTGTGTCCTTGACGGATCTGTCCAGTTCTGCGAGGACACTTCAACTCCAATTTCACTTGGTTCTCCTCTCGTTCAATGGACATACGAATTCCTCTTTGCCATTCGATCGAATAGATCGAGCAACGAATAGAGAGATAGAGAACTTTATCGAAACCAATCGATGGTTATCGTGAATGCGTTCTTGTTTTATGCAGTTAATTCTTTTTTCTTTTTTCTCTTTATTTCATTTCATTTTGCCTCAACTTATTTTTCTATTTCTCCTATTAGAACGATCTGTATACATTATAAACTATATAAAAACAATACTTTATTAATGACCTCGTGGGATTTTATTCCTTCTTTTCTTTTTTTTTTTTTTTATTTTTTCGCCAAGTATATCGGCGAAGGAGAAAAGGAAATGGTTTGCATAAACGGTGGGTACGACGATTACTTCGAAAAGGGCAAGAGTTATGTAGGAAGGTAAAGGGGGAAGAAGCTTTTCTCGAAGGGGTTGAGAGTATAGTCTTTGCTCTATCGCCTTCTCTATGCTTGAACGTAGTAGCTTGGAAGCTTCCCGTCCTTGTCGAAGCTCGCATTATTCTCCCTCCAAAGTGTGCCTTCGTCTTTCGATCTCTTGAGCTCATGTACATGGATGGCAAAAGCAGTTTCCACTACGATGACGCAATCGACTGAAGGATCCACAAAGCGGTTAAAGGCGTCAAGCGAATGGTGAGAGGGGGAGGGGAGGAGGTTGAGAGGAGGCTCGACTAAAAGGTAAATACTACGGATGTCAATTTCCAAGATAGCTGTATATATAGCAGTTCTACTTGTGACAAGAGTAACATCACCGAAGACAGCAGGTTTGGTTCATGCCGATGTGGAAGTACGTCTTTGAACACGAATTATCGTTAATTCTCCTTCTTCTTCTTCTCTCTCTCTCTCTCTCTCTCTCTCTCTTTTACTCGTGGAAGAAATGCAACGTCTTTCCTTTGCATTCCCATCGCATTGCATCGTATTGCAACGAATAAACTTTCTTCATGGAATTCGAATGCAATCAAAGGAGGAATCTAAAGAGCGATAAAGAGAGAGAGAGAGAGAGAGAGAGAGAGAGAGAGAGAAAGAGAGAGAGAGAGAAGAGAGAGAAAGAGAGAGAAGGTGAAGTCTCCTCTTTCTCTCTTATAGCTTTTCGCGCCATAAGTTGAAAAGAAAGATGCAAAGATGGCCCCTCCTCCCCTTTACGAGAAGGTGAAATACTTTTACCAACGCTACGAATATCCAAAGGAATATCGTTGAAATCGTGCGCCATTAGCCCCGACGCGTCGTCGTTTCGAATGTCACCCTTGCATTTGTCTGCGTTTTCTCCGGATCCTACCGGTAAAGACAGGATACAGTGGCGAACGAGCGTAGAATATTGGAGGGAAGAGAAAAGAAAGAGAAAGAGATAGAAAGAAAGAGAGAGAGAGAAAGGAAGGAAGGAAGGAAGGAAGGAAGGAAGGAAGGATAGGTCCATCAGCCAGACGACACGCGGAAATAATATCGCTCCCGGAAATCCTCGGTCCGGGCCAGCTTGGTACCACCGAAGAGAAATCGTTTCTCTTCTGTTCGACCAACGAACGCGTTCCTCTTCTCCTCCCTCTCCCTCTCTCTCTCTCCCTCTCTCTCTCTCTCTCTCTCTCTCTCTATCTATCTCTATCTTTTTCTTTCTTCCTTACTCTTTTCTCTATCCTCTTTTCTACACCTTCTCATCGTTCCTACTATCCTGTAGGAAGGAATGGAGATAGCCGGCCGCGAACTCACAACAGGGAAAAGAGACGGTCGACGGGACGTATTTATTATATAACCATACTCTCCCTTCCTTGGAAGGTACATCACGTAGGAACAAGGTTATTGTTTCCTCCGGGTCCGGCCTTTACCGCGTGACAAGAATTCTCAATAGAAGGATATTTCATTAGACAATGTCCCCAGTCAGTCAGGCTCCGATCTCGGTGGACTCAGTGTTCTCAACGAAATCAAATTAAAAGGGATATACAGTGTTCGGATAGATGCATTCTCACGAGCACGACTCTCGTTGATTGAAGATAAGAAATAACCGGTGTATATATTATTATTATTATTATTATTATTATTATTATTATTATTATTATTATTATTATTATTATTACGATAATTATTTATTTACGCTCTCGATCTATTATTTTTTATCGTTCTTAAGTTCAACGAGACTTAACGCCACTTGCTGAGGGACTGAAAGAGAAAGGAAAAAAAGCTAAAAGAGAAAGAGAGAGAGAAAAAAGAGAAAGAAAAACGTGAAGCATCTGTGTACATCGAAAAGTGCAAAAGTGCGATTGAATTCGGTCTTTTCGTAAGAGTTTTGTGGTTTATAGAGTGAGAATGCACGTAGAAGAAGAGGACTTTATGTTCTCTGATTCTCGTAACTCTTCCCATCGTTCGAAAGTTCTTGCTTTACACGAAAAAGTACAATAAGAAGACGAAATTGGCGGTGTTCTTTAGAGATAGAAAGAAGGTTTCCTATTACTCACACACATACACATATATATACACACAAATACACACATACAGACACACATATACACGAGAGAGAAAGATAGAAATTCTTTTGTCAGTCAAAAGGGCATTCCATGGGAAGGTTTAAAGTTTCGGTCGCTAGCTCGCTAGTTTCGCTTGTCGACTCGTTTTCCTACCCCACTTCGTTTCGTTCTCTTATTTCTTTCGCAATCCTCTTTCTCTTACCTTTTCTGCCTTTCTGAGATTTTGTTTGTTTTTTTCCTCTCCACCCGCTCCACCACCCCTCCTCCCTTTTCCCCTCGACAGGTAAAAGAATCTGCCAAAGACTTCTTCGCTCGGTGAGAAAGAATTTTATGATCATCAAGGCTTATATTAACCCCTAGGAAATTATCATTTAATTTATCGTTAACCATAAATCGTAAATTCAACGTGACGGAAAGAACGGAAAAGAAAGTTAAAAGAAAATAAAGAAAAGTTTCCGGTATAAAATCGTAACTAGATTCTTGTTGCGTGGTGACCGGACGCATTGCAACGAGCGGAGTAGTAAATTGCATTAACAGGAAGAGATCGCGGGGATTAGTCGTACATTACGAGAGAAAATTATTCCCTCGAATTTTATCGTAGTGGACACGTAAGGTACATGAATAATGAAGTCCAATATTAGTCTACAGAAACGTCGTACGGAATATCTCAGCGATATTAACGGAATTGTAACAAAGTTTACGCTCTCAATTTGACTAAACGGCCGCTCTTGGACTTATAATTCGTCTGTCACGAGGAAAACGTTCTGTTAGAATTGACAGTAAGTAAAATTTTTGACATTCTATCGGAGGGATAAAGAAGAAAAAATAAAAAAAAAATAAATAAATAAATAAAAAGAAAAAAAAATATAAAAGAAACGAACAAATAATTTACATACCCACTCGTCGGGTATGGCTTAATATCGAAAAGAAAAGTATAGAGATACTGACAAAAAAAAAAGACATGATAAAAGGGTGTATCGTGAATAACGTAAGAATAAAGGGTCTGACGCATATCTCTAAGAAAACGGATAGAAAAAGGGGTGAGGAGAGGGAATGGGAGATCGGATCGTTTTTCGAACGTGGCTGCATGGTAACGGCCCTCTCCAAACGATTCTTCCAGAGATTGCTTTCTTCTTGCCTTCGGCTGAAGCTCGTTCGCACGTCCATCGTCTTCGCTGTCGATTTCGCCGTCTACTCTGTCGTCGGCTCCGCCGTCGACACTTTGCCCTAGATTACGCTTCAAGAATCGAGTTTGGAAAAACATCTCTTATCGAAGGCTCACGTACTATTTTCATTTTATTGCGTTTTAGGTTGCGTCTTGTGTATCGACCTTCACAATATACAAGAATTCATCTCGTTCGTTTTCGTGAAAATACCTCCTAGAAGTATATTCTAAGTTTACTATGATATCGCGTTCCGTAAGATTTTTCTTCTCATCGCCCGTAGAATGTTTCATATACGACATACGAACGTATCGAATCAGCGTAAATCGATGTGATTTTTGAGAATAAGCCATTCCTTGCTAACGTTTATCTTTAAACGTCAAGGAATATAACGTAAAAAAAAAAAAAGAAAAATACAAAAAGGAAAAAGACGGATACGAAAACGACGGTAAAAGATTTTGCCATAGGATTTCTAGAAGGGAAAAGTTTCTTCCTCGAAATAACGTAGAGGGAAGAAGAAATCTCGTTTACCTCATAGTTTTTCTAAAGCGAACTACCAATAAAGTATCGCGAAGTGTCCTGTCTATTTGTTTTAACATCGACGAATGACTCGCGATAAGAAAACAGCTGTAGGGTTTTGCGGTCTTCCAACGGTATTTTTCTATCTTTCTTCCGATACCTCAATCTTTAACATCTCCCGTCATTCTCCCTTCTTCGGGAACTCACCGATGCGTCTCTAATCTCTTCGTAAAATCAAACTTTTACACGTTACAACGACGAGCTAATAAGTATTGCAGGTACTCACTATATTCCGATAAGAATTGGGCGACCCATTTTCTGAGTTTCCAATGATAACGTCATGTGAAAAAAAAATGATATTTTCTTTGACATAATTAATACCGAACGATAACGGATATACCGAAACGTTTTTTATCGGATATCGAAAGTTTTAACGCGTAACCATAATGTAATATCACAGGATTAAATTCATAAGTCAATAGATCCAATTGTAAGCTCCCGATTTCCTCCCCGCCCCTCGCTTTAAACCCTTCGGGTCGGCTAACGATAGTCTTCAAAAAGTAACGTTGTTCCTATAAAAAGATCGATATCGTAATAATACGCGTTTGCTAGACGGAGCGGCGCCTTTGATATAAGAACTTTAACGGGATTATAACGGTCGGATAGTCCGAAAAAGTAATATCGCGGCTTTATCGCGCTACACGTATATACTCCTAATCTCTCAGCCGTCATATTATCGGCGATATATTCTCAACGCGTGTCCGTGACTCGTTAAATTTTTCTTTGTTGATCGAGAGAGAAAGACAGAGAGTGAGTGAGAGAAAGAGAGAGAGAGAGATAGATAGAGAGAGAGAGAGAGAGAGAGATTCATTTTACTTAAAATATTCTTAAAACGACGAACGACGAGCGATAAATTTTCCCTTTAGATTCATAAATCACGAAGTGGGTAGAATCGTTCAATAAAGTTATTGAATATGAATATGAAATGAAATTAATACAATCGGGAATAACGATGGGTTTTAATGAGAAAAGGGTTGTTCCCCGATAGAATGAAATTATTTAGTATATGAATCCTCCTCTGATAATTAAACGAAAAATAAATATCCCGTGTGCGGACCCGCGTACGCCCGCGATTTTCCTATTCCAAACGGAAATACGTTCCAGTTATGTTGACACAAAACTTTACGGTCGTGATTTACTCATATATAATTTCTACTATATGGAGAAATTGATGTCGGTAGTGTAAGTTTATAAAATTCAGAGAACAATAACCGAAGCAGGAAAGTCGTCGCGTATTTTCCTCGAGTAACGTCGAGTATAAACTTTCATCGTAACGATTCGTGGAGCATGAATATTTCACGAAAGCGAAAAGCCAACCGTCCCTGGCTCTCGCTCTTTGCCGATTTTTTTCCTTTTTTTTTTCTTTTTTTTTTTGGTGTCCCTTTTTTTCGTAATGCAATGCACGGATATTCTAAAATGTTGGCCGAGCTTTGATATCTCCGCTCGGTTCTATTCCACCTCTCTCTTTCTTCTCTCTCTCTCTCTCTCTCTCTTTTCTTCTTTTTTTTTTTTGTTAGCAACGTTGTGTGCCAAAAATGCGATACTTATCGATTTTTCCCGAGCAAACGTGCGACCATGCGGCCGTGCTTTGAAAGTGCAGAGAAAAATGATGACCACGCACGAATCTCATTCTATCTTTTCCTTTCCCTCCCCTCGCTCGCCCTTTCACTTTTACATTCCTATCTATCTCTCATCCAGTCCATGTCAAACTATAATCGCTCGTCAAAATATATCGTGGATGTTCCATTTCAAACTGGATCCATCAAAATGCTGATACCTCAGCCCTATCAATTGGCGAATAACGATAATCAAGAAATACGTTGAACGAAGCTCTTCGAAAGGACAAGGCAATAGAGAAGGATCATATTCAAATTCAAATATCTATAGATGTATTCCTAATCCACGTCTGTAGCTTGATTTAATCAGCATGAGTTTCATGTACCAACCGGAGGTCGTGATAAGTACTTACTTATTTGTAAGTGCGGGTTTGTCGATTGGTGAACATTCGAAGCAGCTTACTCAGAATCATTAAAGTTTTTGATTTAAAAGTTAAAACGATATTGCATATTCATGAACGATAAGGCGATTTCCAAGGAACTCATAAAAAATATAGTTAAATATCTATGTTTAAAATTACTTGATACATCAACTTTATCTAGGGTGACTTAATTGTTACAAGACAAACGATTTTCTCTCTCTCTCTCTCTCTATCTCTCTCTTTTTCTCTTTGTAATAGCAAGCTCGTAAAAATGAAAATAAAGAAAGAAAAAAAGGAACGACGTTTTATAAAAGAGAAAATAATTTCAAGAACCGATTTTGAAAACATTAAGAGAATCTTACGGGCTCTCTAAATTATGTAAAAAAAAAAATAAAAAGAAATATCGAAAGGAATCTTCTCCCGCGAGGACTTCCTTTATGCGATCGCTTGTTTCGTATATCCTGAAATAATCAAATAGAACGAAGGGTCTTCCTCTTGAATAATGCTTCTCGGCTAATGGCTGTGAAATCGTTGGCCAGCATTTCCTTTCATTATTCGTACTCCGCAAAGGTTACCCTGTTGGACATGGTGAACGCGGTAAGTGCATCTCGACAGAAACGATGTCCCAGTACTCAGGATCGCGAAACAAAAGGAATAAACGAATAAGAAAGGAAATCGATTTTCGATAGAATTTTAACTATCCCTTGGTAGCCTTTAATATCGGCTAAAAGATATGAATGAGATTAACCGAAGTTCCGAAATAGAACGAAATTTAAAGTGGATAGGGTTTTGCGCCGCGCAACTACCTACCTACTACATAGGTGATGGCGGTTTCCTAACGCGTACATCCTACGTACCTGGTAGGAGCTAACTATGTAGTTTAACGGCATCCACCAACTATATCCCGGCCGTGTAGGTGTGTTTGTGCGAGCGGAGCCCTCCGGCTCTGTCAAGATTCTGACTCGATAAATCCGTGGAATTATTTTCGCCGCAGCGTCGGCTCTCGAGTCATCGATGCATATTCATACGAATTAGCATAGCTCGCCTTCCGAAGACTACGCGGCAGAACATCGCAACCGTACTACTACCCAAACTACGACTACATTACGGATAGCTAACGCGTCCACGATTTCAGTGTATACGTGCGTTCCTTGATAATTCTACGAGAATGCAGCCGTGGTGATACACATACCCCGTCACCCTCTTATTCTCTCTCTCTCTCTCTCTCTCTCTCTCTCTCTCTCTCTTTCACCCTCTTTCTATGGTGAAGAAGCAACCGCCCCGAGGATAACTCGAAAATCAAACGTAGACGAAGTGGGAGCGAAGAAGAGATGCAACGAGGAGCGGAATTAGAAAGTCACAAGGCGGTGTTTGGCGTACGTAAATTAGTCGAATCCACTTGAATTCGACGTATTACTACTTGTCACAACCACGAACGAAGAGAAAACTAGAAGAGAATCGAGCTTTCGAATGAGCTCACCTTCGAAGTGAATTCTCGCCAACTTTCGACGATCCTCTCTCTCTCTCTCTCTCTCTCTCTCTCTCTCTCTCTCTCTCTCTCTCTCTCTCTCTCTAACTTACCGAACGAAGAGAACCTCATTTATGCAAGTGAACGTAAATCCTCCAGTAATTCTCTCTCCCATTCTCTAGCTGGCCGAAAACGCCGACGTCAAAAGTATTCTATCCGAGTAATATATACTACGTACGAATAAATAACACACGATCTTGATACGTTTATATCGAATCTGCACCTGTTGCGAGTACCGCCAGAGCGGTATATAACCACTCTGAGATTTGCATTTTTATCGTGGTCGCGACTTTTTGGCGAGGTCCGACTCGCGATCGTTGACCCTTTCGTAAACTCGAATCGTTTCAAGTCCAAGCGCCATCACATAAATCTAGAACGTACGATATGCCGGTACCATTTCCATGAGCAAGAAAGAATCTATTACCGTGCTTATAACGATGCCCCGAAACGACCGTTTTTACAGAGAGAGGCACCTTTTTATAGGTGGAAACGGGTAAGGTACTATTCCTCGAAGAGAAATGGTGCCGCGAGTCTAACGGCACAGGTAGAGAGATATATGCCAAATCCTTCGGGTAGGAGTAGAAGAAGGGAAGAGGAACGTGGCTTCAACCCGCCCACCCCAATCTCACACCACCTCCATCCCCAGCCCACTCGGTTTCATATCCCGACCTTACCCCCGCGCTAAAGATAGGCGAGCGGGGCTTTGAGACTTAATCCAGACAAATGATCCTCGCGTCATTCGAGCTTCGAGCTGACGATCGAATCGCTTTCTCTCGACGAGAGGCACACCCCTCCCGTTTTACTAGTTTTCGGTATTCATAAGATTTATCTCGGCGGGATGACTCTCAAAAAAGTGGCACCGATTTTCTTTCGTTCAACACGAGATACGTTCTAGTAGGGATATTAAGCGCCCTCCTATTTGCGTTCGGCGACACATTTTAATCAAATTTTCGACGATTTTTAATCCGAATTTGTTTTGTCTTTTTTTCTTTTTTCTTTTCGATCGAAATAAAAAGAATGAAGGACGAATCCTCCGTTGTAATAAAGGAATCAGAGAGACAGGGAGACAGGGAGACAGAGAGAGAGAGAGAGAGAGAGAGAGAGAGAGAGAAGGGGTGAAATTAAAAGTGGACGTAGATTCCGTGCATGGCAGATGTCCCGAACGATTAAATCTAGATAAACGATCCACGTCTCGTCTCATCGTCCGTCGCGACGCTTTGCCCGCGTCGCTTTACTCGCATCGTTTCTAAGACCGACAAGAAGATTTATCAGTCTTTCCCGAAGATCCCCTTTTTCATAAAGAAAAGTCCATCTATAGCTTCCACCTTTCTTCTCCTCTTTTCCAATCTGCCCTCCTTTATCAATATCGTGCTAGATGAAAGCTTTTTAAAGTCGGCCGTCTCTTTGTGCCGTTAGCATAGCATAGCTATTACATACAACTTTACGCCCGTGATCACTTATCCTTGGACTAAAGAAAATCAAAAGTCTGGAAAGCTCGATGTTAAGCGTATTGAAAATACGTGAGAAAGAGAGAGAGCGAGAGAGAGAGAGAGAGAGAGAGAGAGAGAGTGTGAGAGAGAGAGAGAGAGAGAAAGACCAATGCTCTCGTTCTTCTTCGTCTTCGTCGTTCTCGACCGAACGAAATATCGACGCGTCGCCCTTACCCTTCTAATCGTAAACCTCCAACTTCGAGTTCGATCGATCCGAGCAACGTTCAACCCGAATTCGGTAAATCTAGACCCGGTAGAAATTTATCGCACATAGTTGCGCGAGGGAACGTTTACCGATTATACCAATTTATCCAATGGTTATCGAAAAATAAAAATGGCGGGTTTAAGTTTTATTCCACGGATAAAATTGATTTTAATTGGTAAGATTAATTGTAGATACATTCTGTTGTATTCAAATTGGATTAATTTGTTTAAAAGATTTTTGTTTTATAATATCCTATAATCGAATATTATAGATAATAGCGTTAAACTCGTCTTGTATAATTTTGTTTTATAATAATCGGAGAGCTAATATAAAAGTTCTTCTCAAGAAGGAATAAGTTTTCGAGGATTGTCAAGTCGCTAAGTTGGACCATCCTATTCATAGGAATCTATTAAATTATCTTCGGATATATACCAACTTTGGAATAACGTGACGTTTTTGAAATATTACCATATCTATTCGAAGTAACTTATATAAATGTTAAATTATACTTTTCATGATTTCTACGTGTTTTCTAATTATATAAGTAATTGGGTTGCGTTAATATTAAAAAGCAATATATTACATAATTTTCCTAAAAAGGGTCGATGATTGCATTTTATTGGTAGGATAGGAATTGGTTATGAACAAAACAAAAGAAGAAAAAAAAAACGTACGGACCGATGTCTCAATCGTGACTGGAAATTAAACCGATTCCCGTGCAATTTCTGTTATTGGAAAATCAATCTCGGACTTAAAATCTGGCATGCAAATGAAAGGTTAGAATCGTTGGTAAGCGGAAAACTCTCGCCTAACCGTAGGACCCTCGCCATAGAATCCGGTCGAACGATTTTCTTATTCCTCTTAGTCTTACCTTTCTCTTTTTCAATCCTACGATAGATTTGCATACGAGACGAAAATGCGAAGTGCACACGGTAGAGACAGGGAGAGACGTATGAATACAAATAGAAACGAGGTAGAGAAGATGGAGAAGTAGAGGAAGAGATGAAGGAGGAGGAGGAGGAGGAGGAGGAGGAGGAGGAGGAGGAGGAGGAAGAGGAGCAGGAGGAGGAGGTGGAAAGACGAGACAAGGAGAGTGATCGGTGGATCGATGGATTTTCTATTCCAATCTCGGAAACGTCTCCTTCTCTGCTTCGTTTGTTCGTTCTTTCGTTCGCTCGCTCGTCCGTTGGTCTAACAATAAGTATGCGCTTTTCTATAGAGGAGAAGGAGCCGTCCTCATTCTACTACTACCCTTCTTCACCTTTCCGCAAGAGGCTGACAGAGTAGACACGAAATTGATTTGTTTGTGGCAAGCTACGGTGAAACGGGTGGTGTAGTCGATATAAAGGACCCTTCGCATCGAATATTTCCGTTTTTCCCAGCCGCAGGAAAAATCTCGGTCGTTCGCGCGCGGTCTCGTTGGCGCATCGAATACGAAGAGCCGTATAAGCGTTAGGCGTCATAAATCATAGGAACGGAAAGTAAGAGAGCTCCTGTAACTATGTAGGTATATCCATGAGCGTATATGTGTGTGTTTGTGTGTGTGTGTGCGTGTGTGTGTGTGTGTATATATATATATATATATATATATATATATATATATATGAACAAGAACGAGCGTACACACAGTTGAATGTTCGACCGTATGGAGAGAAAGAACATAAACATAGAAGTAGCGGGCCACGTCCTACGTATTTCCTATACACTGCCATCTTCACGTAAGTATGTATGTATGCCCGGGCGTATCGCCACACGAATGCGCTTATGCGTTTTCATCTCTTTCCATTTTTGCGGCCCATCTTTTCCATACCACTCTTTCGCTCCTTTCCATTTACTATCCTGCCCGGTCTCTTCTTTCCAGTTTTTCTTTCTCTTTTCTACTCTCTCTCTCTCTCTCTCTCCTTCTCTCTTTTCTTTCTTTTTACTTTTTCTTTACTCAACCCTTTGCTCTTCCTCCCTTTTTCTTACTATTTTTCTCCAACGTCTCTCCTTTCCTCGTGTTCGGTAATATTCGTTGAATTTCGATAGGACGGCAGTGGCGGAGCAACGGTGTCTGGTAACGCGAGATCGTTCCTATATACCTCCCAGTACCTACAGCACGGCCCGGTTCATTTGAATTCGAATGCTTTTCAATTTTATCGAAATTTCAAAAGTACAAAGTTTCATTCGACCGAGTAGGTACGCCGAGGAAGACGTGTCTTCTTAACTTTTTCCAAGGCACACCGAACGGATTTGCGTTGGTTACACACACACACACACACACACCTATTTGGTCCACCTCATCATCGTTTCAAGAACGACGATCGTTCGTCGACGACTTTTCACAAATTCCTAGTCCAACGTTTTCGTTTCCTACAGATACTTTATTCAGACGACCGTACTACTACCGAAACCCTGTTTCGAAACATACACTTGAATAAACGGACACGTCCTCACTGTATACGAAAATATTGAATATTAAGATTTCGAAATTCGGACGTACCATTGATTTTATTGAATCGTAATCATATAAATCGGACGTGACGATGAACTCTGTGGAAGAGATTTATCTTGCGATTATCGGAAGGGTGACGCGATCGATGGCGCTTGCGAATAAGCGAAAGAGGCTTGACTCCTTCTGAGGAGTACCAGAATCGATTTCTAACCACCTGCATCTCGCGATATCGGGAATTGAAATCGCTCCGTGCGACGAGACCATAATGGCGTTCCTCCGGCTAATAGCGTACTCTTGGTGCCAATTCCGCGCGAGCCTAGTTGAGAACCGATGCAACGGAGCCCTGTGATTTGAAATCGATAACACTCGAGAGAAGATAGAGAGAGAAAGAGAGAGATAGTGGCGAGAGAGGGTGGGAGAGAGAGAGAGAGAGAGAGAGAAAAAAAAGAGAGACAGCGTGTATGCCTATAGATTTCCTTGTTGAAAGAAGCTTCTCTCGTACAAATAATGACTTTCAAAATGATTCGCGTCAAAATTTATACCGCGATCGACTCGAGGACTATCGATTCGACGACCCTGCCAAAGGCATCGAATATTAATTGCTAATTAATACGGGAATATCCAAAAGTTAAATATCCAATGTGGATGCAAGACTGGAGAGTATGCTCGATTGAAACGATCAAACATTTTTGACTCTGCTTTCCGCGATAGAAATAATATTAAAGGGCGTAAGTAAAAATTTGTTCG
>OU426993.1:9543702-9553702 GCA_911387935.1 Dolichovespula saxonica
TAAAATTGGTAATTACTTCGTATCTATGGTTTCTCTTTTCTTTCTGATTCGTGACTTATAAATATTTCGCTTACAATGCCGTCGTGGCTGGTTATCAAGAAAAAGAAAGAAGAAAAAAGTAAGGAAAAAGAAACTCGAGACTCACGAAACACGCGAATAATAAAAACTTCTCATATACCTTTGTGGTAGTACTTAGTTGCATCGATTTATGTGTCTCGTAAATAAGCATCGATGCAACAATAGGGTGTAATCAGGTTTGTCGTGATAGTGTCTAATCAGTACGAAACAAGGTACTTGGTGGAAACGAGAAACGAAGACAAACGAGTAACAATAAGTGGAAGAGGAGGGTAGATGAGGGAGAAAGAATGATAGAGAGATAGATACATAGAGAGAGAGAGAGAGAGAGAGAGAGAGAGAGAGAGAAGACGGACGTTTCATTCCCTTTCTCTTTCTCGGTCCGATAGCGATCTAGTGGTACTAGAGTAAGCCAACTCTATCTTCCTCTTTTGCCCTCTTTTCCTTTTTCCCTCTCCCTTTCTACGGAACTACCGTTGCGTGTCCTATGGCGCGGAAAATTGTGGACCCGCGCTGATAATGTTTTCCTCCTTGCTAAGCTCAACCGATGAAATTCTTCCGAGAAAGTAATACACGTGAGATGAAGAAAACTAAGGGTGACTACTACTACTACTTCTTCTACTTCTTCTTCTTCTTCTTCTTTTTTCTTATTTTTTTCGCGGAGGAATCGATATGCCTGTACGAAATACGAGAACGTTATATGAACAGGTCGAGCAACTCTCGTTCGTTAGTATAATGATATTCCGAGTAACGATAGCGTTCTTTTTTTAAAAAAAGAAAAAAAAAAGTAAAGTCGAATCGCTTTGTGGTAAACGATGCACGACGTACAAGGACGTGGCCGTAAAAAATCGACAATAGGCTTGTCATCGTGAATAAATGAGTGACAGGGATGGCAAGTTGTGTGTGTCCATTCAAAAAGCAAGATCGAGCAGTTCCGTGTCTGTATTTCTCTTTTCTTTTTTCTTATCATATAGACACTGATAAAATTTAATCCTTGACTGATCGATACACTTCTTTTCATACGGTTACCATAGTATATACTGATATAAAGAGACACATAGGAAAGTTGGGTCAAGGGAAAGCGAGCTTCTCTCATATTCTAACCCCGAGGTATGAAACTGTCCTACGTAACGGATCTACGTGATGCGGCAAACTCGCGGGTTATGCGCGTAACCTACATAACGTGTAACCCGCAGATTCCTCGAGGAACGATCTAGAGAAACAGAGAGAGAGAGAGAGAGAGAGAGAGAGAGAGAGATAGGTAGGTAGATAGGTAGATAGATGGATAGAGAGAGAGAGAGAGAGAGAGAGAGAGGGTTGGACAATGAGAGAGTATAGGCTCCCCTATCTACGCGTTCGCGCTCAACGATTATCGAAGCGTAGATTTATCGTGATTTACACGTTCCAAGGGTGTACGCTCGAGAACACTTCTTAGTCGTAACTTATGAATTAAGCGACGTTAAAGGGAAGTGTTAAGCGTTTAAACTATCGTTTGGCAGAATTTTTCTACGAAGCCCGTCGGAGAATAAGGAGAGGCAGGAAGGAAGTGTCGTTAAGCTCGCTGTATCTTCAGTGAAATAGGTCTCCTCTCTCTCTCTCTCTCTCTCTCTCTCTCTCTCTCTCTCTCTCACCCTCTTCCCCCGCTCCTTTGGAAAATCCTTGAGTAGGATCCTTTGGAGGCCGTCGCTCGTGCCGACGTCGAGCGACAGTTGCTCGGAAGAAGAGACGAGGTGATTTATTTGTACGTAGGAAAGGAGGGTAGCAGGTGTTACCGAAGTCGGAGCTCTTTCTTCTTACGTTACGACTCCGGCCCTGAAAAGATTGTTTTTTAATGTGAAAATCCTGAACACGAAATTGTCTGCCACGCGAATGCATAATCCGCGTGTGCGCGCGCGCGAGAGAGAGAGAGAGAGAGAGAGAGAGGGGTGGGGGAGGTGGAAAAGCAGATTCGTCTTTTATGAATGCCCGGCCGCCTGATACTATAGCTATTGTATTTGTATGCGCGCATGCGTGAACATATCTACGTATATATACGCATAAGGTATAGGTATGAGGTATACACTTCTATAACGACAAGAGACATGTACAGAACGATAGTAGGATGTTCAATTCGCATGCGTGTGAGCGACATATGCGAATAGTCTATCTATTTGTCTCTTTGTGTATTGAAGACAGACTCACACACACACACATACAACACGCACGCACGCACGCACGCACAGAGAGAACACACTATGTTTCAACGCGCGATCGTACGTACACACACAGTCGAAGAGCGATTACGAGACCGACCGAGAAATAAAGAAGAGGGCACGTTCCATATGTAAACCTGGAAGAATAGCTTATTTTAAAGCGATCACGAAACGCTTTTCATGCCCGGAGGATGATGGAATCCCGCTTTCATTCGCTACCGCGCAATGAAAAATGATCGACCGCTACCGACACATACACCCGCAATATCTTCCTCTCTTTCCCTCTTTCTCTTAGACGTATTATCTTGTTTTTTCTTTTTTCTTTAAAGCTATCTTCGCCGCTATTGTCATACGAACGAAATAATAATGTATGCCCGAAAGGGAATAATGAACAGATCGTAAAAGGAAGATAAGTATCTACGTACTCGTTACTTCCGTTTAAAAAAAAATAAAGGAAAAAAGAAACATAACAAATGGGCATAACTACTTGACGGGTACATTAATGTCGATTGCATTAACGTAATACAAAATCGTAGAACGATTAGTAGCAATCGTTTGGCTTGATCTCTCACAAGGGTAAAATTTTATACGTCGTATATGGTCGAGAACTCCGAGCACTTTAAAGTACAAAGTCTTTGCGAGGGTAAATAGAGCAAAAGAGCGCACGCGAGAGCGAGATCGAGAGAGAGAGAGAGAGAGAGAGAGAGAGAGAGAAAAAGAGAGAGAAGGATAGCGGAAGAATCGAGGGTCGAGTCGGTCACGAAGGAAGAAGGACCGTTCAGGTCAGCGGGGAGAAGACCACCCCAAGAATTATCGCTCCCGGCTCTCGTAAAGAGCACCGAGTGATTTATAACGACGCGCTCTCTTCGTCGAGGTACGATCGACGTTGTGTACTTACACGTCCGGAGTCGCGCGTTTCAATTGTCTTCACTTAGCGGCCATCTTTCGAGCCCTGGTGTGGTCTCGCACGTTCGTGTATTTTCCTAAGTGTCCTCGGTCACTGGACCTTCCTACTCGAGTATGTACTTAGTTACTTAACCCCCCCCCCCTACAACTCAGAGGAGGTATACTCGTGTATGTATTTACGTTTGTCAATGTGTAATAGAACGCTACCACGTAGTATAATACATACATTTATATTCACGCGAGGACTCGACCCCGTGCGCGAATACATATGTACAAAGATAGAGTTAGGTATGTAAGTAAGTGTATGTATATATATATATATATATATATATATGAGTGGTAGGCGTACGAGAAACTGCGGCGCTCGCGTGTATCCTCTTCCCGTCGAAGAACTTTGAACGAATCGGTGATACGCCCTCTCCTCTTCGATCGTGAAAACCGCGATAAAAGTGATACGCTCCGAAAGTAAAGCCTCGCTTCGTGTCCGAAATTCTTAAATAGAGTCACCCTACCTACCGAGATATCTAGCACATACCTACATACGTTTTCGTAACTCGGCAAACGACGAATGTGCTTTCGTGGGGAGAAAACGTGAACTAGCGGCTTGGTTCCCATGGAGAATATCCTTGGGAAATCTCCTTCATATTCGCCGCGATAGCTTTCCTTTATTCGCGTTCGCAACCGCACCCCTTACCCATGTCTTTCCTACATACATATATGTATACGAGTTGATATGTACGAGAGCCATTCGGCAGGACCACGCGACGACGCTCCGTACATGCAAAGGGAAATGTAGAGAGGCACCTTCCTAAGGGATTCTCCCAGGAGACCACTAGCTTCCTCTTTGCGTTCTCGACATCCACAAAAAAAAAAAAGAAAAAGAGAAAAAAAGAGAGAACAGAAACTCGAGTGCTCGCTCTCGTGCTTGGATTTTCGTGAATCGGAAGGACCGTTCGTTGCAAGCCACTCCTCCTGCTTGTTCCCCGCATCCGTGTCGGCTTTATTTATTTAGTTGTTCCTGCAACCCAAGGTAGACGCGCGCATTTTCTTCCGCGAGATACTCCTAGAACGTATCCCAGAGAGTGTTCACGTTCAACTCGTATCTAGCACGAATCCTTTGTACCTTCGTTCATGTCACGTTATAAATGCATGCTACCCACTGCGTGGAATGACGCGATCGATCGATCGATCGATCGATTCTCCTGTCCCGTCCGGTCCCCATAACAACTCCAAACCTACTCCACTTCACTCCACTCCTCTCATTCTCGCAAAAAGTGATCGAGCACACGTTATCCGCAACCTTTCCACTCTGTGAATACTTTGAATTTTTGTGTGCCAGCGAAAGGTTTCGATAACGTCCGATTTCAACGATACCAACGCGCCGACGTAGGAGAATAAGAACTACGAAAAGGTTGAATGAAAGAGAAAGAAAACAAAAAAGAAAAAGAAAAGAAAAGAAGAAAAGAAAGGTCGGTTACTACGGGTTAAGGTACGCGTTAGCTCGTTATTCGCTTTGACGAACAATAAAGAAGAGCTGCGGCCTTCGTTCTCTCTTTCAACCCTATCCTTCTCTTCCCTCGACAGAAAGCGCGGCTTGCGCTTTTCTCATCTATACGATCAACGAACCACTCGAATATTCGCGTTACAACCGATATTCATGGCTTCGTCAGGAGCGTGATGGTCGACGGTGTCGGTGGTAGTTAGCGAACGTGGCGCTACCAATGTTATATCCGAGTTAATAACGTGCAGGGACCGATATTATCAGGATATATATATATATATATATATATATATATATATATATATATATATACACACGAGGAGCGTGCGTATATATATGAGCGTTTACTTCAAATCATTATCCCGTGCACGACCGTTCTGCGAACCTGACGCGTAGGTACTTTCACCCTTCATAAGCAAAAACATCTTGAAATCGATACAACGTACGTCCTACTAGATTTTCTTTCTCTTTTTCCAGTCTGACCGGTTATTTTGGACTCGGCATACGATACTCGTACTCTTGATTCTGATCGTTCTCTTTCTTTTCCTTCCCCCTTCTTTATTTTCCTTTTTATTGTTGTCGTTCTTTGTTTACCATCGACCGAATCGCCAACCTGTCACGAACGACGACGACGCGTATACTGCAACGGAGGATTTTTTCCTCTTTTTTTCTTTTTTCTCTCTCTCTCTCTCTCTCTCTCTCTCTCCTATCAACGAGATCCTCTCCGTGGAAAACGTCCGTAGTTACTGAACTTACTGGTCCTCCCATTAATTACGTTTACAATTGATAACTATTCGGTTTGGCTTGTTCTTTTGCCATTAAACTCGCACTATTATATCCTTATAAACGAGAAATACGATACGCAAGGATCATTGTAGAGTAGATAAACAGACATTTCTAGAACGAAAAGTGTTAGACTCGGCATTGTTCTCGAGATAAAAGGGAGTACTTCGCTATAATGACGATCGCTAATTGGGAACTCCTCGTGGAGGACAAGCAGTTAGCGCGATCGATTAAAACTACAAAGCCGGAAATGTTCGAATATTTATTCGTTTTACCAGCCTGAGGTCTTGGTAATACGACAAAGAGAGCATCGACTTGACGTGTCCCTTTTTCTGAAATTACATCGCCATGGGATCCGTAATGCGTGCGACGTGAGTTATCTCCACGTAAATCCCCTTGGCTTCAACTCGATAACGTTTTATTATAAATAACGAATGGTGGCGTACGTTCGAAGCGCGCGTGCGTCCATCGTACCGTGCGTTCTAATTCATGCGAAAGCTCGTAAATCATTGTATTTATCTCCACAATGATTCCCTGTCAAAAGAGATATCGATAATAAAGTTTATCACGCGTAAGTAAGTACGTAGTAGATCGTTCGTAGTGGTTCGTTCGTAAAAATAAAAGAACACAAAGCTTTTTGTCTCTATCTCTATCTCTATTTCTCTCTCTCTCTCTCTCTCTCTCTCTCTCTCTCTCTATTTATCTCTTTTCTTTTTCTCTCTTTCTTTTTATATTTGAATTTTTTGAATTCTATAGAGTTCGATCGGTATCGCGCTAGACTTCGATACGATCGTCGAAAATTCAAAGAATAAGAGAAACGTGATCATTGCTCGTGAACTCGAGCTTTTGCTAGAGTTTATTTTCCAACGAAGTAAAAGACTCGACGAACGGTCGATATCGCGAGTGCGTGGCACGTGCGAAACGTAACGTTCCTTCCTACGTCGAGCATACAAATCGTCCTTGCTATTACATCGAAGAACACGAGAGAGAGAGAGAGAGAGAGAGAGAGAGAGAGAGAGAGAGAGAGAGAGAGAGAGAGAGAGAAAGAGAGAGAGAGAGTTGGATCCTCGCGAGGACTCCCCGGCACGTGCGTAAGCGAACGAAAAGACGCGGAAATACGTGGGTAAGGTAACGTCTCCGCGGAAGAAACATAACGAGTGCTTTCGAATTCACCGTACGGTCTTGGTTTATGAAATATTCCGTGTATTTTCGCGCTTCTCGGCCCAATCAAATTCAAAGCGATCCAAAGTGTTTCCTAACGGTCTTTCGGCAGATTACCGTATCGGTGCTTTTTGGGGCATTGCTTGGCCGTAAGCGAGAAATTACGCGTTAGAATGCACGTACGTACATTATGTCCAATATCTAACGGAAAGGACTACGAGCGCGTTCGATTTTGCTCGTGGAAATTCGTGAATGAGCGTGAACTTGTAAAACTATGTTTACCCAACGGTTCCAGTATATGTATGAGGATAAACAATGAAACAGGTGATTTCTAAACAGTGTAAATATCTGGATTCCCTATCTAAAAAGTCTAATGCGATTTAAATCGCACGTTTGTTTATTCTCTCTTTACATACGGATAAAACTAATAGCATGCGTGCACGAAACCGATCAAATGGGCAACCTATGGTAATTTTAAATAGGAAAAATATTTACGTAGAGAAGCTCGATTTGCGATCGATGTTTGAGCGATTTGGAGAGAGGGAGAGAAAGAGAGAGAGAAAGAGAGAGAGAGAGAGAGAGAGAGAGAGAGAGAGAGTAAAGATGTAAAGACGAAGTCTTTCGCGTATGGTTCTTATTTGTCTAGGAGGGTAGATTAGGTACTCGCAAGAGACTCTAGGGAACTATGTTACAACGTCGTATGGCGAAGGCAATGCTTTACCACGCGATATGCGCTAAAACCGTAAATATTTATCAAGATTGAGCCTGAGGGAACAGAGCGACCGTTTCTCCGCGTATTCACGTTACCCCGAAAGATCGTCTTTCCACTCGTGCACACGTGCCCGCGGGCCCGGCCAAGAGACACGAAAGACTTCCTCTTCTTCTTCTTCCAAGGTTTCCTTCTCTTTTCCAAAGCGTCCTTTAGGTCCAAATTCTATCCTCCTCTGGCTTTAAGACAAGCAGCAAGGCGTTGCATTATGTTACGATAGCTTGCATCGAGACAGGAAGAGAGTTGAACAAAAAAAAGAGAGAGAGAGAGAGAGAGAGAGAGAGAGAGAGAGAAAGAAAAATGGAAGAAAAAGCAAAGAAGCAGACTGAGAAAAAGAGAGGAAAAAACACTTAAAGCCCGAGGCTTTCAACCGACCTGGTTCCTATTTTCCTCATTCCACCCTTCAACCAACGCCGCAAGAGAAGGTAACACAACACGGACGAAGCGAACCGCACAGGAGAATTTTCTTCTCGAAACAATCGCAAAAATTTTTACAGCGTACATCGAAACGGAACACACTCCTGATTATTCCTGCGTACCGTTAGAATCCATTGTTTCTAATTAAAAAATTCAGGAAAAAGGGGAAAAAACTATTCCGCGCGAGCGCGATAGAAAGGGGGAGGCGGGAGAAAGTATAGAATAAAGAAGGAGGTAAAGAATTAAACGCAAGCCATTAGATCGGAATAACCACTGAATTCTCGTACGAAAGCTTCGTTACACGAAGGTGGAATATTATTTTTCGGAAAAAAAATAACGGACATACGGTGACTTTTTTTTTCTTTCTTCTTCTCTTGCTTTTTCATCGTCTTTTCCTTCTACCGGTTGCTCTGATTAAGTCCGAGACAATGGCGGACGTAATTGCGGAAAGGTTCGAATGAGAGAGAGAGAGAAAGAGAGAGAGAGAGAGAGAGAGAGAGAGAGAGCTCGAATCGCGCCGGCGGATCTTTTTGTCGGATAGTCGGTTGGTTTCACCGGTCAGTAAGACTTGACGGATGGCTCGACTCGGCCGTACGGGTAATCCACTCGCTGGAGGTCCGAAATCTCATCCATTTTAAGCAAGCTCATCCTACCTCCATCGCAGAGCCCCGTACGAGCGACCTCTCCAACCGGTTCGAGTTCAACCCATGGAGTTAGAGATATCTCCTGGAATATATCCCTCCGCTTCTCGTTCGCCGGCCATACTCCGCTTACCATCCCCCGCCAACCCCATCCCCACCCCCAGCCTCAATCCCACCCGCACCCCAAAAGGCTCAGTTCTATCTCTTTCCTGTACCTACGGTACCAACGAAACTTACGAAAAGATCCAAGCCGGCCTGTGTCTATCGACTTTTGTCTTGCGGCCACCGCTAGAAAACAGTCCGACCGACGGATCCGACGGCCAAATAACGGAGAATTCTCGGTGGACCACGTAAGACGGAGGGGATCTCTGATATATCCATTCCGAAGGGGGATAAAATTAGCAATGAAGATCGCCATCGGACGTCGAGGAATGAACTTCTTTCTTCATCGTTACGGCCACTTTCCTACCGTAATCTCCGCTCTCGTGACACGTCAAAGATCGGAGCCTTTGATCTTTCAAAGGGTAGAAGGAAAGATTCCTCCTCGCACACGACAAAGAAAGAGAGAGAGAGAGAGAGAGAGAGAGAGAGAGAGAGAGAGAGAGAGATTGCTGTTTGGAGACACGTGGAAAGTAAGGGGGGAAAAAAGTAAGAAGATGAAGAAAAGAAAATATCGAATACCATCGGAACTTTGACCGAAAGCTACAATTTGACTTTAGCGAAGTACCGAATGAGAGAAGCAGCAGAAACGGTCGAGCGATAAGGCCGGTACTAACGGTAAAACGGCTCTTTATCATTCCCCCACCTTGACTTAATATTCAATTTAAATTCTAACCACGATACGCGTAAAACTCGCACGCTTCCCTTTCTCGAGAAAAAAAGAGAGAGAGAGAGAGAGAGAGAGAGAGAGAGAGAGAGGGACCGGGTAGGGGAGAGGGTGTCTCGGCACGAGACTACATTTCGAATCGTACCTATACAGAGATTTCTATTTTGTTTTTGTTAACGGCCAGGAACGAAACGGATAAAGATAAATAGAGAATGTAGAAGAGGAGGAAAGTTATTATAATTAAAACTTAGCTTAGCTTAGCTTAATTTAGCTTACAACGAATGAACGAAGAGACGAACGCGCATAAATAGAATATCAAATTACATAAGGAAGGACGTAAAAACTCGTGAAAAATCTCTAAGAGAAACTCGCCTTGGCGATCGCTACGGAATCGAGATGAATTAGTCATCGTACTCGTTCTCGCGCACTTAGTCGTCTTTGGATTCGCAAGAAGAGCAAAGGCAACACTGATTTCTCCGTCTCGATAAGGTACAAACTTTATCTCGATAAGGTACAACCTCGGCAGTTCGTTCTCTTCCGTCGTATTTTTCATTTTACCGATTTCGTTTTTCTGTCTTAATCATCGTTATTTGTCTTGATTACCTAATAATTCACGGTAATTTTCAGGATTCCTGATTGAACGTATTTTCAAATATTCCGAGATATATCAATATTTTTTCTTTTTGTTACGAATGAACGGACGAACGAATAAACGAACGAACGGACGAA